>NW_020769346.1:7299975-7332947 GCF_900518735.1 Pseudonaja textilis | reverse complement strand
TATTCTATTCTATTAAGATAAAATAGGTATGATACATTTGTTCTGGGTCATACCTTTAAAAATATACATATACATATATACACACACATGCACACGCGCACGCGCGCGCGCACACACACACACACACACACACACACACACCATCCAATAGTGCTTTACAGCATCCAAGCACAGTTTAGAACATCAGCATATTGCCCCCAACAATCTGGGTCCTCATTTTACCAACCTTGAGTCCATCAGGATTGAACTCCTGCAGTACTGCATATTGTAACCACTGCACTTAACATCATGTTTTCAATCCTGGTTTCAACAAAAAGTTGTCAGAAGTTTGTACTTTCTGTCTCTCTCTCTGTCTCTCTGTCTCTCTCTCTCACTATTGCTATCACTATCACCATCACCATGCTATGGCTATCTATTTATCTAATCTTGATCAAATAAACAAATGTTATATTCCTTTGTTTTATTTCCAAAAGTGTTAATCTTTAATTCAATCAAAGATTACTGTAGGATTTGATTTCTCTTTAATTCTTTTTTTATCCTATTGCACAGATTTTTTTTCCAAGGTTTTAACAATCTGTTTGGTAGATCTAATAAGAAGATCCAATAAGAAACCATTTTCAGGTAATTCTTTCATGTTCCTCTTTTATCATGTTCCTCTTAATTTTTATCATGTTCCTGTTTTAATTTTTATCATGTTCCTGTTTTAATTTTTATCATGTTCCTGTTTTAGTTTTTAAAACTTTAGCTGGTAGGGTTTTTATTTGTTTTGTATATCCAGTAAGATAGTCTTTTCCAAATCACTCTCTTGATGTGTCATCTGTGGTTAATTTTTTAGGTGTTTTCTCTGCCTTGTCAGATAAAATTTGTCCCACAGCTATCAATCCTTCAATAATACATTTAGACATAGTTTATCCATAGAAACTAGGGTGGCGGAAGCTAGGGCAAGGAAAAGAGCTCACCCTTTACACAACTCTCAGGTCTCAAACCTGAGCTGTTATCCAAAAAGGGTGATCCTGCCATCTTCTAGTGTTCAAACTCACAGAAAACTGCTGTACTACAATCTTCTCATGGGGAACAGTCATCTGAAGCACAGCTGAGTGATCTTTTATCCCTCCTTATCTGGACATATTTCAAGGAACCTGTTTACTCATCTGATTCCTTGATCTTTGCTATGATTGTCATCTCTACTTTTGCAAAATCTTTCCCATTTCTCTACAGCTCTTTCAGAAGTCCACCATCAATAACTACAGTAAATATACTGCCAACCCCCAACTTCACTGAGAAACTAATCTGGGTCTTTTCATTGGTAAAGGCGCTATCTTTCAAATCATTAAAAGTTACTAGGATGAATAATTTGTCACATTGGATTATAATCTAAAAATAGTTCCAAGTTTTAGTTTCCTTAATTTCTATGCAGTGATTAAATTATGACTGGATTCATTCATATTATACTGCATACTATAGTCTACAAACTCCAGTTACTGCCAATGAGCATCAATGCCAAATAAAGCTACTATGATTTAATGTAGGTATACTTGTTAAATCAACTCTAGATCAGGGCCCCCCCAACCCCTGGGCTCTGGCCCACTGTTGGTCCTTGGCCCCTTTGGAACCAGCCCATACAAATTCCAGGTGAGTGCATGCACCTCCATTTGCACAAGCGGCAGGTGCATGCAACCATTTGTGCAAATGGAGCTGTACATGTGACTGCATGCACCTACCACTGACATAGAACCATCCCTTCTCCTCCTCCCACCAGGCCACCAAGCCAGAAAGGTTTGGGATCACTGCTCTAGATCATTTATTCTATTTATTATTCAAATATGTTCCACCTTTCTTAAATAATCGGTTACAGATATTTCTCTTATGTCCATTCTTGTACTGTATATTACACTGATTATATCATTTATAGAAGCATGGTACTGAGAACTGTTAGAACCAATTGGTGGGCTAGCTGTATCTTTAATACAGTCCAACAACATTTCTATTTGGCAATTATAGGTAACACAATCCTGGTGTTTTTGTTGTTGAAGGACCTGAGCAACACATAACCAACAGGTTATCTCTCTTTCTTATATTATATGTGAAGGGTGAGCTCTTGTCCTCACCCCAATCTAAGAGTTGAAAAGCATACAAATGTAAATAGATGAATGGGTTTCACTTTCATAGGAAGATATCAGTCCTCCTGACATTATGCTGGCCACATGATAGCAGAAATATATTTGGACAATGCTGGCTCAATGGCCTTGAAACACATATGACCACTTGCCCCTATAATTGGCAATGACCAGATAAGTAAAATGCACAGGGACTCCTTTACATTTTCTTTCTTTCTTTCTTTCTTTCTTTCTTTCTTTCTTTCTTTCTTTCTTTCTTTCTTTCTTTCTTTCTTTCTTTCTTTCTTTCTTTCTATCTATCTATCTATCTATCTTATATCATATAACATCTATCTATAATTATCTACACATGCACATACACACTCACACATGCACACAAATATTGCTTCCTGCAAAATCTTCTTTATCCTTGAATAATCCTGTAAATTAGTCTAGTCTGAAAAATAGGTACTGGCCCCAAATCACTCAGTGAACTTCCATGTCAAAATATGGACTTGAAACTTGTCCTAGTCTTTCACCTTAACTGCTACGTTACAATGTAGGGCAAGGGAGCAGCCCTGTACCATCACTACCCATTGATACATCACCTTGATTCCATTTGATTGTAGAGCATTTATATGAAACGCAATCACCCCAAATTGCTAGTGTGTTGTACCAATTTGGACTATTTTCATGGCATCTGAGGGTACCACTATTGGAATTAATGACTCTAAGGTCAGTCTTTTCCTACAAATCAAGTATATGACAGCATTGCAAATGATGTGATAAATTACCATGTAATGAAGAGTCCATCTGCTCAAAGGACCTAAATGAGCAACCTTTGAATTCAAGGAGAGTCTTAGTTTATCTCCGTCGTCACTGTATAAAAAAAACGTAATTAAAAATCTCAGCCACAAGCCACTCATTAATTTACAACTTGCCATATCCCAATGACTTGGGATGGCAAATATATAATTGAAGTAAACAAGAACAAGCATAAGCAAGCAGTAAAATTCAGTTCCCAGATCAGCAAAATTCCATGTTAAGTTTGCAAACTTCTTTTCCCCTAGAAGACTTCCTATGATTTTAACAGCTGCATGGCAGAGCAGTCACCACAGGAAGAGAGCAGTGATGTATCGATCTCAGAAAAGAAGTGGACCAGGATTTAGCAGACATTTCCTCCATTTTACGAGGAGTGGCTTGCAGGAAATGTATGTTAAAGTTAATAGTTTTTTTCATTTATGTCTTGTCAGATATTGGTAGGAAACGGTGTTATTTTCCTGGCAATCTTGGATCATTTCAGTCATTCAAATTAAAAACAAACAAACAGGAGTTATAGATCATAAATGATGCTACATATGCTTCAGAACAGGATACTTAAATTGTTCCGGGTTAGGAACCTCTTATTCTATACTTTATCATAACTCTAACAATCTAGGATTGTGAAATCAACTACCTGTCCAAAACTATCCATTTTAAAAGTGAAATAAATAATAAGGCAGCAATATAAACAGTGTTTTTCAAACTTGCCACTTTTAGATGATGCTTCTCTCCCCCCTCCCTCCCTCCCTCCCCACTCTCTCTCACACATGCACGCACACCTTGGTAAAAACTTATTTAAAGGAGATAGGAAAGAGTGGACTTTAAATGAGGCCTAGTAAAATATTTGCTGTTTGCTGTCTGTTGTGATTCTGTACCTGCTCTAGTGCTGCCTGTTAACAGGTAGATACTTCCCTTGAAATTGTAGCTCTGGTGACTTTTAGCTCCTCCTAGATTCAGGTTTCCTTCTAGAACACCATGTGATGACTGCAGCCTGAGAGGGCATTATGCAATTTAAGCTGGTTCCCCATTATCACGAAATAGGACCTTGCTACAATGACAATGACTATTATAATATGCCTTACATAGGACTACCTTTAAAAATTACTCAAAAGCTTCAATTGGTTCAAAATCCAGCAATCCACGAGCAAAGGTCCTATCTTGGTTACCAATAGGCTTCCAAGTACAAGTACTGGTGTTAAACTATAACACCCTATATAGTTTGGCATCAAGTTACAGTGGTACCTTGATACTCACCTGCTTTGAATCTCATCAGATTTGGTACTCAATTCATTTTGATGAGAACATTAGATAGTATTCATAATTCATTTGGTGCTTAACACACAAGCTAGAACTTGTTGATGTTGGCTGCCTTGTGCTAAAACCCAACAGGTTTTTGTTTATTTTTATTTTTTTGGTAACAATACAAATTGCTTACGCTCTAATATGACAATTGTGGGTTATATTTTGATCCCAGGTACTTACTGATAAACTCCTGTTCAAGTACTAATTAGGCCCAATCTGGCTTAATTTTGAACTCAGCAATGTGGCTTGATGCTATTAAAGATATCTCTTATTAATTATAGAATGCAATGCAGGGTCCTGCCCAGCCAGGGCTTATGAGCGCGCAAGGTTAAGGGAGATTAGGCAGCTTCAGGTCAGTTTGCTGGAGTCATAGGAAAGATACCTATGTAGCTTCTAATATCCTTTGAATGTTCATTATAGAATATGCAGTATCAGCTGATCTTATCTTTAGAAGGCTTGTGGCTGTTTTAAAATGGAACAGGCACATCATACCCACACCTTTCAATTTGGCATCTCTAGTTCAAAGGAAAAGATCAGCTCTCAAGAATTTTCTCATTGACTTGCTTTGCTTTTCTGCTTCGGTACAGCAAGCACAGATTATTCAAGTTCTGTTTTAGGTCTCACTTTTTAAAAACAACCTTTGTAATTAATTCCAGTCTGCAGGAATCACAAGAACAGACGACAGGAGCAAGACTGTGGGGACATTGAGTGAAATGTAGGTATGGCATATGAATATTTGTCAGTGTCTGAATAAGATTCACTTAATAAAAATTTAAAGGTTTAAGAAAAAAGAACCCTTGAGCTAGCCTGGAGACATAGTTAGAAGAATTGCACTGTTTTGTGATTTTGGTCACATGTTTTGCTTAAATTTTATTTTCATCTGAAAAACTTCCTACTTTAATGTGATTCTACATTGAGAATTTATTAAGTATTTATTTCCTTTCTGTACATTTGCTTTGAATCCCACTTAATTCTGGTAGATCTTTGCAGGCAGTAATCCCCATGAAGTCAGCGCCAAAGGCAGCCATTCCCTTTTTAAAAGGTAACAACATTTACTCCATCCACCAATGAGTTCCCCTTCAGTACCTTGCTTGGTTAACTTTCCCTCCCTTTGTGGCCACAAACTTCTCTTTCACATGGAACAATACCCATGGATCAGGCCCACAATCTACCTCACTTAAATCATGAAGCATAAAAAGTGACAGGGAAGGAAGAATGAGACATAAATGAATGGTTGAAGACAGTAGAACTACAAAGGAGTGATCTAGGCAAATGCCAGAAGAAAAAAGTAAGAATTGGCAGGCAGGGTAAAAAATAATGACTTGGCTGCTGGGGTGGCAAAATTAGGCCAGGCATCTTTGTTTTTAAAATCAGTGTTCTTGCTTTACAATTTCAACCTATTTCTATTACTTAAAAATAACAATAAAATAGACTAAAATAAAATAGACCATAGAACATTTTACGGACTAAATACTCAGGCTGGTCTTTTTTAAAAAACACATTCAAAACCTAAGTGTAAGAAACAAAAACATTGTTAACGTATACATTGAAGCAGGAAAAGACATTTAATATTTAGCTTATAGTCTTTAATATTACATTTAGTATTTAATATTGACAAATATATAGATAAAGAAGTAGACACATACAATATAAATATTTAAAATGTGGATAAGAACCCAATGATTTATAAAATCTATATAGAAAAGTAGGATTCTTTGTCTAGTTGTAATATGGTACAAGGTTTCAAAGTTTTGTTATTATCTGGCTTCTAAAAACTATTATTGTATCATCTTTTGGAACTACTCTTGACATCTCAAGAAATAGAAAAGTTGATGTCTCCTAGGCAATACTACCCTTGGCTTTTAAAACAGAAACATTCAGTACTGGAATAAAAAAAATCAAGTAGCACCTTTTGCAACCAACAGATTTTATTAAAAGGCATAATCTTCCATGAGTCTCAGCTGACTTCAGCAGATGAATAGAGTGGATAGATTAATATAGAATTTAAATTGGGGTGAGGTGGAGAGAAGGAAAGGGAAAGATAAGTTGGTTGTGCAAATGCAGGTTGCATGTGAGAGATAACAAGTCCCTTATCAATTAACAATTGTAATGTGTTAAAATCCATTGTTTCCTCAGACCTGAGATTGCCTAGAACCTTTTGATGTTTCAGCAATTTCTCACTCAATTATGCTGTTAGAGTCCAGTTTTTCCAAACATTTTGAGGTCTGCTAGAGAATGTCCTAGGAGATTGAAATGCTTTGAAATTACTTTGTCTTTGTTCTGAGTCATGATGTCAAATCTAGGAGCAAGAATCCGCCTCCAATTGGATGGCTTTTACATGCAAGTACAGGCCTGCCATTCAGTGCCCAAAGAGGTTTTTTTATTTTATTTTATTGTCATTTTATTTTTTGTCATTACAACAAAATCAAAAACCATCTTCAGTGCACATCATGACCATGACCATGAAAATAAACACAAACACACATCCTTCACCGTTCACATATTGAACCGGAAACCCCTGACACCACACCAACATTGCACTATACAGAAGAATTCAAAAGAGCTACTGCCCTTGGATAGAAGATGTTTTTGAGCCTATTTGTCCTTGTTTTTTATTATTCTGTACCATCTGCCAGATGGTAATAGTTAAAAAAACAGGTTCCCACGATTAGATGGATCTTTGAGAATGTTTTGAACTTTCTTAAGGCAGCGGGAGCTATAAAGCTCTTCCAAAGAGGGGAGATGGCAACCAATGATCTTCTGGGCAATGAAATTAACCCTCTGGAGTGCTTTCCTATCTGCCACTGTGCGATTGGCAAATCATACAGAGGTGCAGTATGTTAAAATGCTCTCTATGCTGCAGCGGTAGAAGATCACCAGCAGTTTTTCATTCAGTTGTTGTTTTCTGAAAAGTCTCAGGTAGTATAATCTCTGCTGAGCCCTTTTGACCAGGGCTGCAATGTGGGCACCCCAGGTCAGGTCCTCTTTTATGGTAACACCCAGAAACTTAAAACTGGCTACTTGGTCCACTCGGTCTCCATTGATAAGCAAGAGCTGGATATCTGATCTGTTCCTTCTATAATCCACTATAAGCTCCTTGGTTTTATTGGTGTTGAGGACCAAGTTATTGTCTCCACACTACGATAGCAACTGGTCCACCTCATTTCAGTAGGCAGACTCATCCACCCCCCGAGATAAGTCCCACCACTGTTGTATCATCTGCAAATTTAACAATAGTATTACTAGCGTGAGTAGGAATGCAGTCATGCACATAAAGAGTACAGAGTAAGGGACTCAACACACAACCCTGTGGTGTACCAGTGTAAGAATAAGGGCTGAAGAGGTATGATTACCTAATCTGACCCTCTGTAAGCAGCCAGACAGGAAATCCATAATCCAAAGGCAGATTGAATTAGAAAACCCAAGGTCCAGAAGTTTAGATACTAGTCTATGTGGAAGAATTGTGTTAAACGCAGAACTAAAACCCACAAAAAGCATCCTCACATAGCCCCCCCCCCCGGCTGTTCTAGATGAGTCAGAGCAGTGTGAAGAGTGATGGCTATAGCGTCCTCCGTAGATCTATTTTTTCTGTATTTTTTCTGTATATATTTGGTGTTTATCAAACATATGAGGAAGACCAGAAATGATGTGCCAGCAGACCAATTTCTCACAGCACTTCATGATGATAGGAGTGAGTACCACTGGTCTGTAATCATTGAGGTTATTGATAGGGAACTTCTTTGGCAAGTGGAATAATGGTGGAAGCCTTCAAACAAGATGGAATAGTGGAGTGTGATAAAGACCAATTGAAGATCCTGGTAAAGACTCCAGCCAACTGATCAGCACAGTCTTTAAGCACTTGGCCAGAGATATTGTCAGGACCGGCAGCCTTTCTAGGCAGTATAGCAAAAGCAACAGCACTTGGACTTATATGCCGCTGATATACTGTGCTTTAAATTCCTCTCTAAGCTGTTTACAGACACCACATGTTGTCCCCAACAATCTAGGTCCTTATTTTAGAATGGAAGGCTGAGTCAGCTTTGAGCTGGTGAAGATCAAACTCTGGCAGTGAGCTGAATTAAACTGCAATACTGCATTCTAAGCACTGTGCCACAACAGCTCATCAGTATTGTTATCCAGTATGCATAATGAGTTGTTGCTTTGAATGGTTTGAGCTGTGAATTGTAGGTGACAATCAGTAGCATTCCGTTATGCTTTTTCGTGATCTGTCTTTTAATAAATCCTTAATCGATGTTGATCTGGAACTTGTTGATTTTATAATCAATTTTGTTAGATGGGTGGTTCAGTCTTTTGAATAATCAGTTGACAGCATCTCTATTAAGTGGGTCAAAACAAATGTGATTGTAGAATAGAGCTTGAATGTAGATGGTAGATACAATGCTCTCATGAAAAGCAGAATCATGTATTTATGCATGTTAATTTGTAGGCCTTCTGTACAATGCAATGTTTATGTGCCTGTTGGTAGTTTATTAGTCACATTGAGAGGTAGTCTTGTTCTATGTATAGGTCTAAGATGTTGGTGGTGGGAGAAAGTTATTAAAATCATGATGGAATTTGATGAGAGATTACCTTTCCATGGGTCCAAATAATAAAAGTCAATTAATCTTAAATAAAGAGAAGTTTTAGGGTTTAAGGAGAGATAAGGAAGTTATTGCTATGATCAAGGTTGAAATATATGAGTACAAAGTGACACAGTAATGATATTTTTCATGAGCTCAAATCTATGTTTGTAAGATGTTTTGATATGTAGGGTTTCAACATCCAAAAGGACAAAAATGATATAACTAAAGAGATTGCCTATACAGTTAGGTTTTTTTGGGCAATCTGTGGTGCCTATTATGTGACTGGGGTACAGGTGGTCTAAAGTCTGAAGACATAGTCCTTGAAACCTATTATTCCAGTTGTGCTTGTTCCAGACCTTTAGACAAGGGGATGGCCCAGGTTTGTGGTTTTTGGTTTGTGTATTTTAGAAAGTTGGTAGGAGAATCTTGCCCAGAGCTTTTAGGGTATTAGTTAGATACTATGTTATATAGTATAGTCTTAGGACATTATTTAATCAGATTGTGTAGCTCTTTCTGATAGTTCTTGTGGGATCCGAGGAAAGAAGTTGACAGAATGTGGTGTTGCAGAGTTGTTTTTTGGCTTTGACATATTCCACTTTATTCATGATTCAAACTGTAGTAGCTTGAATTGCCAGTATTGATGGGGTGTGTTTTTCCCCTTGCTAGTTTCTTCAATAAGATATAGTTTTCTGCTTAATTGTTTGATATTAATCCTTCTTTATCTGGATGTTGGCTGCTGGAAGGGATTGTTCTTCTCTTTTTTGTTGTTTCCTTCTTAACTTTTTGTTGTTTCTTTTGAATGCTATATGTGTGTATGTGTGTGTATTCATTCAAATAAAACAACAAAAAGTTAAAAATAAAATATATTTGGAAATATGATCTAGCACAGTTTGATAACGTCTCTTTCCACTAAGCCAATATTCAAGCCAGCTAAAAATACTGAAAGGGTATTTTAAAATATTAAAATATAGTGCAAGCTATAGATTAGGTAAGTACCATGTTTCCACAAAAATAAGCTCTAGCATGGTTTCTCTGTGTGTGTCCAAAATATGCCTTACTCCCAAATAAGCACTGCTTAAGCATATGTGTAGCCAGCTGGATGGCCACCCTCAACCCTCACATGCCTTGACTCATCCTCTATCCTCTACCTGCTTCACCTCATGGCTGCAGCACCGGAGCATCATTCATCTTCCTCCTGTGGCGCTGCGCCGATGCTGGAAGAAGAAGAGGCTTCCACCATAAAGCAAGGCAGTTGTTGGGGTATGGAAGTCTTGGCTGCATCACTCAGCCTCCTGTTCCAGTGCTGCACCAGTGCTGGAAGAAGTTGGCCAGTGGCCACATCAGTTCCTGCTGCACATGGCAGTTGTCAGGGCATGGAGCTATGGGGGCCCTGAGGTAAGCCAGTGTGTACATTGAACAGGTCCACCTCTCCTGCCTTGCAGCAGTGCAACTCAAAAGAAATAAGACAACCCCAAAAATAAGCACTAGGGCTTATTTTAGGGCCCAAAAGAAAATAAGACTGGGTCTCATTTTGGGGAAATATAGTAGATAAATAGGGAGGGAGGGAGGGAGAGAGAGATAAAGAGAGAGGAGGCAGGCAGAAAAACAACGCCTACTAAAAAGAATAGCTGTTTGACACCATTAAGCAGTTGTATTAGTTTGTAATCTTTTTGTATTTAGCATAAAGCTTAATGGAAAGGGGTCAAGAAAAATGCTAGAATGTACTGTGTTATGGTTTGCCAGCAGCTGGTGTGGATGGCAGAGGTATCAGACAGTAAGGACGAAAGGGAACCAGTCAGGGAGTCTGGCGAGGACTTGGACAAGGGTCCTGCCTCTGATGCAGGAATAGGACCAGGACCATCTGAGAGTGGGGTGCTGACCTAGAGCTTTCAGAGTCTGACAGCAGTGAAGTTGATTGCAGTACGTGTGTGTGCACAGCTGCTAGAAGGAACAGCTGTTGAAGCAGAAGTAAGGCTGGGAAGTGATTGCCCCTCCCGTAAGGGATAAAAGTCAGTCCTCAATGACAAAGATCTTTGCAGGAAGTGAAGCAGTTCAGTAATTCTGAGTCCGCCTTGAAGCTCTGTACTCTGGATGTTTTTTTCTGGGTTTTTGGGTTGGTTTATTTTAAGCCTTAATTGGACCTCTATTTATTGGCAAACATTCTACAGTACCGAGAATGGTGCTCTTATCTGGAGGAACTGTGTGTAGTTTTGGCTGGGAATGCAAGTAATTCCCAGTGTTGCATTAAAATAGGTTTTACTTTTAAAATCAGTTTGTGTTTTGTTAAGTTTGACGAAGCCTGGGTCAGACATACTGCAGGCCAATATTAACCATTCTTTGCAGAATGGTCATAATTTCTGAGTGATTCACTTCGATACCTTTTAGTCTATGGCTTTATTATAAATAACATTTTTATCAATGTAGAAGAAAAAGCATGACAAGAGCATGAACTGTGAGCTTGACTGAACTTTGAGAAATTATGTATTTTGTTCTATATATTTCATCTGCAACATTTTCATTGTCAGTCATCAACACAAAGAAGAGATCAGTAGATAGAATTCTATATATTAGCAAGTTAGTAAAATTGATTTTAGTCAAAATCTATCAGATGAATTTCACCAATTACTTAGAACTATCTCTTTTCCCAAGGCATAATATTCAGGCATATTGTTGAATGTTTAAACTTGTTTCCACATAAGTTGCCGCATGCCTATTTTCTCTCTCTACCTTTTCACTTTGAATGGAACAACAACGTGGTCGTGAATCATGAACCATTAAGCATTTCCTTTCTGGCAAGAATTCAGAAGTAATAAATTTATCACCACTATGTATATTACAGCATTAGATCTACATTCAGCTCTTTATAATTGGTAATTATTACAAATGTGTTTGAAATAAAGATTGCAATCCCAATTTGTGGTCTTTCTTAACTCAGATTCTATTTTAAAATAAGAGATATTGAACTGAAATATTGATCCTGGATAAACCAAAGTAAAAATACAATACTTGCAAATATGTTAAACTATTTTAACACTTTATTTCTGAATGCATTACCTTAGATTTCTATGTGATTAGACAGTCTTTACCGATTTACTGAAAGTATCATTAAGCTTTTAAAAGAAAGACAAAATGGGCTATGTCAGTTGTGCCATCATATAACTTTGAGAAAAAAAACTTAAAAAATCTATCTCATATAATCTATTTTAAACATTGTTTTGATGTTGTCTATTAAAGTACATTTCTTCTTTTACTATATTATAAAATGATTATACTGTCTGGAATATACTTTACCTGGATTTAAATATTTTTCTAATACCTTTTTTTTCTGGTTGTTCAGATGGAATTTGGATTTGGCTTATTTCTTTAGATGTGTTGATACATTTTTAATAATTGTTTACATTTCTATTTCTATACAGCTGGATCCTATTCTGACTCAAAGTCTTGGGCACAATTCACAGCTGATTATGAAATTCATTGACTACGAAGTTTCCTGATGAATTATATATTCTCAGTCTAAACTCAATCAACCTTAGATATTATATCCTAATATAGGCAGCCAATCTCCAAGGTCATATGTGACCTTCAAAAATTTTTCTATAGGTCTCCCTTAATGTACAGTTAAATATTGGTTTCTTTCCATTTTTAATTGCGGGAGGATATAGGTAAACTACAGTGTAAATTTGACATAAGCTTGACATAAGTGAGGAACAAATATTTCTGTTCAAAGCAATCCTCCATCACAGAAAATCCTGACTCTAAAAAACATTGCAGTTCCCATTTTGTCAGTCCCCACTCACAAACATTGTCACTTGAATCCTAAAACATGATGAACATCTCTTAAAAAGTAAATATGTATACATTATTGTTCTTCTTCAGAAAAACAACATGTAGCACTCAAGAAAGCTTTTGATACCTACAAGCATCTTAAATAGCAAAAATGACAAATTATGCCTGGATATCCTTCTTATTGATAGAGAAATGATGTGATTTATATATTTATAATCTAAAAGATTTCTAAAAGTCATTTCAACATGAGTTTTAAATCTAAAATATCTTTGAAAATGTGAATAGAAAAGTGGCTATATTAAAAGCAAACCTATTACTCCATTTCCTTAGTCCCCCCACCCCCCAAGTCTTCTAATAATCTTGGATATTTTTAACTTAGATAAACAGTGGAGAAATTTGAAAGATTTTACTGCTGTATATTAATGCATTTGCAACTGATTTATGTCTATATTTCCTCTTGATATAAATGAAATCATTATACTTTCCATGAAAGCACATATGGATAAGTTTTTCTTTTTTAAAAAAGGAGAGAAACACCTAAGACAAAGAGCCTGAAAACAGCAAAATGGCTCATTCATGTCAGACCTACAATCTTTACATGAATTGCTTTGTAGAATAGAGTTGGCATTTTTTCCCCCTCTATATCAATGTGTGAATGCAGATATGACTAATTGCCTATCGCATTGATGTAAAGTGTCAGGCTACTGTTAATTTATTCATTTTATTAGAAGTTTATTTATTTAGGAAATTAAGTGATAAATATTTATTTAAATTGTGTAGGTATTCACTTTGTATTATCAAGAGCTTTAGAACAGTCTACTATAGAAAAGACTCTCTGTGCTGCAAACTAAAATGATGTTAGTAACAGTATAATAATAATAATAATAATAATAATAATAATAATAATAATAATAATAAAGATACTACCATTTCAGTGATCATAATATAATTGTGCCATCATTTCAGATTCATAAATGTGAGAAGCTTAAACTGTTTCTACATTTCAACAAGGTGGATAGTCTAAAGTAGGGCTGTCAAATTCCCAGCCTAAGGGCTGGATGCCCACGCCCAGTTTCGTGAAGGGAAAAAAGTCCCGTATGTCACATGACACCTCTGTGACAACATGAGTTTGACACCCCTGGTCTAAAGAATTGAATCACAATTAAAAAGATTGTCACCTCTCTAGAGGTGAGTAGGATATTGAGAAGATCTAGAAAATTCCTTAGAAGGCAGCTTGCAGTACTACATAACTTCCGTAAAATCTCTTTGTTATGTATGTGTGTACAATAATATATTTAAAATGAAACAATACTGTAACATTAAAATAAAGATCAACCTAATAAAATCAAGTTAAATGGCAAATCTTAAATGCTTGCTTCAAGGCCTGTAATTATAGAGTTAATTGACTATCACTGAAGAAAATTTAATCAGCTTGATATCACCACCACAAATCCAGTTTGAATGACTTCCCATATGAGCCCAGAAGTCTGGACTCTCAATGGCTAACCAATTTATATATAGAATGTGATCTTTTAACTGTATATGGTTTAAGATTCACTTTATATAATTTATCAGAAAACACCTTATCTATTTTTGCACATGAAATTAATTTGCTGACATTATTTAAAAGCAAAATTAAATCAAGTCATTTGTGAATCTGGTCAAACATTTGCACTGTACAATCAATATAATTATTTCAACTGGGTCTTCAGGCAAAATGACAGCCAATGTAACTGGTACAAGATGGATGTTTTTCCAACTACAGTGGGAAATATATTCTATAGTATATTACAGATAGCACTTTTTTCAGAATACATGTTAATTGAGCTCATGCTAAAGCTCCCAAATCAAATTTGGATTCAGAAAGCCTAGATAACAACAGTCTCCAACCTTTGTGGCTTAGCAGCCTGGCAGGGGGAAAGAAAAGGGAACCAGACTGCATGAGCAGTACTGGTGTACATGCATGCACACAGCTTGATTTGTGCAAGTGGCAGACTGGCACGCACATGCATAAGCACACATTTCAACTTGCATAAGTAGCAGGCTGATGCACATGTGTATGCATGTGCAGCTTGACTTACACAAGTTAAACTATGCACATGTGTGTATGTGTGCTGGTCTGCCACTCACACGTCAAACTGCGTATGTGCTGGCCTGCTGCTCGTGCGGTCTAATTCCAAATAGGCTATGGCCCGGTAGTGTGCCTCTGTTTGGCTCTTTTTTTCTTCATTGATTTTGCATCCCACATATTCAGTTATAACTGCAGATGTGCTGTACATTAGTTGATTTGTTTCTTGAAATGAGTTTGTGCTTATATTTGATATTACTGTATTGGCATCTTTTAATGCTTGTGCTAGCTTCAATGCAGGCAACCTTATTCAGTGGTTTTTATGCTGTTCTAGATGATAAGTTATTCTTTCTGTTAATTCTAGTTACTTCTATTTATTTATTTCTGAGGGAAGGGAAGGAATGGCTGGTCTCTAAATTAAAACAATTCTATACTTATATTAGCTTTCTATATTGCTAACTCCCCCTGGTTTTCCTCTATACTCTGAATTATTTCTAGCAAGACTTTGATTTCCTAGCCCTGGATAGACTTTTGCAATTATTCCAATTCTTCCTCTGTGAATATTTTATTTTATATTATAAATCAAGGATCCTCAAACTATGGCCTGCAGGCCGAATATGGCCTATCAAAGCCATTAATCCAGCATGTACAGGACCATGAGGTAGCCCCACCCAGATCACCCCACCCATCTGTCAGCCCCCATCCTTTGGCTGAGCAGAGGACTGCGGGCTGAAACTGGAAGGTAAGGCTAATGTTTTTGAGTGGCAGAATGCTACTGGAGAGAGGAGGCCAAAACCAGCTCTGTTTTTGGCTGGCAGACTGCTTTTGGGGGCAGGAAAGGCCAACAACAGGCTGTGCAGGGCCCTGAGAGGCCTCCACATGCCCCGTTTTTGGATGTCAGAGTGCTTTTGGGGGTGGGGGAGGCCAAAAATGGGATGTGTGGAAGTCCTGGGAGGAGAAAATGGTGCCCTCTGCCCCCACTTCTTAGCTCGGACTTCCTCCATTCATCTGTCCCCAGACCCAGGGTGGGGATCAACCAGTATACTCCAAGTGGGCAAGCAACCACGGAAGCCCAAAAGCTCCCAGTTCCACCCAAAAGAGGCTCTTGCAAGCTGGCAGGTGCTTGTTGGTGAAGCGGGGCTGGCAAGGAATGAGCGAGCTAGGGAGTGGGTGCCACAACAGCCACTCCCACTGCCTTCTTCCCTCCTGCTGCTGCCACTTGGCTGCCCGTCCTTCTCCCACTTGGTGCTTGGCAGTCCTGGGGCATGGCCAATGAGGCTGCCTGCCCCCAAAGGAGGGTGGCCATCTCGACAGCTGGAAAGGGAGGTAGGAAGGGCTGGCTGGCATTTGGGGCTTTCTCACTAGATCCGTGCCTGCCTGGTCTGATCCTGCCTGCCACATGCACACAGAGCCCTTGCCCGAACCTGTTGTCTACGTTCGGCATGTGTGGAGGAAGCTCCAGGACAGCCAGCAAGATTTCAAAAGCAGATTGAGACTACCATGATATAAATAGAATGGGATGGAATGGAAGTAGGAGAGAATGGAATGGGAATAGCAATAGCAATGGGATGGGATGGGAATGGGAATAGAAAAAAATGGAATGGGAATGGGAATGGAAAGGAATGAATTGGAATCCAGTGAGGTATTCCAGGGCACTGTCAGGATTAAGGGGATCCTGCAGAAGATGCCCTAAGAGCCTATCTCATCTCAGTACCTATCAAGCATTCCATTTCCTGGTTTCTGTTCCCCAGCCCATTTGCTCTTCTAGCACACTTTTCTTTCCTTTGATATAACAGGTAAAAGTCTTTGAATGTACATGAGAGCGAAACTTTAGTTGTACTTGCAATCTTAATTTCTCCAGAGACACTCAAATAGTGGAAAGGGGAGGGTGGGAGAGAGGAGGGACGGAAAGAGAGGGGGAGGGAAAGAGGGAGGGAGAGAGAGAGACTTGTTGATTGTAAGCTCCTTGGGGCTGAGAAGAATTGCTGCAAAACTGCGTTTCCTGAAGTGGACCACTAGACTCCTAAACAACATTTAAAAAATCTAGTAAAAAGAAGTAAACCAAAAGAACAACATGCAAGCAAAAGCAAATAAAACAGCCCCAGGAAGCAAAATAAAGTTTAATTTGTGTGTATTGTTTAATGGACTGCTAAATTGGCCATGCCAACCCAATGTCCACCTAGCCACACCAACCCAGCCAGTCCAGCCTCCCAACATTCCGAGGTACTATGAATTGGCCCCTGTTTAAAAAGTTTGAGGACCCCTGTTATAAACCAATGCTGATCTACTAGCCTCTGTTCTGTTATTTCTGATTCTGGATGTTTTTTTTTTTCAGAATAGGTGCATTAATTTCAAAATGCTTCTTCTTGTTGGAGTTGATCTGTAATAACAGGTCATTATTTCATTGTTTTCAATTTCTGTATATTTGCAATTCCTTCCAGTAATTCAGTATCTCTTATCCCTGGTTGCTCAGCTCGAGCCCTATCGCCCATTTTTCACCAGATATCCAGCAACTCTAACACTTAGCATGGTCCTTGTTGACTGGGTGATGACAGAGTCAGGGTGGGTTTTTGTAATTTACATCCCACTATATTTTTTTATGGGAGATATACTCTTGTCTGATTCCTCTATGGGACCTGTCCCATGTGGATCAATCTCTAGCATATCTATTATCATCTTCAGAGCATACAAGCTTCACAACAATATCAAACTAGTGTTTCACTTAGGTATTATTATGGTGCATTACACAGTCAGCCAGATATTCATACTGGATTTGGTATTTTTGACTGCCTATCAAGTTCTTTCCAACGACCTGGAATGACATGATGATGATTAAATTTATTTGCTTTTTGTCTCACCGCCAGTTAATTGAAATAATTTGATACTTTATCAAAGTACAGTACTACATCAGTTATTTCAAACTTGGCAATTTTAAAATGTGTACATCAATATACTTTGTTACAGAATGTTAGATCAGTTTCATATTCCATTAACCCTAATTTAAGACTCTGTCTGGAACAAATGTAGGATTCTGGTGAAGGCATTTGGAGCCTATTTTTATGACTTGTTCTATTTTTTAGGACTGTTTTCATTTGTGTTTGGGTTTTTCCCCCTGTTTTTAGATGTTATTGATGGTGATGTTTTTAATATTTGTGCACTAATATTTTTCCTGTCTAATGGGAATGCAGTAGAATAGAAATGTAACACTTTTTTCTAAAAATCTCAATTAATAAACAAATATAAAATGTTACCATATATTAATATATTTTTGTTAAACTCCTGCTATTTTAAGTGCAGAATATCCCTTAACTTCCTAGTAAAGCAGGGCAATGGTTTCAAGAACACCTAATGTAACATTGGAAGCAATAAAAGGCATTCTTGATGAGATTGAAATTCTTTGATGGTGAAAGCATTATTTCAGATGCAATAATTTCCACTAAGGTGTACAGCATTGTACAATTAATTACAAAATGAAGAAAATACATATTTGTCCAAGATTAACTCAGAAAATTTAAAGGCTTGTATTGAATTGCTATTTAACATCCCTGTTGTCATATATCTGTGGTCCCCAATCCCTGTTATGGGAGCAACACCAAAGTGGAAAATCAGGCTGGAAAATAAGATCATCAAGCTAAGATCATGTGCAAGTAAGTTAGAGTAAATGAAAGAAAAGAAGCTGAAGAACAGGAAGACCAAAGAATACCTAATCAAGAAATGCTTATTAGAAACAAGGAAGCACTTGAAATAATAAAGCATTAAATAGATCAGATATGGTTGAATTGCACATCATAGACAGAATCTCCAATTGCAATCCAATCAGAAATGTTTTTACTGATCCATTAATAGAGAGATTATAGTGCTTGACAAAGTGACAGCACTTGACAAAGAAGAAACAGAATAGCTTTAGGCAAAGGTACAGGATAACCCAAAGAAATATAACTAGAATGCAGCTTGGTTAAAGGAGGTAGATAAGAATAAAAAAAATGAATGAAAGAACTTGTAATAACAGCAGAAATGATGGAGAAAAATGCAAGGAAGATCATGAATTGGTCAGCACTGGATGAAAATGAATTGCATGGATTTTGGTTGATACATCTTTCTATTCTACACCTATTTGTTGCCAAGCAGTTTAATAACATATGCAAGGAAGTACAATTGAAGAAGGGCTAATATCTAGCAAAATCTATTTGCAAATAAAAATTCTAGCAAAAGTGACAACACCAGGCAATCATAGGTCAATTATCTAATTACCAAGAACTTTCAATTACAAGCTGGTGTACTAGTTGATAATCTAGTTGAATCTGAACTGAAAAAGTTACCCGAACAGCAGAAGAATAAAAGATCTACTAATTGACAAGATCATTCTGGAAAATTGCAAGAGAAGGAAGACCAACCTGAATGTAGCTTGGATTCATTACAAGAGGTCTCCCTGCTACAAGATTGGATAATCAGGTGCCTAAAAATATACAGGAGTCAGTAGAAACATCAGATGCTTTGTGCAAAGATTGATGGCACAATGGAAGACACAGTTGCTAGTCAAAGGTGATAGATCGGGAAAGGTTAATATCAAAAGAGGAATCTTTCAAGGAGACTAACTTTTACCATTATTGTCTGCCATTGCACTGATTCCTCTGCCTACAATACTGAATAATTCAGACCATGGCGATCAAACATTAAAGCAGGCCCATTTTATACTCTGTATTGGTCTCCCATCAGCTTGACGGTTAGCCAGTCTGTTTATTTAAAACATATACAGATTACATGGAGTTCCCAGATATATTATATTGGATAGAAGAGTACAATTTACTGCACAGTTTTAGAGGAATTTGTATTGGGTTGTCCCAAGGGTTAAGTACGGCATACCATCCTTGTACAAATGGAGCAGCAGAATGAACCAACGCAGCAATCAAACATAATTTACAATGTTATATATCATATCAACAGACTAATTGGGTAGAGATGTTGCCATTTGCTGAGGTGGCATACAATAATATTGTACACAGCAGTACTGGTAAACTCCTTTTCAAATAGTACATGGAGTAGAGTTTGCTCCCATACCTGAATGGCCCCATATTGCTCAAGAGCGTACAACAGTCACCAAATGGACTGAAAATGTGCAAAGCAGATGGAAAGCAGTACAAGAAGTGTTGAAATAAAGCAGCTGAAGCATATAAAACCAGGCGGACAAGAAATGAGCTGATCATACTTCTTTTGCTATTGGAGATTGGGTATATTTATCCACTAAATATATCAGTTTGGGCCAGCCTTGTAAAAATCTAGGACCAAAATATATTAGCCCATTCCCCGTAGTCTAGGTAATCAATCCTGTCACTGTATGACTCCAACTGCCACCACATTTTAAGTGGATACATCCTGTCTTTCACAGCAGCCTTCTCAAACCTGCAACTATGTTGAGACTGGAACCACGACTGAAAACCCCAGGGCCTGTTAGAGACATTCATTATGAAATAGAGGACATCCTGAATTCCTATAGACATAGGGTTTTCTTGCAATATCTCGTGAGGTGGAGAGGGTACCCTATAGGAGAAGCATCCTGGGTACGCCATATGGATGTAGCTGCTCCACGGTTACAATGACTATACCACTGCAAACATCCCACGAAGGTGGGTGGGAGGGGGGAGATTATTAAAGCTGCAATCACTAATATGACTTCTTATCATGCAGACAGATCCATGGTAGAGGGCGCCGTATGTCGGGCTCTGGGAGCTTACATGCATCTGGCACCTGCCTGGAGCCCGACACTTCGATGGGCAGGATCTGCCATGGGACTGACAGGTGTTCCTGCCGCTCCAAACTGTGTTGGTGGTGTGTGGAGTTAGTGCTGTGCCCGCAGGTCTCCTGGTCTGCTGAATGTGAGCCACCAAACTCCTGGGAGCTGCCTGAGCTGCTGACCACCTGGGAGCTGCCAACCACCCGGGATGACACATCACAACTCCTGTGATGTGGGGCTGCAATTAGGGGAGGGCTGCAATTGGGGAAACACTGTTTGCATTAGAGAGATAGGGGCATCTGATGGATGGGGAGATGGGAGGCTGGGTGGATACACAAGGGAGTGAAAGGGGGGTGGGGACAAAGCTGACAGACAGCTATGGCAATGGCATGGCAAATGAGGGAAATAGGAAACAAAGGCAAGGCATTGGAAAATAAGCACGGAGAGGAGGCATGGGGGATGTGTGGTTAATCAGCTGGGAGGGGTAAGGGAAACAGCATAAGAGGCACTGAGAGGTGGGTGCTCTCAGTGTTAACTTTATTTGGAACTCCATTTTTGCCTATCAGGAATGGAAGTGCTGCACTAAACTTCAATATTCACCAACAAGCTTGTAAGTAATGTAGTTTGTCAGCAAGACTTATCCAGTACCCATCTGGGGCTGAAAGTTAGCCTGTAATACCACATTCTAACTACTGTGTTACCATGGCTCCTCAGTAATAATACATGGAATAAATGCTTCTACGTTATGCTCTAACGCAGCATGGTCATCTATAAAAACCAGAGTTTTAGTTGGTGTTTTTATTGTTTTAAAAATCCTAGAATAACATAAATTAACACTTATAATAATTATTCCAAGATTTTTGTATTCCCTTATAAATGTAAACATTTCAAATTGCATGTCTCGGATTAATATTGACATAAATGGTTAAAAATCTGTGAAAATTATACTATTTCAAGAATAATATGCACACTTAAAGAGATACCTATATTAATTCCTTTTAAGTATTTTAAGCATATATACTTCTTAATAAGTTATCCAAACTTCGGCTTTCATAATTAGGGTTTCAGTTTTTGCAATTTTTATTTTTTTTGCCTGGGCACATATTTTGACTTTTCTCTCTCTTTTTATAAAAGAGAGAAATTATCAATTTCAATTATCATTATAGAAATATGTTTGAAAGAAAGCTGTGAGATGGGGAAGAACAAAGTCATTATTCAACACTGGTAAGGTGAGTGGTTCTGGATTTTGGGATCCAGATCAGGTGATCTTTGATGGAATAACAATTCTGCAGACTGATTTAATGGGCAATCTGGGATCTAGCTGCAGTTATCACTTGGCAGCTTGGCTTTTGCAAGGATTTGCCTCGTACCAGCTACATCTATTTCTGGACTGGAAGTTGTACTCACTGTCTGTCATGCTTTAATCCATTACTTGAATATGCTATATCTGGAACTGTCCTTGAAAACACATGGAACTTTTAATTGCTTCAGAATCCAATGGTTTCCACCATTTTGGGCATTTCAGAGTTCAGCCATGTGGCCCACTGCTGCATAAGCTGCAGCAGTTTCCAATGCACTTCTGGATGCAATTCAAGGTGCTTCTTATCATCAAGTCCTATATTGCACAGCGCCAGATTATTTGTGAGACTGCCTATCTCCAATGTGTTCCTCACCATTACACCAGATCTGACAGATTAGGCATGTCCTATAGGGAGAGTGTCAAAATTTAACTTTCAATTTCCAAGCATTAGGGGTGTTCAAAAGTTGTGACATGTCTTGGGGATTGTAAAGATATTTTGATTATTTTAATGTAATTTAGATGTGCTTGGCAAGTAACTAAACAAGTATCATAACTTTTTAACATTTTGTTTATTTTATCTTGGGTCCTTTTTGCAGGACTGAGCATTTGTGCCTTCTCTGTGGTGAAGTTTGTCTAATGGAACAGAGATTCAGAGCACTGCAACCCTCTTGGCCTTTTGGTATTAAGGTTAGGAAGTTAAAGAACCTCATATATCTGATTTGTGATTTGTTATATGGTGCTGTAGATTTTTTCTTTGTATTAAATTATTTTAAATTGGATTGGTTAACAATAATTTTTCATACTGTTTGTTTGTAAATTGTTAGCTACCCAGAGTTATATAAAGATAAGTGTTGTAGTTGAGCAATGAGAGGCTAGACCAGGGCTTGGGTGCAACAAGACTTTATTGTAACAATAAAGGACTGAACGTGTTAGCCCTGCCTGGAGCAGGCTCACAGCGATCAGCGGCTGGCCGGACCCTGCAGCTGGCTTTTATAGCCGGCCGTCGAGGGAGGCCAGCCAATGAGGGGCAGCAAACGCCCCCGCAGCATAAACGGACCTGGGTGGGGACTTTGGCAAGTTCCAGGGACATAACAATAAGTCTGTATACATTTTCCAAATAAATATTGCTTTACAAAATCCCCTATATCTTAACAGAACTTAGTTTCTTTTTAGTTGAAATATGACTGTATTTCTAGTATTAAACTTGGGAAAAGACATTTAGATCTCAATAGGATGTTGAATTAAATAGAGAAAGCTTGTTTGGCATATATGAAAAAATTTAAATCCACGGAATACGAAATAGAGCAAAAAAAATACAAGCAGTCCTAGTTTAGCCACCAAATTTATTCCAGAAAAATGTTGCTAAATGAAATGGTCATTAAGCGAATCATATGACTAGGAGAGAGAGGAGAGAGAGAGACAGTGGGAGAGGGAGAGGGAGGGGGGGAATTGCAAAAATCTACTTGTCACTGTCATCTCATTCAAATAAACCTCTCTAGTGCAGCAACACCAGCATTATTCTTACTCTGGCATGTGTTGTATGATGTGCTCAGGTGTTTGGGCATGTGCATGAATTGATTGGAAAATTATTTTTTTTAACAGGATAACAGAGTTGGAAAAGACATTGGAATTCATCTAGTCCAACTCCCTGCTCCAACAGAAGATCCTACACCATTTCTGACAAGTGGCTGTCCAGTTTCTTCTTGAACGCCTTCAACGACCCACAATTTCTGAAAGCAAACTATTCCATTGGTTACAATCAACCTATGCTTATGATCTGGCTTTATAATGATGTAGTGGAAAGACTAATCAATCCATGCAGTCTAGTACAATTTTAAAAAATTGTGTGTGTATAATTTATCTGTTTTCCTTTTTTCCCCCTTTGCCTGTATATATATAATATAAATATATATAATATAAACTACTTTAAAAATAAAACAAAAAAGATTTTAAACTGAAGTTTCTTGATCACTTTGATCAAATTGTTTAAATCATAATCTCAGATCCTTAAAATAATTGAATGTAGGGACTGAAAGGGACCTTAGATATCATCTAGAGCAGTTGTGATGTACAGTGGAACAATCTATGTCATAGTACCCTAAGTAAATGGCCTTCCAGGTATTTAAAGGAGAAATTACCATGTATTTCCTTACTGGGCTCCCCTCCGCTATTAACCAGCCAAATCTGCATCCTTGTAATTTAAGCTGATTTCTGTCTGCGGAATAACAGTCATTCGTGTTCTCTACCCATTGCTTCAAGAGAAAAAAAACCAGTGGGGAGTATGTTGGGGTGATGGGAGAGGTAGAAGTCCTAAGAAAAAGAATAATTAGACCTGGTTTGATGCACAGCCATCAAGACAAGCAATTTTTACTCCATAAGATAAAATGAATTAAAATTTAATCTTTTATGATTAGTAAAATGCTGTACTGATATTTTACAATATTAAAAATAATGTTAATCAAATTGGTTAGAAAATATTTTTACTGTGGTAAGAATATATTTTTACTGTGCCACTATCTTTATCAGGACCATTCATTCATTCATTCATTCATTGCATGTCAGCTATAGAAGTAATGTGATCACTGCAGTTAGGACAAACAAAGTGGCACAAAAGATTGTGCAAGATGAAGTGTTCCAGAGAACTAAAAAAACTAACATGCTTTTGACTTTGATAATATAGAGAAATGCAACCCAAAACGTAAGGTTTTCACAACTAGGAAGAATGTCACTAGCATACCTTGAAATGTGGCCAAACTTTCATGACACCCATATTGTGTTTTGCAAACCATCTCTAAAATTGGATCTCAAAGTAATTTAGTTATTAGATTAGCAATCTGGAGTGTTTTGAGATTTTTACACCAATATTTTTTCATCTTTCCCCAGAGGGCTAGGAATTACAGTTGGGTGGCTTCACTTTTGGCAAAGACATATCTTAATTAGCGTTTAATTTGGCTGTGATGGCACAGGCAAAATTAATAAAGAAGGCTTACTCATACATTATTTCAATATATTGGTATTTATCTCAATATTTCTAGATATATTGTTACTTTCAGATCTCTATCTCCAGGGCATCATAAAAAATATGAACCATGATATACTTTCCTTCCCAAGTCAGGGTATGATATATTCTTTTGAAATATGTCTTCATCTAAGTGCAGTGTATGAAAAAATAGGCTTTGTATCAGGAATGGGATGCTATCGGTTCTGCCTGGCTCTATAGAACCGGTAGCTCTGAAGAGCAGCAGATACAGAACTGGTTCTGTGTCTGCTGCTGTTTGGCCCACCCACCCAGGCTGTTACCTGACCTTTATTTCCAGCTTTTTCAACCTCAGCTGCTATGCGTGGCACAGCGCAAAACATAATCACCGAACCGGTAGTAATAATAGTTGAATCCCATGCCTGCTTTGTATGTCAAAAGTATAGTGGTTTTTAAGTATGAAAAGTCATAGTAATGCCAGGTGCCTCCAGTAAATAAAAAGGAAATAAAATCACCACAACAACCAAACTCAGACATGCCAAACAACCATTCAATTTGTGATTTGTCTTGAGAATTGGAACTTATTTTTATTATCATTCTATATTTATCTTAGAGCAAAAAGACATACTTGTGTTAGTTTATTAAATGACTGCAAAGAAGTGGAGAGTTCTTAGTCCTTTCTTCTTTTAATCATTTCTCATGGGAAAATGCTCACTATTCAACCAGAAACTTATCAAGAAGTGGCTTGCTTCTGATTATTAAGGATATTTTTAAACAATTTAATACAGGAGAAGAAGAAAAAAAAAAGCATATGGATCCACTGAAACATATCCCTCCATTATATAGATGGTAGTAAGCATAATTTCCCATAAAAAGAAATTTTTCCCTCCAATATATGTTCTCAAAAATAAAATTCTGATAGGAATGTTTGTAGACTAGAAGAGTTACATTAGATGTCACCTTTTTCAAGAGCTTACTTGGAGGGTAACATACTTTTACAAATACTTCAAGGATTATTATGGTTGGAAGAAAAACATTCAGTCATGTAATTTAGGTTGTAAAAAAAGTGGGTAAATTGGGAAAATATAATGGGTATATTTCCATTAAAATCGGTATCAGTAAAATCAATGTAAAAATGACATGTAATTGAGAAAAGTACTTTAGTATCTTTAGTAAAAAAATTCTTCTTCTTCTCCTCCCCCTCCCCCTCCCTCTCCTCATCCTTTTCTCCTCCTCTTCCTCCTCCCCCCTCCCTTTCCTGATCTCAGAATGGAAACCAGGAACCAGTGCTGAAAACAGAGTGAGATAGATAAATTATCCTGTACCTTTTTCTCAACAAGCTCTTATTCAATCTTATAAAAGACAACTGCTTTTTAATGCAATCTTGGTGCTAACAGATACTTGCAAATGTTCACTATTCAATCAGCATTTCAGAGTGTGGTAATATCCATAACCTCAGAGGTTTAACTTAAATGCCAAGGCAAGTCATTATGAGAGAATTCCTTCTATCACTACCAAATATGAAACCTGCCCTTCTAAAATTTACTGAAAATCATTCCAATTTCTGTGCTTTTAAATTGGCAGAAAAGTTTGAAAGACACTTTGTGCCAATAAAGGGGTAGTAGTTGAAAAAGGTTTTTTTCATCTCTATTCTTGCTTCTCACCCCACTAAAAGGAAAGTTCTGTTAATGTCTCATTCATTTAATCCTGCTTGATGTATTGCTAAAATTTTCAAGGTCAGATTTCTCTTAGCTGCCTTTTTTGAGCTACATCATCTGTGAATTCAATAACTTTTACTTTTAACACTTCTCTCATTAGCAGTTCAAGATTACACAGATTTAGTTTTGATACTCAATAAGATGTTTTTTTTTCTTTTTCTCTGCTAATGCCATAATTTTAATTATGGCTCTCTCCTAGAACTGTAATGTGCTATTTACTTCACTAGATATAAAACTAAAAAATAAATGTTAAAAAAGAAAATTTAGATATGTTGAAAAAAGTGATGACAGCTCTTGGTTTCTAACAAGCAATACAACTGGATGGGGAACAGCATCCAAGGACATAAGTTAACAACAGTACAATTCACTATTACAGAAGATCAGTAAATGAGTTTTTCAAAAATTAATTCTTGATTCATTAAATAGGATTTAGGATTCAGTGTAGGCTGCCTCAATTAGATCCATGCAGATATGCAAAATGAATGGGTTAAATAAGTAATTAATGATGTTAATATATCAATCAGATTTCTAATGTAGGTGTCTAAATTGAGTCAGGAGAAGATCTAAGAATTAATTTTAAACATGCTCTAAGGTTTTGATTCATTTTAAATCAGAAATAAGAAAACAATTAAGAATTTCAGAAGACACTGTTTTTAACATTGTATACAATTAGAGGTGGATTCAAAAATATTAAAATAGCACTACAAACGCACATATTAAAAGGTTAGGAAAAGGTACATAATGCATTTGGTTTTGGGGATATGAAGAGATTGCATGGCTCCATGCCTTTATATGTGCCTAAGTGCTCTTGCCTCCCCCGCCACTTTTGTTGAAAAAGTACATTGTTTTCAAGAATAGACTGGACAACCATTTGATCAGGATGATATAAGGTTTTCTGCGTTGAGGAGGGGGTTGGACCAGAAGGCTTCCAAGGTGCTTTCAAGTCTTATGAATAGAGATTCATAAGGCTTGAAGGGACCTGAGAAGAAACATATTTCAAAGTAAACACATACTTTCTTTAGCTGTGATTTTGTTTTCTGATGATGCCTATGCTCTGGGTAAGTAATTGCTTAAAAATAATTGGTTTTAAATCATTAAAAATAAAGTTTAAAAATTAAATAAATAATTAAAAAACAGCATTGTCCTAGTTTTGTAAAATTGTCCATAATATTTAGATGTATGCCATTTCTGCCATTTGTAGCTGTTACCAAACATGTTCACACAAAGAAATATGCTTTTATCAACTAATAATAGTGAAGAAAGTGAGGCACTTGGGTATGCTAATGCACTTTGCAAGTTAGATTTTTCATTGTTGAACAAAAGTGCTGATGTGGATTTCACCTCCATTTAACATACAGGAATGGGAAATCAATATGACAAGGAAAAAAGATTTTAAACTCTCTAAGTCTCGTTGTTAACAATTGAATGAAAAAGTCTAAAAATCTAATGATGTGTGACATGATGGTGTCCTTTTAGAATAAAGCACAGCACTGGTCTTTCTATTATTATTTTATTGCTTTCATTCAGTGGACAGTTTTATAAATTGTTTCAGTTCACAGATTGTTTCATGTAATATAGCATTGAACAATGGATATATCATTATATTAAATATTGTCATGTAACCCTAACCCTAATTAATATATATGAAGTTTAATGTATGAACAGGGGAGCATAACTAAAGTAATTTAATAGATAATTTATTTAGATTTCAAAATATTAAAATTCATAAATTCTCACATCCTTACTTCTCAAAGGCTTAATTTATTTGATTGATTTCACTATCTTCAAATAAATTGCACAGTATTTAAAAGTGACAGAAACAAGGGGAAATACTTAGAAATTTGATTGAATTTTAAAAATTATGTAATATATAAATCAGTATCTGTTGGGCCTTATTTAGTTAGCCAAATATAATGCAGAAATGGAACCAGTGAAAAATTATACGATTAAATATAAGGACTTCCAGTTTGAGCTTCTTCAGCGACAGACCGAAACCTCGTCTCTGCGAGGCTTCGATCCGTGCTTGCCACTGGAGTGCCCTGAGCCGGCTGGTTTCGGGGCTAAGCCACCCCGTAGAGATGGTGAAAAGGGGGGAGACTGCCAGCAGGGTTGAGGAGAGTCACATCTCTCCTCCCCAGCTGGCCATTACTCCCTTTCCCGAAGGTGGTTGCAGTGGTGGTCAGAAATGGCCACCACAAAGAAGAACTCGACCGGAAAAGAATGCGCAGGAGGAAGATAAGAAGAGAAAGTTTTGGTTGACTGGGTCAAACAGCAAAAGCAACAAGTAAGGTACCCTGGAATTGAAACTGTTAAAAAACAATAACATTGTTCCCTAAGAAGATTTTTAAGCTGCGAAGGAGAGAGAAAAGGGAAAAGATTTGGTTTTCTCCTTTTCCTATACTGACAGCTAAGAGACTTAAGCAAGAAATTGGAAAAAAAATCCACTTTGACATCAATAGGCATTTAATGCTGAAAATAAAAAGTCAAAGGGATAATAAAGATTTCTGGATAATTAAAAGCTTTTGAAAACAGGAAAGGAGAGAGGAAGAATAAAAGGGCAGGATCTGGAAGGGAGGAGACTGCCTGGAATTAAAAAAGAACTTACAGCAAAATCTCAACAAAACTTCCAAAAGATACATTCTAACTGAGATATCGCAACAAAAACCACAGGAAGAGAAAGTCGAAAAAGAAATAAGAAGATATAACTCAGGACTATCTGGATTACTTGATGATTTCTGGATTCTTGGTTATTGTTTTGAATGACTAAAATCAATTGGGTGGTTGTTTAAAACTTTTTAAAATGGCTCCACTTTTAGAAGAACTGAAAATGGAACTTAAAAAGTACAAAGAAGATGCACAATAAGGGAGAGGTTCTTTTGGCTTTGTATTTCAGTTTTTAGAAATGGAGATTTGGAATTATGAAAAACAACAAGAAATGCCTGCAGAACAAGAAGATTGAGACAAAGAAGAAGCCATCTTTAATGAACAAGTAATCTTAGATGGGGGAAAAAAGCAAAGGGGAGAAAGAGAATGGAAAGTTTAAGATTGGGAAAAACAACTCCCCCCCCAAAAAAGAGTGAAAAATAAGTATAAAATCAGAAAGCAACAGAAGAGGGAAATGCAGAAGAGAGAATTAGAAGTAGAGAGACAAGGGGGTAAAAAGGGGAGGGAGAAGATGAGAGGGAAGAAAGAAAGGAAAAGAAGTTATAAAGGACAGAAGCAAAATATAGAAAAACAGGGTCTATTTAGAGATAATGGGTGAAAACTTCATGGAAAAAGGGATTCTGCAGAGGTACATAAAATAGTATGGTTATATTAGAAGCAGAAATAATTTTAGAAAATATGAAACAATGTATGATTAAAATGTTTGATAAAATAGCTATTGTAATTCAGTGGAATGCTTGTCAATAAATAAATGTAACAAAAGATATGTTTAATGATTTATAAAACATATGTCAAGAGAAATAAGGGAAAAATTAATTATGGAGATTATATGTGTTTTTAAAGAAGTATGATATTTAATTGAAAAGAAGTGTTAAAGATGTTATGATTTTAATGATTATTAATGATAGAACTGAACTGGAATGGAATGAGGGTTTATAATTACATATATTTACAATCTTTTTTTTTTTAAAAAAAGAATATAGTGTGTATTATAAGAATGTGCCAGGCAGAATTCAATTGGAAGTTATGTATTATGTATTATATTGAAGGTCATAAACGTAAGGTATATATTGAAGTTTAAATAAGAGTTGAATGGATGTAATTAAAAGATATAAAAGTGTCATACTCAAATTAGTAACTACAGGAGAAAATTTGTTTAATGAGAAAAGATAATATGAAATTGAAACAGAACAGACAAAAGTATAAATAAAATGGCTTTGCCGTTTTCTTGTTCTCTGTCTTGGATTTTGGTTGGGGTTTCCAAGACAGAGAACAAGAAAACGGCAAAGCCCTCCTCCCATATATAAAAGGCACTACAGACAAAATCAGCAAGATCCTCCAAAAACACAACATTAAAACAGCATTCTGCACAAACAGAAAAATATCCACCATCCTAAGAAACCCCAAAGACAAAATCGAATTAGAAAACCAAGGAGTATACGAAATCCCCTGCACTGCCTGCCCCACCACATACATTGGACAAACTAACAGAAGAATAAGTGCATGCATTGAAGAACATAAGAACTCAATCAAAAAAGAAGAAACGACCTCTTCCCTGGTCCAACACCTCAAAACCACAGGACATGAGATTGACTTTAAAAATACCAGAACCATTGCCAAAACCGAACACCTCAACAGCAGAATAATCAGAGAAGCCATAGAGATAGAAAAACGCCCACACAGCATGAACAAACGAGATGACACCTCCCGCCTTCCAGCCATTTGGAAACCTGCCCTCATGAACAGACGAGTACCTAACATGAAGAATGACACCAGACCCACACCCATGAGAGCCACACAAGATGCCACCACCACACTTCCATGTAGAAAACAGACTCACACCCACTCAGAAGATGAGACACGACCATGGACCAGAAGCTGCACTGCAGCTGCATCACTACCCACTTCAAACCCCTCCGAGCCATACATGAAGCAAACCGACACCCACTATGAAGATGCAGCACAATCACGAACTCGAAGCCAAACAGCAAGATCACAGCTCACCAACTCAAATCCCCTAGCAACCAAGACTAACCTGAGCACAACCAAGCCTCCACCTGAACAGAACACGCCTCCAACCAATCAGAACACGGCCAACCCCCCAACCAATCAGAACACAGCCAAACCCCCTACCAATGAGAACACACCCCCACCCAATCAGAACACAGCCAAGCCCCCACCCAATCAAGTCCCACCCCCACTAGCAGTTAAAAGGAAGAAGCAGCTGCAATCTCACATCACTCTGAGAAGCAAGAGCCGAAGACAGAAGCCTGAAGATGATGAATGAGACTTCATCAAAACGTTGCCTAGATACTTCGAATCTTACGCGGGAGAAAACCCGAACAACCAAAGATCCACATACAAATACCCGCGAGAACCTCAGAAAACACACACACACACACACACACACACACACACACACACGCACACACACATATATCTATATATATATATATATATATATATATATTTAAATATATGATTAAATATATGAAGATTTTCTGGTATTCTGAAAGTATGTAACAGTGAGAATATCAATGGAAGAGGAATATTACATTTAAAGCAAATCTTATACTCAAAGAAAATTAGTGTAAAATACTTTATTGTTGGTATATTATCCAAATCCATGGGGGACGAGCGGTCTGCCACCTCCAAGTGGTGTCCCCTGGATGCGCGAAGCCGTCAAACGCTGACCGTAACTGAGAGCAGACCCTCCGACGACAGGCCCACGCGACAGGCCGGCTGGAGTACTCAAATGCCGCATCAACATGATGGAAACGTCCACTACAAAACACACGTCCAATGCTACCGCGTTCGGGGGAACCGACGGGCGCAGGAGACCATTGGCCTGCGCCAAAAATCAACGAAATGGTCCACGCGGAAAGCACGGCCGTGTGAAAAAACGCAAGCGGGGAACAGAGGACTGCCAGACGCTCAAGGTGGCCACCTGGAACGTGGATTCGCTGACTGGACGCTCGACCGAGATCGTCAGGGCCATGCGGGACAGGAAGCTGGACATCTGCTGCCTCCAGGAAACTCGCTGGAAGGGCAACAAGGCTACGACTATAGACGGCTACAAGATCATATACACCAGCTGTAAGGAAAACCGCGGCGGTGTAGCTGTGGTTGTCAGTCCAAGCTGGCAAAGTTCCGTCGCAGAAGTTAAGCGCCTCACAGAACGACTGATGATAATCGTCGTAGCGACCAAGAGGCAGCGCCTACACATCTTGTCCGCCTACGCCCCTCAGACCGGATGTCACGAGGAGGAGAAGGATACCTTCTGGGAACTGCTCGACATCCAACTCAGGCAGATCCCACACGAAGACGACATCATCATCTCGGGCGACCTGAATGGTCATGTAGGGCGGGACAAAAACGGACACCAGTGCCACGGTGGGCACGGCACAGGCGATACGAATGAGAATGGCCAGAGGATCCTGGACTTTGCCGACTCCCATGATATGACCATCACGAATACCTGCTTCATTAGGCGAGAATCTCAACTCCTCACCTACCATAGCAGAAACGGGAGCCACCACACACAGATCAACTACATCATCGTACGACGAAGAGCCGCTAAAAACGTGCTCAACGCCAAGGCGTACCCATACGAATCGAGCAGTCAGCACAGGCCGCTGATGGCGAAGATCAGGATCAGCAAGCCCAAGACCAGGATTGACAAAAGAAATGCAGACCAGCCACGAATCAAGTGGTGGAACCAGAAGAAGATGGCGGGACCCTCATCAAACCGGAGCAGTTCCCGCAGATGGTCGACGGGCCACAGGAAGCGTGGTCCATGCTGAAGAGCACTGTTCACACTGCCGGCTGCCAACAGCTTGGTTGCACCAAGCCAGGACGGAGACGCATCGAACGAGATACATGGCTCTGGACACCGGAAGTACAAGATGCCGTACACCTGAAGAAA
>NW_020769346.1:7245744-7299575 GCF_900518735.1 Pseudonaja textilis | reverse complement strand
ATATATATATATATATATATATATATATATATATTTAAATATATGATTAAATATATGAAGATTTTCTGGTATTCTGAAAGTATGTAACAGTGAGAATATCAATGGAAGAGGAATATTACATTTAAAGCAAATCTTATACTCAAAGAAAATTAGTGTAAAATACTTTATTGTTGGTATATTATCCAAATCCATGGGGGACGAGCGGTCTGCCACCTCCAAGTGGTGTCCCCTGGATGCGCGAAGCCGTCAAACGCTGACCGTAACTGAGAGCAGACCCTCCGACGACAGGCCCACGCGCCAGGCCGGCTGGAGTACTCAAATGCCGCATCAACATGATGGAAACGTCCACTACAAAACACACGTCCAATGCTACCGCGTTCGGGGGAACCGACGGGCGCAGGAGACCATTGGCCTGCGCCAAAAATCAACGAAATGGTCCACGCGGAAAGCACGGCCGTGTGAAAAAACGCAAGCGGGGAACAGAGGACTGCCAGACGCTCAAGGTGGCCACCTGGAACGTGGATTCGCTGACTGGACGCTCGACCGAGATCGTCAGGGCCATGCGGGACAGGAAGCTGGACATCTGCTGCCTCCAGGAAACTCGCTGGAAGGGCAACAAGGCTACGACTATAGACGGCTACAAGATCATATACACCAGCTGTAAGGAAAACCGCGGCGGTGTAGCTGTGGTTGTCAGTCCAAGCTGGCAAAGTTCCGTCGCAGAAGTTAAGCGCCTCACAGAACGACTGATGATAATCGTCGTAGCGACCAAGAGGCAGCGCCTACACATCTTGTCCGCCTACGCCCCTCAGACCGGATGTCACGAGGAGGAGAAGGATACCTTCTGGGAACTGCTCGACATCCAACTCAGGCAGATCCCACACGAAGACGACATCATCATCTCGGGCGACCTGAATGGTCATGTAGGGCGGGACAAAAACGGACACCAGTGCCACGGTGGGCACGGCACAGGCGATACGAATGAGAATGGCCAGAGGATCCTGGACTTTGCCGACTCCCATGATATGACCATCACGAATACCTGCTTCATTAGGCGAGAATCTCAACTCCTCACCTACCATAGCAGAAACGGGAGCCACCACACACAGATCAACTACATCATCGTACGACGAAGAGCCGCTAAAAACGTGCTCAACGCCAAGGCGTACCCATACGAATCGAGCAGTCAGCACAGGCCGCTGATGGCGAAGATCAGGATCAGCAAGCCCAAGACCAGGATTGACAAAAGAAATGCAGACCAGCCACGAATCAAGTGGTGGAACCAGAAGAAGATGGCGGGACCCTCATCAAACCGGAGCAGTTCCCGCAGATGGTCGACGGGCCACAGGAAGCGTGGTCCATGCTGAAGAGCACTGTTCACACTGCCGGCTGCCAACAGCTTGGTTGCACCAAGCCAGGACGGAGACGCATCGAACGAGATACATGGCTCTGGACACCGGAAGTACAAGATGCCGTACACCTGAAGAAACGGCTCTACAAGGCCTTTCTTCAGGACAAGACCAGCGAGAAGCTCTGCGAATACAAGGTGGCCAAAAAGGCAGCCAAGAAAGCAGTAGCGACAGCCAGAAGCTCCCACTACGATGACATCTACGAGAAGCTGAACACGCGAGAAGGCGAGAATGAGATCTACCGCCTAGCCAAAAGCAGACACAGGAAGACCCTGGACATTGACCAGTTTCATGGGATCAACGATGAAAGGGGAAATTTGATCGTCAACCCCAGAGATGCTGCGGAGAGGTGGCGGCAATACTTCGAGAAGATCTCCACCGAGGAGTTCCCACACCCACGAACCCCGCGAGGTGACCCAGTTGAAGGCCCAGTCTCAGGCATTTATGCCAGCGAGGTCGCCGACGCCATCAAGGCCATGAAAAACGGTAAGGCAACAGGACCAGACGACATCCCTGCCGACTTCTGGAAAAAGGCACTACCGGGCTCGGCATTGTGGCTGTGCGAGCTGTTCAACAACATCGTCTCCACGGGAAAAGTGCCACACGACTGGTACCGCAGCACCACTGTTCCGATCTGGAAGGGAAAGGGCAGCCCAGCGGACTGCTCCAACTACAGACCGGTCAGGTTACTGTCACACACTATGAAGATCTTTGAACGCGTCCTTGATAAGCGCATTCGGGACACCGTCGACATCAGCGTCAACCAGGCTGGATTCATCAAGAACTGCGGCACCACCGACGCCATCTTCGGTGTGCGGATGCTGATGGAGGCTCACAGAGAGAAGAAAATCCCGCTCCACACCGCCTTCCTAGACTTGGAAAAGGCCTTCGACCGAGTCCCGCACGATCTCATCTGGTACGCACTGCGAGACCACGGCGTGCCTGAGCTGCTCGTACAATGGGTCCAACTCCTATACAGATGTCACAAAAGCCGTGTAAAAGCGGCAGCTGGGATATCAGAGGAGTTTAATATTACCGTCGGCATACACCAGGGCTCTGCTCTCTCACCACTGCTGTTCATTCTGGTGATGGACACAATTACACACGACCTGTACACGCCCGCCCCATGGACGCTGCTCTACGCCGATGATGTGTTCCTGGCCAACCTGTGCAAGGCTGAACTAGAGCACCGAGTCCAACAGTGGCACGACCGCCTCGAGCAGTTCGGGCTCCGGCTGAACCTAAAGAAGTCCGAATACCTGACCACTGACAATGAAATGACAGGCTCCATCCACGTGAACGGGCAGGAGCTACCGCGCGCCTCCACCTTCAAGTACCTGGGAACTACTCTTGGGGAAGAAGGCCTACTACAAACTGAGGTGGCAGCCAGGACCAATGCAGCGTGGGGCAAATGGAAGTCCGTCACGGGCGTCCTCTGTGACAAGAAGATGCCGATGCGCCTGAAGGCGAAAATCTATAATTCTGTGGTGCGCCCCGTGGCCATATACGGCGCAGAGTGCTGGCTGACGACCAAAGAAGTCGAAAGCAGACTCCAGATAATGGAGATGCGAATGCTCCGATGGTCGGTAGGCCTCACCCTACTCGATCGCGTCAGGAACGAAGAAGTGCGTAGACGGTTCAACGTCGTGCCCATCCCCACGGTCATGAGGCAGTCCCGGCTACGATGGTTCGGCCACGTGAGCCGCGCCAAGGAAGAATCCATCATCAAATCTGTAATGAAGGTGACTGTCGGAGGAGCGAGACCGCGTGGTAGACCTAAACAACGCTGGATGGACACGATCAAGGCCGATCTAGAGATCGCGAAGGCAGACCCGACACACGTGGCAGACAGAGAGGTGTGGAAGCAGTACTCAAGGACATTAGCGGACCTCGCCCGAGCGCGAGACAAACGCTGAAGAAAAAGAAGAAGAAGAAGAAGAATTATCCAAATCCTGGTCACTGAAGTGGATAGCTAATTTTCTAACAATTAGTAAAAATGTATTGTGGAGTCCTTGATGCTCTCAGTTTGATTGTTTATTTAGACATTACATTACCTTCCTAGATAATATCAGTGCTACTGAACATGGGATTTTAATTTTATATTTAATTTAAATTTTTCTAAATTAAGGTAACTTTTAGTAGCATGGACAAAATTTATTGCAATTCACATATCCTGATATTTATGTTTTTCTTACATCTTAGTAGCATTTTTCAAGCTTTTAAAACAATGGAGTACATTCTGTTAGAAACAATTGACTAATTATACTGAAAAAATTCCCTATGACATTTGTAAATGCCTTGTTTACTCATCTGTATTGTAGTCCTTTATCAGGGTGGGATTCAATTTTTTAACAACTGGTTCTGTGGGTGTGGCTTAGGTAGTGGCCGTGGCTTGGTGGTCATGTGACTGGGTGGACATGGCTTGGTGGTCATGTTATTGCCTGGGTGTAGCCAACTCAATATCACTCACATCAAGGCATGCATCTCCTCGCCTGGCCTCTCATGACTTTGGGGATGCTGCAACAGTCGTAAGTGTGAAAAATGGTGATAAGTCACTTTTTTCAGTGCCATTGTAACTTTGAATGGTCACTCCATACAAGCAAAGTACCAGCAAAGGAGGGGGAAAAACTCCAGAGATGTTCCTGAGATAGGAAGTCTAGTCCTGCCAAGAATGTAATAAGGGTTAATGGAGAGACAGTTTCTGTAAGCAACACCAGAATGTTTCCTTCCTGCCTTCCTTACAGGATTAGGCCAGTAATTTCTTTTAACAACCGGTTTCTGAACTGCTCATAGAACCTCAACCGGTTCTAGTGAATAGGTGCGAACTGACAGAATCCCACCCCTGTCCTTTATCCTTTCTTTTATCCTTTTCCTTCTCTGCTTATATATTTCTTCTAAAATGTCTAATAAAAATATGTTAAACTGCAAAAACAAAACAAGTTCAATTTTATGCTATCAAGTGGTTTATCAATTAGAAGTGGTAAGTCATTCCCCATCTTCAAAACTCACATTCAGAAAGACTGGGGAGCTTCAACTGGTGATTGATTGGTGGCCAGAACATAGAGCAGCATTCATCTGTTTCTGCAGTAAGTAATGGTAAACAAGACAGTGAGGTTACTCAACAGACAGCTGCTGTTCTAGTACATGCAGATATTCTAGAGAAATTAATCTTCCATACTTCTTTCATTCCTTCTTTTGTTTGTTTATTTTGTTTGTATTCTGCTTTTACTATATCTATAAGAACTCAAGGCAACAAACATATCCAACATACTTTGATTTGGATCACATGGCTTGTATGATTGTGTTTGTCACTGCCACTGGGGATGTGGGTTTCTGGGGTTTTTATGTTTTTATGTTGTTGGTTTTTAGTACTATATGTTGCCAGGAGTCACATAAATAAACAAAAAAACAAATAAATATATCAGTATCTTAAAGGCCTAAGTAGAATTACAAACAAAAACAGTCAATAAATTTCCAAGTCATGACCAATCATTCCATTCTAGTAGGCACAGAAATTTGTTCTTTGGAAAGTTTGCTTAGCTATATTCATGAAACTATGAATGTTCCAGATGCCAAAAGTGATTTCTTTAAACTGGGAAAAGTAACAATAATGGAGGGGTAAGTCCAGCAGAAAGAACATCAGTTCAGCATAGTACTCATGTTCTTTCTATGGCAAATATTTGGTATAATGTTATGGAAAAATCAAAGAAAGATTCATCATTCCATTTCCAGTTTACCACAGCTGTTGAAAAATTTGAATATGGACAACTTACAAGAACCTTAAAAATTGTTTGTTAAAATAAACTATATTTAAAAGTTAACTGCCTATAGTTTCTGATTTGGATGTAAGACCCATGTTTCTTAGCTGCTAATTGTGCTATATTCATGAAAGAAAGGTATAAACTTGTGCATGTAATATGGGAGCTAGAACGTTGCTTATATGCAGTATACATACTTAGATGAAAATAATTCATGCATTCTTCAGGTTTGGTTAGTTTTAAAGGAAGCAAAAGTGGAGATCTGGTAGAACAGCTTGAATGTATTATTTTCTCCTGTAAAACATACTTGGATGGCAAAAGATACTTCCATTACTAGTTTCCAAAAATGATTGTTCATTTTTTTAAAAATATTTAACTGTTATTTTGTTGGCTTATCTTAAATGAAAACATACATAATTTCTTCCAACATTAGGATGTGGGGTCGTAGTATATTTTGCATTAATAGTTGGATCCAAGGAATGGAAGAACATTGCCAATAGGTGCTCCTTTTCTGATAGGCAGATGCAGAAATAAATTGTAACTAATCCCCACTTTATCCTGTTTTCAGTAATCCCTTTGACATTCTACTTCCCTTCCATCCTACTGATGTGGCTAATTACTTAACTACCCATAATTAGCCAGATGAAAAGGTGAGAAGTCATAGACTGTGAGCCTAAGGCTTACAGCTGGGCAAAAGAGACAGTATTGCAATGAGAAATAAGGATACGTTGAGCACTAAAGCTCTGCCTTCTGGTAACAATAAACTCCGACTAACATGAATGCAATATATGGGGCTGCCTAAATGTTCAACTGAGATTTTATGAATTTAAAACATTTTTTCTTTTCTTTCTTAAAAGACAGACTTGTGGACTGATGGCTCTACTATTAGTAAGAAATATTTGTTGCTGATAAATAAACCAATTATTAATCACTCGGGTGGGATTCAAATTTCTTAACAACCGGTTCTGTGGGCATGGCCTAATTTGTGGGTGTGGCTTGGTGACTATGTGACTGGGTGGCCATGGCTAGATGGCCATGTGACTAGCAAACCAAATATAAATGATCCTCGCTTAATGGCCAGTTGCTTATCAAGTGTTCTAATTTATGACTGACCTTTCCAGAGCTACTTGACCTGTTTTTACATTTTGACAGCCATGCACACACACACACACACACACACACACACACACACACACACACACACAAACATTTATGACCAGTTACAATATCCCACACAGTCTTGTGACAAGTTTTCTAGGTTTTTTGCCAGTTTCCAACAATTCCTTCTGATTTCCAGTTAAAAATGCCCATTGGGGAAAATTGACTTGTTTAACAACCAGTGTTTGCTTAATGACCACAAGGTTCACTTAACGACCATGGTATTTGCCTAACCCAGGGGTCTACAACCTTAAACACTCAAAGAGCTATTTTTCTATTTTCTTTTAAACAGATATCTTTCTCTGTGTCTCTTTCTCCTTCTCTCTTTCTCATCTCTCTCATCTCTTTCTCTCTCTTTCTTATCTCTCTTTCTCTTTCTCCCTCTCTCTGTTTCTTATCTCTCTTTCTCTTTTTCATCTATATCTGCTAAGATTGGAAGCTGTTTTTTATAATCCTATTTCTTTGCAGTTTTTTCACATATTTGTGCATATGTATCCAATACTCTTTCTTCCTTTCCGCTATGTATTCAAAATAGGCAATGATTTTGTGTGTGTGTGTGTGTGTAGCATGTGTATATGTGTATTATATATGTGTATGGATATGTATATATATTTTAATGTGTGCCAGTGTACTTACAGTAAAAAAACGACAATAGAAGTTATCTTATCCTATCTTCTTTCTTTCTTTCCCAACCCCATTCCTCCCCACACCCTATTTTGTGTTGGCTTCCCAGCCAAGTACTTACCAGGTCTGATCCTGTTTAGCTTTCTAAAATCAGCCTACTGAAATAAATATCAAACTAACTTTCCCAATAATTTACCTACTATCACTGTCTTGCACTTGATTTCAATGTAAACAACCAATCTGCAGAATTACTAAATTTTGCTAGGCATCTGCTGCATGTTATTCTCTCTTTCTTGATAATCTAGTCTTAGCTGGGCAAAACATATTAGACATTTGGAGTCACTGATGAGAGCAGCATCAGCGTGGACAAAAGTTGCATGTCTCTCCATATTCCTTTCTCCATGAACAGCCTCGTCCCCTCCTCATTTGTGAAGCACGCTAAGTTTAAAGGTGCTACAAGAGGCTGTTCGCTGAGAGAGGAATATTTATTTTTTATTTTATTTTATTTTATTTTATTTATTTGTCAATTGTTTACGAGATAATAAGTAAAAGTGTATACATAATTATGAATACATGAAATGAGTACATATAAGAAAAATAAAAGAAAAATAAAAGAAACAATAGGACAGGGACGGTAGGCACGTTGGTGCGCTTATGCACGCCCCCTACAGACCTCTTAGGAAAGGGGTGAGGTCAATAGTAGACAGTCTAAGGTTAAAGTTTTTGGGGTTTGGGGAAGAAACTACAGAGTCGGGTAGAGTATTCCAGACATTGACCACTCTGTTGCTGAAGTCGTATTTCCTGCAATCAAGCTTGGTGCGGTTAACCTTGAGTTTGTATCTGTTGTGTGCTCTTGTGTTGTTATGGTTGAAGCTGAAGTATTCATTGACAGGTAGGACATTGCAATGTATGATTTTATATACCATGCTTAAATCAGACCGAAGACGGCGTAATTCAAGGTTTTCTAGTTCTAGAATTTCAAGTCTGGTGGCATAAGGTATTCTACAACGAGTAGAGGAGTGGAGAACTCTTCTTGTGAAATATTTCTGGACTTTCTCAATTGTGCTAATATCAGATACGTAATGTGGGTTCCAGACTGATGAGCTGTATTCGAGTATTGGTCTAGCAAATGTTTTGTATGCTCTAGTTAGTAGTGTGATATTACCAGAGAAAAAGCTACGTAAGATTAGGTTAACAACTCTTAATGCCTTTTTGGCTATGTAGTTGCAGTGGGCACTAGCACTTAGATCATTAGAGGTGAGTATTCCAAGGTCCTTTACAGAGCTTGGATCATCAACAAGATCTTGACAATTCAGCTTGTATTTTATTTTCGGATTTTTTTTGCCAATATGTAAGACAGAGCATTTATTTGTTGAGATTTGAAGTTGCCATTTGTTTGACCATTCTGATACACAGTCAAGATCTTTTTGAAGGGTAGCAGTATTGTCTGTGGTATTGAACAGCTTTACATCATCAGCAAAAAGAACGCAGTTGCTCTTAATATGATCACAGAGGTCATTTATGTAGAGTATGAAGAGAGTTGGTCCTAGAACACTGCCTTGGGGGACACCACTATTGACAGGTACAGAATTTGATAGGACACTCCCAATTTTGACCATTTGTTGTCTGTTTGACAGGAATGCTTCTATCCAGTTATGCAGTTGTCCAGAGATACCATAGGATTTTATTTTTAGGAGTAGTTTGTCATGTACCACTGAATCAAAGGCTTTACAGAAGTCTATGTAGATTGCATCTATTGTTTTGCCCTGATCAAGTTGTGTAGTCCATATGTTTTTGCAGTGTAAGAGTTGCAGATTACAGGATAGTTTTTTTCTGAAACCAAATTGTTGATTGGAGAGTAGGTTGTTTGTCTCTAAGTGGAGGATGATGGATTGGTTAATAATTGATTCCATGACTTTACAGGTGACGCAGCATAAGGAGATTGGTCTGTAATTTTCAACTAGGCAAGGGTCTCCCTTTTTGAAGATGGGGATGACTGTGGCTTGTGACCATAGGTTAGGCAAGGAACTGGTCCTGAAAGATTTTTCAAAGATTATGCTTAGAGGTTTGGCTATGGCAGTGGATAACTTTTTTAAGAAATAGGCACATATTCCATCCGGTCCAATAGATAGGGATGGTTTTAGATTGCGTAGTGCTTTTTCAACATTGTCTTCTGTAAAATCGATATGTATTAGATCACTGTAGTTATCTGTGGTTCGGCTAGGAAATGCTGGGCATGATCCATTGCTGTTTACAAATACTGAGCCAAAAAATGTGTTAAAGATGTTGGCTTTAATGGTGTCGTCGTTGCAGTCTTTACCATTAGGTCCTATCAGGGGTGGGATGGACCTTGAATCTTTTAGTTTGTTGTTTACAAAATTGTAAAAAGCATTGGTGGAATTGGTGCTTAGAAGGTTTTCCTCTTGTTTAATGTGATAATTGGTGCATTCGGTCTTTATTTGGTGGCATAAATTTTTGTATCGGCTTTTGAAATTGGCAACGTGACCAGATTTGTTTTTCCGCCAGAGTGATCTCTTTTTGGATTGAAATTTCCTTATTGTTATGGGCAATCTGTTTTTTTGTTTTGTTTTGGGAGTAGTTGTTGGTACATATAGTTTGATGACTCTTTTGACTTCAAGTAAAAATATGTTGTAATGGTCTTCAACAGTATTGCATCCAGTGAATAGAGATTGCCAATCAAGGGATGAGAGATCGTTGTTTATAAGATCATAGTTGCCTTTTTTGAAATTATAATTGGGGATCACATCATTGTGGTGGTTTTTGTGTGGACGTATGTTGAGACAAAAGTCAATCATATTGTGGTCACTGCTGGAAAAGGGTTCTTTAGTTTGTATTCCGTAAATTAAATTCAAACTATTGCAGAAGATGAGATCGAGGCAGTTGTTTAGTCTAGTGTTGTTGGATACTAGTTGTTCCAGTCCCAGATTTGTAACAGCATTGTAAAAGGTTGCATGTATGGTTTCAGTTGTACATTCATTTAGGGTCCAGTCAATATGAGGCAGATTGAGGAGACATGTGACTTTTCTCCACACAAGAGGGCTGCTCTCTCTCTCTTTCTCTTTTACCACCACTCTTGGCATGGAGAAAAGTTGGTGGGAGCAGTAGTTGAGGTGGTCAGTCACCCGTCCTGAGGTTCACACTCATCATACCTGTGGGGGGTGGGGGTGCAGTGGCAGTGAGGTGGCAATAGCGATTCTGGTGTTGGGGCTTCTGACACCAGCTCCCCCCTGCCACCCATCATCTGTTTCTGTGGTGGCACACGTGATGCTCCCCGCAGCCGCTGTCAGCTGTCCCAAACTCAATCAAGGGCACCTTGCCAACACGAGCCTCTCCACATGTTCCTTCCTGCTGTTCTTGCTGGGAGAGCAAGAGAGTCTTTCCAGGCACAGCAAAAAGCCTGCAAGCCCCCCTCCCATTGGGAAACAGCTCTGGGCAGCAGAGAAGCAGCCAGGTTGAATCCTGTTTCTCTCTGCTGCCCAGAGCCATTTCCCAATGGGAGCGGGAAAGACTCTCTTGCTCTCTTAGCAAGAGCAGCAGGAAGGAACAGATAGAGACGCTCATGTTGGCTCAGGCCAGGTCATTGGCTGCTTCTCTCGCCTGCGGCTGTTGCTAGGAGAGAGAGACAGTCTTTCCTGGCATAGCGAAAAGCCTGCAAGTCCCCCTCCCATCGGGAAATGGCTCCAGGCAGCAAAGAAAAACCGGATTCAACCTGGTTGTTTCTCTGCTGCCTGGAGCCATTTCATGATGGGAGGGGGAAGTTCAAGCTTTTTGCTGTGCCAGGAAAGACTTTCTCACGCTCCCACCTGAAGCAGCAGGTGAGAGAAGCATCCACTGACCTGGCCTGACCTGACCTGAGCCTCTCCACATGTTCCCCGGCAAAGGCAAGTGGTGGGGGGAAAGGTGACCAGCAGTGGCAGATAGGTGATCTGGGCTTGCAGAGCCTCACTCACCCAGGGAAATCAGATCAGGCAGGGCTGCAGTGGAAGGCAGGCAGCAATGGCTGGTCTGGTGGGCAGATAGGCAAAAGCAGGCTGCAGGCAGCGATGTCATGCATATGTGATAAGGACTGACTGGGAAAGGGGGGGAGGGGCAGGCAGGGGTGGGGCCAGCCAGTGGTGCAATTTGCCAGTTCTCCTGACTGTGCAGAATTGTAACAACCACTTCTATAGAACCAGACTGAACCAACAGAATCCCACCCCTGCAATCACTTAAACTAGCCTTATTCCCTTGGTTGAAGGGTAAGACTATATATTGTAGCAACTATAAATTAAAATGGATTGCAAGTATGGATTGGAGTAATGAGGGCTATCTTAACTGTTTGTCTGAAATCCTGCATGGATGAAAAGATACAGAAGCAGTAGAGCTGCCAGATTAATAGACCATGGGCAAGATGTCACCAAACCCTATCCCAAATATATTTCTAGAAGTTCTTGTTTTTACAGATAGACACAAAGAACTTTTAAAGACAGTTTGGGAAATAAGGATGCCTAATGCTCTTTAAAACATAGAAGATAAAGGAAAAGGAAAAGATGTAATGGCTAATAAAAATGAATGAATGGTAGGTAGGTAGATAAAGAAAAAGCTAGGTTTTGTGGACAAAATGCCTGAATTATAATTTCAAAATGTACATGTGCGTGTATGTGTGTGGCATTGTCTTTAATACTATCTTAACATTCTTGAAAAAGAAGGTAGATGTTGAGAAGATGTCAGTGCATTCTAACTGTTGGATTGCTTTTCATAAAGCAATTCAACAAACTGGGCACATGAAGGTTGTGATTTCTAATGATAATAACTGGAATCGCAGGCAGCGGTATGATAAATTAATCTGTCCTCAAGTCTACTTTTCAGTTGGCAACAAAAGAAACATCTGTTCCCAACCAGCACCAAATTCACAAGGAATCATGAGTGCTACATAACAAATTTCATGAATGTTTTTTGTACAATAAGATGGCTTTATCTGTTTTACAGTCTATCAAAATGATTTATGCAGACTTGCAAGTGGATTATGAGTTTAAAACAAGTTCTAACCACTCAAACAGATGTTTCTTACTTCTTTCTTTTTTTTAATTTTATGAGTTTCATTTCTCCACCCTGGCACCAACTATAATATCTAAAAGAAATTCATTAAATCATCCCCCACTTTTTTTTGCCTGGAGTGAGGAGAACAACTTCAGTGTGTTTCTTGTCATTTATTCTATAATTACATCTAATCTACTCTTGGACCCTACCTTCCCAGGAAACCAGCAATCTTGTGAGTGATATTTCCAAAGTGGACCTCAAACTGATAATTTACTAGAGTAATATATCATCAGAGCAAGGTGCTTTAATGATGCTTCCCTCAAAAAATGGCACTATTCAATGAGTGGATATATAATTGAGTAGCAAAAGATGTGCCAAAGAAGCTAGATGCTCTGAAATATTACAGGCCTGCCTCCAGGTACAACTGGTTGGTATGATCCTGCCTTTCTCTTTTTATTTATTTATTTTTAGTTTCTATGACTAGGTCTTCACACTTGATCATCAAATTGTGTCTCCTTGACAACTAAACTTTTCAAAGATTATAGGAAAAAAAGTTTCCTTCAGCCCTGGAGCTATTTAATGCTTTAAAATGTCAAGGAAAAGATCCTTTGGTCCCAAGAGTGGGGAAGATAAGGAGGTAAGGGACTGAAAACAGAATATTTAAAAACATGTTTACAAAATAATTCAGCACACTAGGCAGCTAAAGCAGAATGTCTGATATTAATATGTGAAAAAAGATTGCTATTGCTTTCATTTCAGTAACAGCCTGGTTCAAGTACAATATTAGAGGCAGCCTTGTTTCACTGCACCTTTGCTTTACTAGTAAATTAGTAAACAACCCTCAGAGCGAAACATTCTCTCCTAAATTTATGTAATCAAATAAATACATATCTCCTATTATTCTGACGCATCTCTTCTAGCCAGGGCAGATCATAAGACCCTTATTTCCTGTAATGGAATGCAACTCTTGAGTGAAAAAGACAATAGTGAACCAATAGCCTTAACGAATGGCTTTGTATGTTCCCCACCCTTGGCTACAGAATGCCTGAACTGAACAGATGTCAAGGATCACCTTCAAGCTTGATGCACTCTGGTTGCTCTGTCCTCTGTGCCCCACTGTTTACCTCAGCTAAACTTCCATTATGATACACAGGAAGCAATAGTATTGGGAGCATTTTTAATCTTTAACCTAATACAAAGGAATATAAATTTATCATCATTTTTTGTAGAAGCAAATATTCCTAATAACCCAGAAGATATGTATACACTAATTAGAGCATGTTGAGGTAGAATTTGCCACAAGGATGACGACATGTATTGCAGTGTATAGTTGTATTCTGGTAGCCTAACAGGTGGAGTAAAAGTAGCAAAGAAAGTTTACTTTATTGTGTCTACCACATCTTAAAACTATGATCATGTAGACATTTAGCTGGAAAATGATGCCAGGATGGTGCTGCTAAATATATGCCTTCTTGACAATTGTATATCATGATTTATAAAGGCTAAGCAGAGAGGGTGAGTAAGGATTGACTGATTGATCCAGGGATTGGATAATTGTCTTCCTCAGATTGAGTGGTCCCCACTGCTATGTAGCCCTTCTGAAAAGCTATATGGATCAGATTTTTTTTTGAAGATTACTCCCTTTGGAGGAACATTCTTTAAAGTTTGGTAGTTATCAAAAGAAAGAAGGAAGGAAGGAAGGAAGGAAGGAAGGAAGGAAGGAAGGAAGGAAGGAAGGAAGGATACTTCTATATCAATACTGCTATCCTTCAAAAAGACCTTGACTATGTATCAGAATGGTCAAACAAATGGCAACTTCAAATCTCAACAAATCAATGCTCTGTCTTACATATTGGCAAAAAAAACAGAAAATAAATACAGGCTGAATAGTCAAGACCTTGTTGAGGATCCAAACTCTGTCAAAGACCTTGGAGTACTCATCTCTAATGATTTAAGTGCTAGAGCCCACTGTAACTACATAGCCAAAAAGGCATTAAGAGTTGTTAACCTAATCTTAGGCAGCTTTTTCTCTGGTAATATTACATTTATAACTAGAGCATACAGAACATTTGCTAGACCAATACTCAAATACAACTCATCAGTCTGGAACCCACATTACGTATCTGATATTAGCACAGTTGAGAAAGTCCAGAAATATTTCACAAGAAGAGTTCTCCACTCGTCTACTCGTTGTAGAATACCTTATGCCACCAGACTTGAAATTCTAGACCTAGAAAACCTTGAATTACGCCGTCTTCGGTCTGATCTAAGTATGGTATATAAAATCATACTTTGCAATGTCCTACCTGTCAATGAATAGTTCAGCTTCAACCATAACAACACAAGAGCACACAATAGATACAAACTCAAGGTTAACCGCACCAAACTTGATTGCAGGAAATACGACTTCAGCAAGAGAGTGGTCAATGTCTGGAATACTCTACCTGACTCTGTGGGTTCTTCCCCAAACCCCAAAAACTTTAACCTTAGACTTTCTACTACCTTTGACCTCACCCCTTTCCTAAGAGGTCTGTAGGGGTCATGCATAAGCGCACCAACGTGCCTACTGTCCCTGTCCTATTGTTTCTTTTATTTTTCTTGTAAGCAATTGACAAACCAAATAAAATAAAATAAATCAAGGAAGGAAATAGAGAGGGGGGAGGAGAGAGAGAGAGAGAAATGTACAGAAGATACTGGTTAATTTGAGTGATCCTTCTTAGGGAAGAGTCAAAGGAGGTTCTATTCTGCTTCTCCTCCTCTTGGCCTCTTCTCTGAAATAGAAGACTGCAGTGGTCCTACTTCTACCTCCAGGGGTGATTTGAGATAATGGCACTGAGATTTTGTCTCACTGGCATTTATGCTGTTGATTACAGATTACAGAAAGTCATTATTTTATCTCCAGTGTCATTTAACATTAATTTGAAGCCATTAGAAATGGACATAAAGTAATATGAAATGAAGTATCATCAACATGCCATTGATAAGCAAACTATTTCTTTGTTAAATCTCCATTACATATGGATGTACAGAGCTGAAGTGAATGCCAAAAAACAGAAATAGGCTGAAATGAAGTCTGTTAAGACTGAAGTTCTTATCAACAATATAAAAGCCCCAGAATTTTTGGAAGTTGATGTTTCTTATTATTGATTGGACCATAGTTCCATTATAAGGAAGGTATATATCCTGAATGTACTTATATGTTTCTTAGCCTTGCAAGGTAGCCCAGACAAAAAGCATAAAGTTCTAAATGTAAGGTTATATTAACAGAATCTTCCAAGCTTGAAAATACATCTTTCCCCTATCACTTTTACAATCCAAGAAGTTAGAGAGTGTCCCATCTGTGACGTTTGCCATGCCTACATTCCTTTTGTGAGCTCAGCTGCCTTTGTGTGATTGTTGTCTAATCTGCAACTCTTCCATATATCTCCCAAGCTCATTTGCACATACTATCACATCTTTGTCATTGGAGGCTTAAGTAGTCTTAGTCTGAGTCCAGTTCCAGTTTTCATAAGTGTAATTATTTAGCGAACAAGGCAAAGTTCTTTTATTATCTCTGTATGAACTCTGAACTCAAAATTAAAACATAAATAGTACAACCCCCTCCCCAAGAGATAAAAACTATAAAACCATTAAAATATTAAATAATTTAAATGATTTTAAAAACATACCTGTTCCCACATCTATGTTTTCAGGCCTTTCCAGAAGGCCATCAAGTTTGAGACCATAGGGAAGGTATAGTGGCAGAAATGGCTCTGCTTCTGAGTCCTGTCAGGTGATACTCTCTACTGGATGGAACCTGCCAAATACCCCTCTCTGCTGGACCTGATGGGATGGATAGGTGTAACTGGGGAAAGGCAGTTATTCAAATGGTGCCATGCCATGTAGGGCTTTATGGGTCATTGAAACTTATTGTTAAATGGAATAAGAACAGAAATGATGGAAACAAAAAAAAGTATGAGAGTAAATGAAATACTTAAAAACATATTCAGTTATAAGCAGGGCGTATCAAAAGAATACATAATGTTCTTTTGATTGTTGAATTTATGGAAAATGAATAAGGAATGCTTGTGATGATGCTGGTGGGGTGTGGATTGGAGATGAAAATGCATTTTGTATGCAGATAGTGCTGTGGTTTTAGTTGTGCACTTAGTTGTAGTGAAAGTGTATGATGAAATAAGTAACACGAAACTGAAAATTAATGCATCCAAGGTGAAGGTAGTTATGCTTGACATGGAAAAATAGAATGATAAGTTGCATGCTATATATAAGTAGTGAAAAAATGGAGAGAATAGATAAATTTGTGCTCATAGATAAAATATTGATATGAGTAAATGAAAGGAAGTGTCATCTGTTGTAAATAATGAATATCAAAAGAATAAAAATGTTTTGGTGTTTCTGTTTATTCTCTTTATGAAGGTAAGAAGTAGATTAGTAAGGATATATATACGTGTGTGTGTGTGTGTGTGTGTGTGTGTGTGTATTTTTTTTTCTTAAGTTTTTGCAGGTATTTATATGTATGGTATTCAGCTTTGTTCGGGTATTTTCCCACGTCATTATAGTTGTGCTTTTAAAGTTGTAGTAATGTTTCAGCACAATCTCATCTGCCATCATCAGGCTTGTGTATTGTATTTGTCTGTGAGTCAGGCTTTCACAGCCATTTCTGTTTTCAATTTGGTGCTAGCCTACTGCTGTGTTCGAATGGTTTCTTCGTCATCCTGATTGGTTGGGAGTCTTGGTCTGTGTTTATTGGTCTTTGAGTTTGCTGTGTTCTGCTTGATTGGTGTTTCTAATATCTTCTGTCTGTTTTGTAGCATTTTTTTTATCTTGATTGACTGGCAACATTGTGCTTCCTGTATTGGAGGCTTTTAGTGCAGCTTGGCTTTGGGTAAACGGATGGCTATCATTTATTAGGAAGCTAGCTTTCATTTGGGTGCTTGGTTGGGGTGTGTTTGAGCTGGAGGCATCCGAGGGCGGGGGGTCTGCTTGTGCCCAGGTGTTTAGTTGGCTTGTCGTGTGGAGATGTTTTTGTTTGTGAGTGCAAGCTTCCAGATAATGGACAGTCTGGTGGAGTCATCTCTTCTATTCATGCTTTCAGGTCTTTTTTCAATTTCTATGGCTTCTCTGATAATTCTGTAGCTGGGGTTTTCTATAGTGGCTAGGGTTTTGGTGCCATTGAAGTCAATGCTATGACTTGTGGCTTTCATGTGTTGAACTAGTGAGGAAGTGTGTTCCAGCATTTTAATGCATTTTTATGTTCATCCAGGCAGGTACTTATTCTTCTATTGGTCTGTCCAATGTATGTGGCAGGGCATGATGCACAGGGGACTTCATATATGCCTTGGTTTTCCAGGTCAATTTTATCTTTGGGGTTTCTTTGGATGGCTGCTATGCACCCTGACTAAAGAACTGACAGCCAACGGCTTCCACAAAAGCAAAATCACAGGTCTGATCCACAAAAACACATTGAGACATAATGGAGACCTAGAAGATGAACAGACCTATGGAACAGCTGTCCTGACCTACATAAGAGGTACTAGAGACAAAATCAGTAAGATACTACACAGGTATCAAGACTGCCTTCAAAACAGACAGAAAAATAGCAGCCATCCTAAGAAGACATTGTTGAATAATTTAAAGAATAAAAGGCATATTCAAAGAATGTGATAGAAGAAGGACACCTACCAAGGTCAGAGAAATATATAGAGGTGTATTGAATGGTGTTGATATGGATTATTTTTCACTATATTTATTTTCAACTCGATCAGGGCAAAGCAATAGATGCAATCTACATAGGCTTCTGTAAAGCCTTTGATTCAGTGGTACACAACAAACTACTCCTAAAACTAAAATCTTATGGTATCTCTGGACAACTGCATAACTGGATAGTATTCCTGTCAAACAGACAACAAATGATCAAAATTGGGAGTGTCCTATCAAATTCTGTACCTGTCAATAGTGGTGTCCCCCAGGGCAGTGTTCTAGGACAAACTCTCTTCATACTCTACATAAATGACCTCTGTGATCATATTAAGAGCAACTGCGTTCTCTTCGCTGATGATGTAAAGCTGTTCAATACCACAGACAATACTGCTACCCTTCAAAAAGATCTTGACTATGTATCAGAATGGTCAAACAAATGGCAAGTTCAAATCTCAACAAATCAATGCTCTGTCTTACATATTGGCAAAAAAAAAATCAGAAAATAAAATACAAGCTGAATAGCCAAGATCTTGTTGATGATCCAAGCTCTGTAAAGGACCTTGGAATACTCATCTCTAATGATCTAAGTGCTAGAGCCCACTGTAACTACATAGCCAAAAAGGCATTAAGAATTGTTAACCTAATCCTACGTAGCTTTTTCTCTGGTAATATTACACTACTAACTAGAGGATACAAAACATTTGCTAGACCAATGCTCAAATACAGCTCATCGGTCTGGAATCCATACTACGTATCTGATATTAGCACAGTTGAGAAAGCCCAGAAATATTTCACAAGAAGAGTTCTCCACTCGTCTACTCGTTGTAGAATACCTTATGCCACCAGACTTGAAATTCTAGACCTAGAAAACTTTGAATTACACCCTCTTCGGTCTGATCTAAGTATGGTATATAAAATCATACTTTGCAATGTCCTACCTGTCAATGAATAGTTCAGCTTCAACCATAACAACACAAGAGCACACAATAGATACAAACTCAAGGTTAACCGCACCAAACTTGATTGCAGGAAATACGACTTCAGCAAGAGAGTGGTCAATGTCTGGAATACTCTACCTGACTCTGTGGTTTCTTCCCCAAACCCCAAAAACTTTAACCTTAGACTTTCTACTACCTTTGACCTCACCCCTTTCCTAAGAGAATGCAGTTGTTTCTTTTATATTTCTTATACGTACCCATTTCATGTATTTATAACTATGTATATTACTTATACCTATTATCTTGTAAGTGATTCAAAATCAAATAAATAAATAAAAATAAATATTTCCATTTCTTTTTCTTAGCTCATGCTTTTAATTTCTTACCCTTGCTCTGTGCCTAGATACAATATTGTTTATCCTGAAAAGAATAGCAGAATGGATATGTATGTATATGTATATACATAGGTCATTCTGCACCTGAATCTTAAATCTTTAAAATTCCAAACCTTCACATAGATCCACCTGTTGTTTACCATGTCATATTACTTGAGAGTCATAGCTTATCTTCGAACACATACTCCAAACACACACTCCTGCCTAAGGAACCAGATAATGAAGTCTATAATATTTTGAGCTTTCTCTCTTTCTACACAGTGATAGTAGTCTTCCTGAATTCCAGGTTAAAGATAAGGAATGGTTAAGCCTATCTTAATGCTGGTGCTACAGAACTTCCAATTCAGATCTTTGATTGCTCCCTGTCTCATATTATTGATATACCAGGTGCATAACAATGAAACAAGGACAATGTTTCAAAGCAAGGAAAGACTTACCAGAGTAATTATAAATTAGTATCTTTAGCATTAGATTCTTGTAATGTCTTCTGTAGGGATTGTCCTTTACTCAGAAAGTGCAACTAGCATAGACAGCTATGATTAGCTACTCTGTGAAATCATTGTACCCCTAAAATTGCTAAGCTGAAAACTTCTTCATCGACTGTCAATTAAGTTATTGAAAGCTTTGAAGCTTTGGCTAGTTTTCAAGATATTGTAGTTGGCTTATAAACAGCCAGGGGCTTAGATTTTATCAAAAACAACCTTCATAGGCCTACCTGGTATTTATGCTGTGTCCTATGATCATAACACAGCAAGCTGAAGATCTTACAGGGAATTCTTGGTAGTCGTGCATGCCAGAGTGAATAAACTTTGAGGAGAAATGAGGTTATATTTCCCTAAGCTTTTTTTTTTTTTAACTAACCATGAGTTTTTAATCAGCTTCTATAAATTTTGCTCTTTATTTCATTGCTGGCTTTAGAATTTTCTTTTATCATTTTCAAAATTTACATTTATGAAACTTGCTTGTAAGAAAGTAGGTTGGATGAATTAAAAGAATGTGCTAGTTTTTCTCTGATTTATGTATAAGATTTGGGAGCCCTCTTTTTTCCACTGTCACTCCCCTCTCCTAAATCAGGATAAAGAGGCTCTTTAGTTGAGGGAGTTCCTTTTTTCTGTCTGCTCACAACTTTAAAGTTAGAGAGAGATTTTGAGCCTGCAGATGATAGCTATTGTTAATGTAGTATATACAAATGGAAGAGGACTGTTTTAATGTATTGTTATATTACACATTCCAAGAAATGGAGCAGTTTAATCGTCATTTAGAAGTAAATATTTCATTTAGCATCCTGAGTCATGCTTTCCGAAGATAAATCACATTGTCATTATGACTCAGCCTTCTGTATCAGTCCTATCTGTGAAATGAATTTCTGTGGGTCCAATCTGACTGTTCTGTTTTGAGAACTAACAGATCGTAATGGAGCCAGTATTACAGTCATGATTATGACTACCAAAAGCAATATCTTACATTTATAAGTGTGTTTTTCTTGGTCAATGTGACCAACTGACATTTTGGATTACATGAATTAATGCTAAAAAAAAGTCTCAGTTTGTTCTTGATGTCTACATCTTTTTTTTTTTTAACACTGTGCCTCTTTTTGAAAAAGCAACTGGCCAAACCAGACTTGCTATGTGGTTATGAAATCACTTAATATTTCAGCAAAATACCTGTCTTGACAGTATCTATGAATTAACTCTTTCATGCCAGAGGCAGAAGCAATTAACTAGGCTGTTTTAATTATGCATTGTGTGGCTAAATTATTTCACACCTTTGTCAATGCAAATTTAAACAGTTTGCTTTGGAATTTCTTACCTGGTGATTTTCTTGTCACACCCTAAGCTCTTCCTTAGTGTGAAAAATATGCTTGGCCTTAATCAGATAATAATATATCATTAGGTGTGAAAATTTAAGCAAATAAAAATGGATTTTTGAGGAAATGATATCTGTATTACTTTGAATCAAAAATACAAGTTGTGTGAGCTCAAATCTTAGGACTGTTACAACCTCCAATTTATTTATTTTGCCATTTAATACAGATTTAATTCATAAAACATACATAATACATTTTATCCCTATTTTTCCACAACAATAACCTTGTGAGGTGTGGTGGGTTGAAAGATAGTGACTGGCTCAAAGCCACCTAGTTTTTCACACCTAATGAAGGACTAAAACTCTTAACTTCCTGGTTTAGGCCAATACTTTAACCACTACGTTCAACTGGCTCTCTTTCAAACACACACACACACACGAATAAAAGTAACATAACCCCCCCCCACATTTTTTTATAAATAAAAAAAAAAGAAGTGCAAGAAACCAATAATGAAAGAAAAAGAACAGAAAAAAGCAGTTGTCTTTTTCCTGCACAAATAACTCATATTCTCCTTTCCCCATTTAAAAATTCATATATATATTTCCCCTAACCCCATATTAAAATCTTTTAATTTATAAAAACAAACATCCACGAGGTCATCATTTCAAGCAAAAAGTTAATCAAGGTCTTATTTATTGTTTATCTGATAAATTTTGTATTCTTTCATCTTCCTTTTTCAAAGTTTCTTTGGGCAAAATTAACCTGGTGTTAAACCAGAGGTGGTATTCAGCAGGCTCAGACCAGTTCTGGAGAACCGGTAGCGGAAATTTTTAGTAGTCCAGAGAACCAGCAAATACCACCTCTGACTGGAGATTTTACAGTATCCTTCCCCTGCCATGCCCACCAAGCCACGCCCACCAAGCCACGCTCACAGAACCGGTAGTAAAAAAATTTGAATCCCATCACTGTGTTAAACTATTGTATAGCTTGATCTCTAAATATTTTCTTAACTTTAAAAGTGCACAGGTAAAGATTAAAACATTTGTTATTGTTACATATTTTGTGTTAATTCTGGGCACCCTATCTCTGTTTTTGTACCCCCAGGTTCCTCTTCCCATTCCACAAACACTATTGAAACAGCACTGTCTTTAATACTTTTTTTCCAGGTTGGTTCAAAATTGCTTTAGGTTTCAGAAAGTTATTTTTCGTCTCTTAATCCTATTAATGCCATGTCCACATCTTCATTCATTTCTCTGGTTGTTATTTCCATCTCCATTGCACAAACATCTTTTGTAATATCCCTGTTGTAATCTTTTCCTGGTGTTTGTTGTTTTAGTGATTGCTGTTTTCCTAACAATAGCCATCTCTTTTATTTGTCCAACAAGAGAAAGCAACAATAAAATGGGAAATCCTCCTCTTTTTATTTCTTTTTTTCTTTGTCTAAATTCTTAAATCATTAATCCTATTTGATGCCTTCAACAATCTATGAACTTTAAAGAGAATCCCTTAATTCTTCATTTAGAAAAATCAATCATTTCTCTTAAAGAATACAGTCCTTTTCCAATGAATATATATAGGTGTGTGTGTGTGTGTGTGTGTGTGTGTGTGCGCGTGCGCTCACGCGTGTGTGTATGTATGTATGTATGTATGTATGTATGTATGTTCAAAAATACTTCAAAATAAGCAAAATCCAAATCCACCAAACTTTTTATCCATTTTAATTTTCACATTTTTCAACTGTTAGAAAGTTTTTTAATGTAGGTTATTTTAAACCCTTGTACTTATTTCTTTCCATTTCTCAGCCCCAGTTGTAGGGCCAGAAGATCTAATTATTCTGCTGCTCCAAAGATTTCTGTGGCTTTAAAACAATTTTAGGAAGAAAAGTTAGGGTAATCTGGAGGTTTATCAACTGTTTGTTTCCAATTGTCCTTTATCTGTCTTGCTCTTCCTGAGCTTGAATGTTGTACATTATTTCAAAAACTGTGTTATAATATAGTTTATACTCCTCTGCCTCCCAGCCCTAAAGGATAGAAATAAGTTGTGAATGCAATTAGAACACTGTTACAAAAACATCTATTTAGCCTTCTGCTTTATCAGTGGATATGCAAATGTCTGAGGAAAGTCCACAAACATTCTTTGGAAGGTATTAATTGACTTCATTTTGAGGATCTGTGGGTAAGGATGCTATTGCCCTTCAATTCTTGCTGAACTATAACCCTGAGCAACCATTCTCATTGGTCACTTCAACTTGAGCCAATGTGATTTATAGTTCAACAATATTTATAGTTCAACAATAACAATATGTTATACACCACATAGTCCCCTTTCCTCTGTGAGCCTTTTGGTCATTGGTGTACTGTGTAATTAATTAATGATCTAGCATAATTGTGATATAACCTCAGCAAGTCAAGTGAGAGCACTGATGGATCTCTTTTAAAGAAAAAGATATAATATATTAAGTGAGAGAAGATATAAATTACAAAAACGGTTAATGTGATTATTCAGCTTTTGAGTATGATCCAAAAGTTTTCAAATTAATATATCTAATAACTGTGCATTTATATTAGCACAAGCATAAACCTGCCTTACAGAAATTATATTAAACCATGAAAGGAGACAGTAATTTTGAGAAAGATGCATCTATGTAGATTTGGGATAGTTCATAATCCATATATTCCTCATTCAATTACCATCATAGACAAACACAGCTTGTCTCTGTACTTAGTCTCTCATATTGGCTAAGCACTCTTAAAGTCTATTAAAAAGCATTATCATGTGAACCTCTATTAGACAGATGAATAAAACATCTAAACTTGAGAATTTGGATTTAATACAGTTCACCACTTTTAATGCCATGGGATTAATAAAACCCTCTTATGCTATCTGGAGATTTCAAGCATACCAATTACAGGAAACTTTTCTCTTAGCCGAAGAGTTCTTCAGGTTTATGAAATGTTTACTGTTAATGATCATGAGACTGGGGTTCTTTAAACTGTTGGTCTGTAATAAGATCTTCCTGATCATTAATTTAATTAGTAATAAAAGGGCTGATCTGACATGTATTACCAAAATCTAGCTTGGCCCAGATGTGGATAGCCTTTTAAGAAATATGCCTAGTGATGGAAAAATTCTTTCCTGAGAGTTGACTTGTAAAATGGCTGGTGCACTGAATAGGAAATACTGTTTTCCAAAATATTCCTGACATGGAAAACCCTCTGAGGTTCTTTGGGGATGGGGATGGGGGTGGGGGGAGGAATAAGATCTAAAGCATTTGTTAATTTAATTATAAAATATTATTTGGAGTGTCAAAGCTGGTTTTGACAGAACATATTTTGTTTAAGATTGTGCAATGAACATAAGAAAAACTACTGTATAGTTTTGGCAAAGAACGCTTTGCTTATGGGTTGAATAATTTTACTAAAGTAAATCTGTATAATGATTTTACCAAAGTAAATCTGACAACTCCCTTTGGGTAAATCTAGTGCTTATCTGTTTAAAATTTGTATTTAGCTTTTTTTAGAATTGGAACAAATAAAAATAAAAAATATATAAAAAAAGAAAAAATATGCTTAGTGATATTTTGGGTTAGGGTCAGCCAGCACACCGGAACGGTGGTTGGCTTTAAGGATCAGTCAGGACTGTTGCTATTGTTCTAACCTCACTGCTACATAACAACCTCCCTGACGAAGCTCCCTGATGCTATTTCAGGGCCACCAGTAAAGTTCTTGAACATTTCAATCTAGGAATGGGTCTAAGTTGGCTTGAGAGTTCATGGTCAACATGATAGCTCTGGGCCTATCTCAGGTCATCCAGAACTTGATAAGTAACCACACTTCAGATTTGGTGTACCTGCCAATACATGAGTAAAAGATCTGGGGAGGCTCTTGGTATCATGATCAGCTCACATCCTGATTTTCATGGGATTCTCTAGTGCCACCTTCACTGCAAGGATGTTCAACCTGTTAGATCAGTTTTCCCCCAGCTACTAATGAAGCTATACTGATGTCAAAGAGCCTTGGTACACTATTGAAACAACGGGTTTTCTAAGGTATTTGATTGGGCTGCACCCATGCAACCTCTAACCTCTCTCCATAGTTTATAGAGAAGTTGAGGGAAATGAAATAAGAGATAATATATCTAGAGTGTTTCTGCTGTTCAACTAAGGATGAACATGACAGAATATGGGTTAGTGCTGCTATTAAGGCCTATCTTATAGTGATAAGGGCAACAAAGCAACATACTTCTCTGCCCTTATTGCAAATTGTTGCCCTGCAGCTTTGTTTCAAGTGACATGAATCTTTGATTAAAGAGGTCTAGACAATCTTTTGCAGGACATTTGCTCATCAATTGTTGGAAAAAGTTACTTGAATTTGTTCACAGTTAGACACCAGCTATAATATAGGGCCAGAGGAGATGCATGTCTTGCTCATTATCTGGGTTTGGTTTGAATCTACTGGATCTGAGGAAGTGAATAGGGACTTTAACTGAATTAAGACAGCTTCTCTTTAAATCCATGCCCCTTTTTGCCTAGGGGTGAGTGGTGATGTCATATGATGGGTTCTAGCAAAGGGTTAATTCTTTGAATGAAAGGATTGTTCCTTTATCTCTTAAAGTGACCTGGGTTCACCTTTTCTCAAGAAGTCATCACTGAACCCCAGCATCCTGGACAATTTTCATCCAGTATCTAACCTTGTCTTTGGGAAAAAGGTGATTGAGAAGATGGCTGTACAACAGCTTCAGAAGCCTTCAATGAAATGGATTATTTGGATCCATTCAGTTTGGATTCAGGGATGGACAGGGATGGGATTCTATCAGTTCGCACCTATTTGCTAGAACCGGTTGTTAACACTCTAAGCAGTTCTGAGAACCTGTTGTTGGAGAAATTACTGGCCTAATCCTGTAAGGAAGGCAGGAAGGAAACATTCTGGTGTTGCTTACAGAAATTGCCTCTCTGTTAACCCTTATTACATTCTTGGCAGGACTAGACTTCCTGTCTCAGAAACCTCTCTGAGTTTTTTCTCCTCCTTTGCTGGTACTTTGCTTATGTGGAGGGACCATTAAAAGTTACAATGGCACTGAAAAAAGCGACTTATGACCATTTTTCACACTTACAACTGTTGCAGCATGAATCATGAGAGGCCAGGTGAGGAGATGCGTGCCTTGATGTGAGTGATATTTAGTTGGCCATGCCCAGCCAATAACATGATCACCCAGCCACACCCACCAACTTAGCCATGCCAACAGAACCGGTTGTTAAACAATTTGAATACCACCCCTGGGTATGGATGAAAATGGTATTGGTCATGCTTTTGGATGATATGTGGCATAGACAGAATGAAGGCTGTTTATCTAACCTTGCCGTACTAGACTTTCTGGTCTTCTCCTAAGACACTAGTTTTTCACAGCTCAGCTAGCGGAAGCCATTGACAATTGCCATGGTCCAGGGAGGACTAGACTTTCTATTATCTTCCAATACAAATGAAAAGCACAAAAGCTTGTGACCTGACATCATGCCAAAGTGTGAAGCAAGGAGTCAGATATCTATCACATTCACTAGCATCCTGATCAAGCCATTGTGGCCTTGCTACAGTTTTTTATTTTAATAAAACTCATTATAGATAACTATAAGCACATGATACCCTACCTAGATTTATATTTGACTTTACAATTTTTAGAAGTGATGAAAAATAAACTACCACCTTGAGAGACCTAGCTCTGGAAATAAGGAAAGACCCCGAAATAAAATTTATACAGGAGTGGATGATGTGACCCACGCACTAGATACAAGTATTTTCATTTAATCCAATAATTGATTAAGACCCACCCAATCAAGATTCAGTATTTGTAAGATTCCTATGAAGAGAATTGAGCTTATTTCCATTTTATGAATCCAAGATGCCTCAAAACAAAATGAAATGTTAACACAGTCAGTTTTCTTTGTTGCTGTTACTACTAAAAATTGCACGAGCCTTAGTTTGTTTGCTTTACATTTTTGGTCCTTTCCTGACTTAGTTGGCAGCAGGATCAGGCCCATTGCACTTCTGAATTATTAATATTCTTCAAATGATAATGAAAATACATAATAATTATGATAAACACAACATCTCATTAAAGTAAGAGAGATGAAGTCTTTTGAATTTTTCATCTGAAAAATAAAGAACATTACATTAATAAGAGTTAATTATATCATTAAATATTTACAATTACTTCCCCTTAGTAGATTTTATTTTTATTTAATATATTTCATTTCTAAATATGTTTAGCACTTTTATGAGGGCTGTCCATAAAAATCACATCAACTTATGGGGCAAAAGGAGAATTAGTTTAATGTATTCATATGTGAACATATGAGTGCATGTGTGCATATACAAACACACTCACATTTAGAGATATAGATGCCACATACATATTTTATGTTTTAGTTATCTTTAAAAGATGCTAACAATATTTTTTATTTTATGAAAATGTATATATCTATATTCTACTGAAATAAATATTTCATACCATTGTGAATGCATCATATAAAAAATATTTATTTAATAGAATGTATGAATCACTTGGTGTGCATTTGGCTTTAATAATTTATATTTACCACCATGCAATATTTTCACAGGAAATTATGATTAACATTAAGAATGTAACTTTAACTGACAGTAGCTAGGCAAAGGGAAATGCCGAGAAAACAATTCAACTCTTGCACTTTATTAAATTCCATGCAACTCTACCAGGAAAAAGCTGCATGCTTCTAAAGTTATCAAGTACAAGTGATTCTAAATTAAGATACAATCTATGTTTTTTTATTTTTTATAACTGTTCCTTTATTTTTCAACTTATGTTGAATTGTTTTTGTCTAAAAAAGCTAGTTCATTAGTGAAATTTATGATTTGAAGTCTAAAGAATGCAAATGTTTCGATGCAAATTTTCCTTATACTGCTTCCCCCCAGAAATGTTGGTCGTATAATTATAAGAACAATGTCCACTATAGCCATGATTTGTAAGAATTGTACATATTTAAAGTACCAAGTCATTGAGTGAACATAATTTAGAAAAACCTGGTTTAGGACATTAGCTTAAAATAACTGATAATAGTATTCTCTAGAACAACAGCAAATTTACATAGGTGCAGAACTGTTTGTAAAGTCTGGAATTAAAATCTAACACAACTACCACTGTGAAGACATTTAAAATCCTATATTAGCCAATTTGGAATAGTGGTTCCTCTCATGTTCATGTCGAAGGCATGATGTAAGGTGCTTCTGGATTGAAGGTATTAGCAGATGACAGCAACATTATCTGATGGGCAGCTATTTTCATGTTGCTGTCAAGGAACTGGAGTGAATGATGGAAGCTCACCCCATTAAACAGCAGCACTCAGGTCCCAACCCAGTGTTCTAACCATGTGAGCGATCATGCCCCTCGGAATAGTAGTTAGGGCATCAGACTATAAACCAGGACCCTGAAAATTATAGTTCTGCCTTAGGCACAAGCTGATCTGGGTGATCTTGGGTCAATCACTCTCTCTCAGACCAGGAAGAAGGCAATTGCCAACCACATTTGAATTCTTGCCAAGAAAACTGCAGGTACTTGTCCAGGAAGTCGCCTGAACCAAAAATAAATTAATAAAATGCTAGCATTTAAAATCTAAAGTGCTCATGACTTATGGATGTTGGCACTTTGCTTGCCAATTCTTTCTCTGCTCCCAGTTATAGTTAAGGAAGTAGATTTTCTTGAATTTAAAAAAAAAAGGATTTGGGCTATCATGATAAATCCCTCCATGACATGGACAGCTTGACCAAAAGGAGAAAATAATTGGATTTATTATTGAGTGTTATTTATATTATAATCTAAATTTAATGAATCCTGTATATGAATTATGCTGACCAAAATGTGCCCAAACCGAATACTACTGCCTTTACTTTTGCCTGTGGCGTGCCCACAGACATACATACACATTCACAGAAGGTTTGCTTGATCAAAAACAAGATGACATAATGAATGGAGGAGATAAATATTTATTTATTTAATCAGTTATACCTTTCTAGCCCCAGTAGTTCTGGATGATTGTCAGAAAAAGGCATATAGAACAATAAAATAAATATAACGATAAAATAAAATAATAACAGGTGGAATAACTGGAGACTCACCAAACTTTACTCAGAAAAGGGCTTTAATTACCAAAGGAACAGATTAAGAGCCAGATCTTCAAGACTTTCTACAATACATTAGGTTGTGGTCCATTGAGATCTTAGGAAAGGAACTTTATTTTTTTCTGCTTAAAGAAGAAAAGGGGTTCTTCTGGAATGCCACTTGATGGCAAGTCTAATATCTATGTGTCCATTGGATGACAAACATGATATAGGAAAGATGGATATAAGAGTATCGAAGGATAATAGAAAACTCTACATACTATTAAAACTCTCACTGTATTTATCTGTAATTATTTGTTTGTCTCTTTGTACCCTAAAGTTAGTCCAAATAATGCATTATACCACAACAGTTTTTGTATCAATTACCTAAAATCTGAAAACTTAACAAATGCATAAAATATGTAGGACAAATTACTTCTGTAAAATTGAAATTGTCATAGGATCTACATCAGCTTTATTTGCAAAGTTGTGGCCATTGCAGATTCATATGATTGTTATTTCTGACACTCTCTGTCAGCTTCCCACAAGCAAAGACAATGGGGAAACTGGTAGGAAGTCAGAAGTCAATTATCTCTGGAGATTTCAATCATCCAGTTCATGGTTGTTCCAAATCAAAATGCAACTGGACTTTTTTGAAGGTGGTTTCCTTGAAGACATTTTACTTGTCATCAAAAAAGCTTCTTCAGTTCAGTTCAGAAGTTCAGCTGCCTTTGGAAAAGCACTTTTGGATCAGAAACCAATCCTGCTCCCAACTGCTTTTTTGCCTCCCTGTGATCTTTCTGTTGATCTTTTTATGTAAATAAATATTAGTGAAGTTTATTTGCCAGCACAATTATTTGTTTTTATGATAAGTACACTTCTTACATAATCACAGGACCTTCCAGAGTTGGGTTAAAAAATAATGATCAAACAAAAATTTAAATTTCAATCTGGTCACTTCAGACTCTGCTACCTTTCTTTCAAAGATAACCCAACTGGTCACATGGTTGTCTAGTTAATAAATGAAAGAAATAAAATTATACATGCTGTAACTTTTTGAAAATAAAATAAAGGACAGTGTTGATATAAATGAAGCTGATCTGATTTTTGAAATAAAATTTATGAATCTACAAACAAATTTACTAAAGGTAGAGTTGGTTATGATTATGAGATAGAATCAATTATGTGCCAAGAGATAAACTGTATGTTAGAAAGTATGGTGTCATAGCTGAAACATACATATGAAATTAAAAATACCAAATTTAGTAAAGTTGCCTACTATGTTCTAGTGAATACTGATAATAAAGGAGCAGAAATTTGTTTTGGAAGTATTATGCACAATTTTAAAGAAAACAACCATTAGGTGACACTAAGAGATGGGCAAAACAAGTTGATACAGTACAGAAATCGGACAATTCAGCAATTCAAGAAAATACAATGATATGTTTATTCAATTTTCTTGGGAATAGATTTGGCAAAATTATGACTGAAAGATTAAAAAGGAGTAAAATTAATAAAACTAATTAATAAAACTATTTTGTAAAATAAATAAATGAAATAAAAGATGCCAGGCAAGCAGGGATAATTTTTGCTCTCCACAGATTATTCAGAACTGCACTTTTTTTAAAAAAAAATATTTAATTTAGGGAAGTATGCAATAACCTAAATAGTCTTCAGCGATGGAATGTTTTTTGCAAATCTAGAGATGAATATAATAGCAGTTAAGCATAGATGAAAACAAATGGAATGCTTAATGAATGCTTCAAGAAGTAAGTCAAGAATATGTGATATCCCCATGTTTCTTTCATGTGTTTATGGATAAATGTCTAAAGAACTTGTGATGACATTATAGGTATGCATTTGTTGAGAATGTAACGATCATGTATTTTGGAATGCAGGTGATGATGTGTTGTTAATTTAGAACCAAATGATTTTTTTTGTTATTGTTAGATAGTATCATATGATGAGAAGTATCAAACTGAAAATGAAGCTATTAAAGACCATATATTTGATACAGAAAACACAGTGAATGATTGCAAGTTGTATAAACATGGTAAAAATTATAGCAAATTAATGAATTTGTGTACTTGGTACAATGTTTATTAATGATAAGAAAATGGATAAAGAAATTTTGACATATGCAAATGTTCTGTCTCACTTTTCTTCTTTCCCAAAAGATGAAAGAATACAAACTCACACAAACACAGGCAGGCAAGCTGGCTCGGACTTCACAGAGTTAATTCTTTGGAACTGATAATATCCTTGGCATTCCAACACACTCTGCCTGCCAAGTCCGAACTGATAACAAATAAAAATCTACTCACAGAAAATTACAAGGCAGTCCACAAAAATCATTCACAAAGAAAATCCAAAGTAAGATTAAACTTTGTCCCGTACAAAGTTCCAGCTGAAAACACACCCACTTTTATCCCCTGTGGAGTGTGGCTCAATGACTCAGCTCACTCTCTGACCCTCCCATGCCTCCTACGTTGCTGCTCACGTTTCTCCCTACAACGCTGCTTAGGATCAAGCCAACACTCTTCCTCTTTACTCCCTGTCAGGGGCTGCTCCGATATGCCTTCCTCCTGATTAATCTCAGGCTGTTCCTCTCGGTTGTCTGATGAAACCTGAGGCATTATCAGGGAGGAAGGCATTGCCAGAGAGGAAGATCCTGGGGAGGAAGGCATTCCCAGTTCCTCCTCCTCATCTTCCAGGTCTTCTTTGTCTGACAGCATAGGCTCGGGAATCGGGGCCACAACATTCAAATATTAGTAGAAACATAATTAACAGTGGATTATTTAAAAGAATGCATACTGAAGGAATCAGTTGTCTGTAATATGTTTTGCAGTTTGCTATATAGAAGTGATAAGTGGACCAAGAATGAATTAATGATAAATGGATGTTGATTAAATACAACAATGAGCATCCAGTTTAAGGACATTGATTGTATAGGGTGAGGATCAAACTGCAAAACAAATATTAGATGAAATAGTAAATGAACTGAGAAGAAGACAATAGAAAGTTCTGATTGGAATGATCAATTAGATTCTCAAAAAAAGAAAAAAAAAGAAAAGAAGCATGGATGTAAATTTGGAGAAGCAATAGGTATATCTTCCATGGACCAAGTCCACATTCTGGGCTGAGTTGCCAAGCTAAATTCTGACACCAAAGTTGCACATAGGGAATCAATGACTCCAAGGAAGAATATATCCTGAGCTTCAAACTTGTGAGTCTGCATCAACTACATTTCTCTTCGCTTTCCAACCAAAACAAACCAGCCTCAGAATCAACCAAATTAGCAGAGAGAACCACAGAGAGAAGAACACTGTGACAAAATCATTAAGGATTTGGATTAGAACCAGGGAGACCCAGTTCAAGTTCCTTTCAACCCTGAAGTGTAATATGAGGACTAAAGCCAGTAAGTAAAGAGTCTCAGAGCAGAAAAACTATTAGCAAAAACGATGTAGGTGCTCTCAGAAATAATAAACAATAAACTAACTGTTAGTCCATGAACATGGGATAAAAAAGGTAGGGCTTAAAATGTATGTCTGGATTCCTAGATTGCTCACTAGCTAACCTTGTTCTTAAAAAGTATTGCAAGAAATATTTTATCAAAATAAAGTGACTTATTTACCCGAGTCTTGCCCTCACATATTTCACTGTTAAAATTTCATTCTGAGAGAGAGATTCATTACCATGCTTAGGGAGAAGTTCTGTAAGTAACTTTGGACTAGATATTCACTCTCAGTGGAACTTACCCTACAGGCTTAAACATTAAAGGGTTGATCTACATCTGTGGTCTTTGGGGCTCCTAGAAGAAAAGATGAGATAGAATTTGAGGAAAAAAATAACATATGATCATTACAAGTAAGGCAAAAAAAAAAAAAACCCTCCACACTTGATGACCCAAGTCATGTTGTGGCTGCCTTCTCACAGTGCCTGGAGTCTATGAGAGTCTGAATAGGGGAAACAAGTTTCAACTGAATCCTAGCAAGACCAAATGGCTTTGCATACATGGGACTCCAGGACCTTTGATTTTTCCTCTTTGACTCTGGATGGGGTAGTATTGCCCCAGACAGATCCAGTTTGCAACTTGTGGGCACTGCTGTTCTGACCAAGGCTTCTGAGACCGTAATTAAGCACATACTTAGTTAAAACAACTCTTGTTTTATTTCAACGCTGGGAATTATGTTCATTGCCAGCCTGTAATGAGTCCCAAACAGTCCCTCGAGATAAGCACCCACCTTTCTCTCCTTTGAATTGCTGCCAACAACTCAAGTGCCAAATGAACTATAAAAAAACAACCAAAGTACAAAGTCCACCAGAGCTTCAAGGATTAATCTGAACAGAACGAATGACTTTGCTTCCTACAAAGGTTTTTTCACCTTTGCTTGTCTTTTATATCTTATGGGAGGGGCAATCACCTCCAAGCTTTACTCCCGAGTTGCCCCTTTTGTCTCAGCTGCTCTTGCCTTCTAGCAGCTCTGTGCACATGAGCACTGGGAACAGGCTCCCCTTGTTTCTCTGCCTTACTGCTACCAGACTCTGGAGGCTCTGGAGTCAGCACACCACTCCCAGATGGTCCTGGCCTCATCTCTTCATCAGACACAGGATCCTCATCTGAGTCCTCTCCAGACTACCAGACTGGTCCCTGTTCTTCCCCACTGTCCGATTCCGCTGCAGTCTACACAGGCTTCTGGTGAACCACAACAACTGTCTCAGACAGATACAGTTTGCAACTTGGGGTTCTCTTGGACTCATAACTCCTGCTTGAGGCAGTCATGGCTAATAGAGCCTTTGCACGACTTTGTGTTATGCACAGTTGTGGCCTTTCCTGGATCAGGATTCCCTGCACTCAGTCATTCAGTTCTTAGTAATCTCATAGCTGAGTTAATGTAATGTGCTCTACATGGAGCTACTCTTGAAGAGCATTTGGAGGCTACAGCTGGTGCAGAGTGCAATGGAACAGGCTGTTTTGGGGGCTTCAAGAACAACCCCTATAGCACTACTGCTATGCGAGCTGCACTGGCTGCCAATCTACTTCCCTGTGCAATTTAAGGTTCTGGTAATCGCCTGTAAAGTCCTTCATGGCATGAATCCAGGCTGCTTGAGGGACTATCTCATTCCATTGGGATTGGTCCATCCCACTTGTGCCAGCAGAGGATGTATGTTTCAGGTCCCATTAGCCCAATTATTCAGGGGGAGGGCCTTCTTGCTCTTGCCTCTGAAACATCTTGCCCCACAATGTGAGTTTGGCCCTAAGCTCCTATCCTTTTGTAGAACTTGGCTCTGCCAGTTGACTTAGGACCCCAATGGGGGAACAGTGCTGTGGAGGTGATTAATCAAGAAACAATAGACCCCACCTCCCTCCATCCTAATCACATGTTGTTAAATTTTAAGGTTTGGTTTTAATTTATTTATGTTTTAATTTACATGTATAGATACATTTTAATGACTGTAAGCCACCTAGAGTTACTCTGTGTTACAATGGACAGCCAATAAAATAAGCAAATAAAATAATAAATAAGTACATAAATAATGTAGTAAAATAATTTTTAAAGATGAAATAGACAATCAGATCATATAACTGAAATGGATTGGTTCATTGAATCTGGAGCACAAAGAAATGAGTAGAAAGAAAAGTATAACTAGAAAAACTATTACCACTATAACTATTATTAACCTGCCTTTTTAACTATTCCATATGATAGCTAGTAAATGATAGATATAATGGGAAGAAACTTTGCTACCATTAAAAAAAAAGCTGAATTTGAGAAAGAGGGAGACTATGAGTTCTCATGGCAGAAAATCCCAAAATGGAGTTACCAGATCAATTCTGAAATGACTATATATATCAATGCATGAAACATAAATACAGCTTTCTGTAAATGTGCAATATTTCACAAAAGAAAGACACTGAAGCGGAAACATTATTCTAAAATTACACTTAATATCTGTAGGCATTTACAGGAAATACAGCTTGTTTCATTTAGTAATTTTCTTTTGACTTGTTTCTTTTTCTTTTGACTTTCTTTTGAGCTATATCTTTTTTCCCCCTCCTTAATCTCATTGACCTGATTATCATGTGATTCAGCTAAATGTGAGTTTGGGTTTAGACACAGAAATCTCTGTAAACTCAATAGGTCTAAAAGGAAGTAGAACTTTTATCAAAGCCCCTTGATCCTCCTACCTCATTGTGCACGGTGAGGCAATTTATTTTCTTTAATTTCTTACCTTTCAATGATAGGAATGTTAATGAAATAGAACGGAAAGAAAGAATTGAAGCAATTTCATGGTGTTCCATGTGACATTCTGATTGCATACCAATACTTAAGATTATTGGCATTTATTGATTTCTTTATGAATTACATGCTTTGATGGGAAGGGAATCAATAGGGCAAAACAAAATTATTAAAAAGTCTATTGACCTGATCACTGGTTAATCTTATGCTTAAAGGAATAAGTAACACAAAGTATGACATAAGATCAGTATTAAGCTTAAATCAATTTTATGTGGAACTGAGGCACTGCTTTGCTGATTACAGTAGTTACAAAATGGAGAACTTTAACAAAAATATTTTGGCGGCTCATTATTCCTTGTGAACAAAAGATTGTCTTGATAACTAACATAATTAATAGAATGTGCAATGGCACTGCTACTTTTATTATTATAATTATGCTGCTGTTTTTAATGAAGGAGTATTTTGTTTGAAGTCACCTTCAGTTGAAGTTGGCATTCAGGATCTGTCAGCAATTCTTTAACTGAGTTGTTTATGATGGGTGGCCATACAAATCTTTTAAATAAATAAACATTAAATAAATAAAATAAAATCTGTTGAATCTGCTGAACAGTAACCATGCTGGCTGGATTTATTTCTAAAGTCTTCAGAAAAAGAGAGAGAGAAAATACAAGTTCTGCCACCAAATTCAGCTCACCATATGGAAAGTGTTGGGTTTCAGGCAGGGGCTGTCTCAGGTTGGAGGTCCAGTAAAAGATTCCTGGGAGTGGCTATCAGCAAAGCTCGTACACATAGACAGTGTGTTCCTCGCTCTGCCTTTGTAATTTTGCCATTTTAACCTGACTTTTTAGAGGCATACCTTTTAAACTAAATGTGACTTCTGAGTCAACCTAGATAGGGCCCTGCTCCACAGTATTTTGTTCCTATGAGAAAGTATGATAGCTGCAGATAAGCTAGCTGGCACTCTGAAATGAGAATTCAGCACCAAAGAGCTTGACTCACAACCTTGAATTAGGGTGTGGTCCAGTTAACATCTGTGGTGTGCTTATTACTCTTGGATAGATTTATTTCAGACAGGTGTATCCTGTAGCAAATATGAAGCCATTTTAATAATTTGGTTCATAAGAATATCTCACTTGTAATAAAGCAAAGGTTGAGGCTATTCTTCAAAACAATAAAGGACGAGTATAATGCAATATCATCATCAAATGATGTCAGATCAGAAAGTTGTAACACGGTGAATTACAAATCAGCACTTTTCAGCCAATGCAGATGGGTGAGAAATGTTGAGATTCATCTATTAGGGTAATAATTCCATTTTGATTTCAATGCATTTGTAACTGCTATCATAACTAAAACTAATTCTTGAATTTCTTTTAATAGTTTCATTTTTTCCATTATACATTACAAAGTGTTTCTGTGGAACTTACATGATGGACTCAGTTAAAACAGGCAAAAATTTATACTTAGGTTTCAGCCACACTGCCTGATACCAGAATGGGCTAGCAATATTTTGGAAAACAATCACAGATGACATTGCTCTGTCGTAACCCTCTTCTTATCCGAAATGCAATCTCTGTGTTCTGTGTTCCTGCTGCAGTTTTAACATACACTTTATCTCTGTGTCATCCAAAGTGAACTTGTCCGTTTTGGCTGGTGTATTTTATTTCATTATAGACCCATCCCAGAAGTTCACCTTTTACAGAGGCTAGAACACTGTGACAATTGAATCAATAGTTATCATGGTCTATAATTTCTCTTTGGGCTACCTTTGCCAGAAATGCTGTAACAGCACAATGATTATAACACTTAGTCTTTAAATAAAAGGATTTGGTTTGAAACTAAGTAGATTTTTAAAATTATTTTTCTTTCTTTAGGTTATTTTCCTCTGAGCTTTTTCAAAATAAGTCCAACAGTGCATTATTTAATTCATTCATTCCCAATCATTTGAAGAGTTTCAAGGAAAATGTGATCTGGATTTAGACTTAAACCATTAATATAGAAGAAGCGTATGTTACAGGTCTTTCTTCTTATCAAAATATTGATGTAATATCCCGTATGATCACTCTAGTAAATAAAGTTTTTATGAATAAAGTTTCATAACTTAGGTCTGGAATATTAGAATACAATAACATCCTGTTTTTGGAGTCCATGTCAATGCTTGGTTTAAGCTATTAAAATAGTTGTCTATAGCCATGGTCCCAACCTTTTGGGCACCAGGAACCAGATCCATGAAGAAAGGTTTTTCTGTGGAATGGAGAGTTTTGTGTGCTGTCTGAATCCCGTGGATGGGGCTTAGCTAGTTTGCATGCATCATGCGGTGGACCGATGCTGGTCCACAGACTGGGGGATGGGGACCTCTGATCTACAGGTTGTTATGTTGTCCTTTATATACTGGTTGATCCTTTGTTCTTCCTTCTAAGAATTTGGGCCAGCCTGAAAATATATTTTTTTAAAAATTAGATCAGTTTACTGATATCTCCATGGAAGCAGAAAAACTTTGTTCAACTGTAATTGCCATTTGGAAGGTTTGGGTTTTAACGACTTTTTGCTCTCTTTTTTTATTTTTTCTTCTATGAATCTCCATTTTTATGATACTACCTGATTACTGTAGCTGAGTTCCTTATATATGAATGAGTGTAAATAGATATATTAAAAATGTGACTTGTCAAACAGGAAGAATCTTTAGCTATGCAGATTATCAATGCTGGTTTGAGATAACTCTGTACTGAGTGTTACTGTTTTAAAATTTTGCTGCCTTTTTATGTTGGACTTGAAAAAGCTGGTATTACAAATGCATTGGTTGATTAAATATCCATAGATATTATCCAAATTTAATACTCTTACTTTAGCTCTGGTTTATCATGCATGGATGTTAAAGTGGAATATTATCTGTCCTTACTGCCTTAGCCTTCACCAGAAGGTTGGTTGGTCTTATAGATGTTTATAATCATAAATCTTTTAAGGATATGAATTGGGGAAAGACTGTTATACATCTCTGATGAATCTGTCTCAGGTCAACTATTGATCAGTAACTTGGCTTTCTCTAAATTAGACTTCAGCCATACATCGATAAAATTTCTAGGAGTGAATTCAAATGTATTTATTTGTTTAGCACTTTTGTTTGATTTTGTGTGAGCATTTTAATGGACAGTCAGTTATTTATTCCCATGCATTCTGGCATAAATGGTTGGTATGTATTGGTTCATATGGAATTATGACACCAAGTTCAGCTAGATGTCAAACTGGATTTCTTCTAAGGCCAGATCAGCATTGTAGTTCTCCTCTGTGGGCCGGCGGTGGGGTGGGGCAGTGGGGGTTGGGTGGAGAGGACGGATGCCTCCTGCACCACCCTGCACCTTGTTTTCACCTTCCTTGGCCTCCTGCAGCACTCTGCTGGGTGAAAACAAGCCACATGGGCCATTTTTGGCCCATTTTTGCCTGTTTGGGACCTGTTTTGGGGATTCTAGTAACATGTGTTACTTCAATTTGAGCTCCAATCAGTGTTTTTTAAAATAAAAAAATCTAATTAGCAAATCTATCATGTAAAATTTTATTTCATCTAGCTAAAAGTCATGACAAGAAACACTACCACACATCCATTGGTTAATAAATAGCAAATTAAAATATTATTCAAATGTCTCTCATGTTTGCATCTCAAACACAGCCATCATTTATTGTGGTTTTATCTCTCTGTAAGACAGGTGTTTTTGTTTTTTTTTAAAAAAAAGACTGTGATGAACTGTAAATAGTTTTCTGATTAATTTGGATAAGAATGCTATTGAAGTCTGGGTAGCTATCTGGGGTGATGAGGTAATTCATTTCACGTAATGATCTCCAAGAATTATCTTCCATTGAACTATGTATGTATGATTCGTAAGTAACTATGATATTAGCCTTCATATTTACTCATGAATCATACATACATAGTATGTAGTTGAACCCAGCTGGATGGCATATTTTGGTTTTTGTTTTACTTGGATTCTTGGAGACTGCCTGGACATATCCTTGCAATTTTCTTGGTAATTTTCAGAAGTGTTTGTATTGCCTCCTTCCTACATTGAGAGAAAGTGGCTTGCCCAAGATCAGCCAGCTAGCTATATCTCTAAGTGAGGACTAGAACACACAGCCTGCCAGTTTCTAGCTGATCACTTAACCACTATACAAAATCATTCTAGGATGAAACATCAGTAGTAGAACTACTATGTATATTTCTTTCTTTTTCATTTCTTCATTGATTTACATTAATTTGTAATAGCAATAGCATTTAGACTTATATATTGTTTCATGATGTTTCACACAGCCCTTTCTAAGTAATTTACAGGATCAGCATATTGCCCCCAACAATCTGGGTGCTCATTTTACCGACCTCAGAAGAATGGAAGGCTGAGTCAACCTTGAGCCTGTGGGATATTTTCCCACATCATTATAATTGTGCTTTTAAAGTTGTAGCGAGGAGTGCAATACTGTTGTCTTGTTCTGTGTCTTGGTTTTTGGGGGGCTATCTCTTTTCGGATTAGATTGGTGATAGTGTTTCTTTGGAATCCGTTGGAAATTAATATATTAGTGAGGGTGTGTAGTTCTGTTCTCAGGTGGTCTTTATCAGCTAGGAATTTGGTTCTGGAGATGAGGGTCTTGGCTATGGAGTTGATCTGTGCAGGGTGGCGATAGGAGCGTGCATTTAGGTAGTGGTTGGTGTGTGTTTTTTTCAGTAGATGGTGTGTCCTAGGGAACCATTGGTTTTTTTTGTAAATTAGGATGTCCAATTTCTCGCCAAACAACTCCACCCCTACACAGAATCCATCACCTCACACGTACAAAACTCCTTCCACTTCATAGAAACAATAAAGAAACAAAACCTACAACCCAGCGACCTACTCGTGAGCTTCAATGTCATATCTCTCTTCACCCAAGTACCCATCAAAGAAGCCTTGACAGCCATCCAAAACAAATACAACCCCCCCCAAACACATCCTAGATCTGACCAACCACTGCCTAACCAACACATACTTCATCCACAATGGACAAAGATACAAACAGATAGAAGGAGCACCCAAGGGATCACTAACCTATATGTCACCGCTAACCTATACATGGAACACTTTGAAACCAACGCTCTAGACAAATCCGAACACAAACACAAACTCTGGCTCAGATATGTATTACTTTTGTAATTTGGCCACACGGGAAAGAAAAACTGGACAACTTCCTCACACATCTTAACAACCTACACCCCAAAATACAATTCACCATGGAAACAGAAACCAATAACCAACTTCCCTTCCTGGACATCCTAATTTACAAAAAACCCAATGGCTCCCTAGGACACAGCATTTACCGGAAAAAAACTCCACCAACCGCTATATATATACTGTAGTAATCACACCTCAATAATCATACATTAAAATAATCTTCCATGGCATTTTTTTTCTATTTATCTACTAGTCCTAAAAAAAAGTTCTGATTTCAATTGAATAATCTTGAAGAGTATCTGGCAGTTTCAGCTGTTATAGAAGGCAATGGCAATGGCAGTTATGTGACCTCATAGAAGAATGCATGTCACATCTCTGTTCTGCAAGTCCATTTGCATCAGGGTCCAAATCAAGGTGCTGATTTTAATCTTTAAAATCCTTCATAATCTGGGATGAGGCTGTATATGAAATCACTTTTCACCAGGTATATCAACTCATCCCATTAGATCTGACACAGAAGGCTTGTTGGGGGTACCCCCAGCTAGGGATATTCTCCATTATGATGCCCACCTTATGGAACATTCTTCTCTCTGAGTTTAAATTAGCTCTATGTTTTTTGACATTCCACAAATCCCCCAAGACCTAGTTAGGTAATCAGTAGCTCCCAGGAAACCAGAAGCATGCCTTGATGGTTTCATTGCTGAGATAGCTATTCTTATCCTCTTTGCCTAGAGTTTGTATATTTATGATTTAATGTGGATTTTTATTTGATTAATGTACATGCCCCAAATAACTTTTTATGAGATCGAAACTAGATAGATAGATAGACAGACTGACTGACTGACTGACTTTAAAATCCTCTGAATCAAAGTATGTATTTGGATTAATTTTTAAAGCTTTTTTTATACGTCCACCTAGCCTGCTAAAATGTAGATAATTGTATATAATTTCTCTGACATTATACCAATAATATTCATCATTTGTTGTAAAGCTTGTAAAAACGCATCTTTAAAACATTTATAGTAGGATGCCAGCAAGTCTACATAGACTTCTGTAAAGCCTTTGATTCAGTGGTACACGACAAAGTACTCCTAAAACTAAAATCTTATGGTATCTCTGGACAACTGCATAACTGGATAGAAGCATTCCTGTCAAACAGACAACAAATGGTCAAAATTGGAAGTGTTCTATCAAATTCTGTACCTGTCAATAATGGTGTCCCCCAAGGCAGTGTTCTAGGACCAACTCTTCATACTCTACATAAATGACCTCTGTGATCATATTAAGAGCAACTGCATTCTTTTTTCTGATGATGTAAAGCTGTTCAATACCACAGACAATACTGCTACCCTTCAAAAAGATCTTGACTATGTATCAGAAAGGTCAAACAAATGGCAAGTTCAAATCTCAACAAATAAATGCTCTGCCTTACATATTGGCAAAAAAAAAATTGAAAATAAAATACAAGCTGAATAGTCAAGATCTTGTTGATGATCCAAGCTCTGTAAAGGACCTTGGAATACTCATCTCTAATGATCTAAGTGCTAGAGCCCACTGTAACTACATAGCCAAAAAGGCATTAAGAGTTGTTAACCTAAACCTACGTAGCTTTTTCTCTGGTAATATCACACTACTAACTACAGCATACAAAACATTTGCTAGAACAATGCTCGAATACAGCTCATCAGTCTGGAACCCACAGTACGTATCTCATATTAGCAGTTGAGAAATTCCAGAAATATTTCACAAGAAGAGTTCTCCACTCCTCTACTCGCTGTAGAATACCTTATGCCACCAGACTTGAAATTCTAGAACTAGAAAACCTTGAATTACGCCGTCTTCGGTCTGATCTAAGTATGGTATATAAAATCATACATTGCAATGTCCTACCTGTCAATGAATAGTTCAGCTTCAACCATAACAACACAAGAGCACACAATAGATACAAACTCAAGGTTAACCGCACCAAACTTGATTGCAGGAAATACGACTTCAGCAAGAGAGTGGTCAATGTCTGGAATACTCTACCTGACTCTGTGGTTTCTTCCCCAAACCCCCAAAACTTTAACCTTAGACTGTCTACTATTGACCTCACCCCTTTCCTAAGAGGTCTGTAGGGGGCGTGCATAAGCTCACCAACGTGCCTACTGTCCCTGTCCTATTGTTTCTTTTATTTTTCTTATATGTACCCATTTCATGTATTCATAACTATGTATATACTTATACTTATTATCTTGTAAGCAATTGACAAATCAAATAAATAAATAAAACTCATCTGGATTAGGTAATTTTCTTGTTTTAGTCTTTTTGTAGCTTCACAGTTCCCTTATTATTATAGATCCATTCAAAATTTGTCTCTGTGTGTAATCTTTGGTAAAATTTTCACTCACTTTTTCTGAAGAAATTCCTTGATCTTTGAATAAAGTAGTGTAATACTGATGAAACAGTTTTTGAATATTTGCATTAACTATTATTACAATATTCCTTCCTACTAATTTTAATACATTTCTTTTTTCTTTTTACAATTTTTATGCTTCCCCAGTTTATTTGCAAATTCAGCATTTATATTTTTGTATAGTTTATATCTTTATTTCCATCTCATTGTTTCCTCTGTTAAAGCTTAATTTGTTGAATAATAACTGTCAGCTCTCACGATTTTTAGAATTATTCTTCCTGAACTCACCAAAGTCTTCAATATTCACTGCCATTTTGAATATCTTATGTTGTAAATTAATTACATCATAAAATGTTTAAGAAAATTAGGCTTTTGTCAGTTTTCACAACAAGCTTTGTCTGTGAAGGTTGCACAGCAGTTGAAGGCATATTGTAAATCCTTTTGGCTCCCAAGCCCCTTGACTCACTAGCAACTGCAATAATTAAATTCCCGTGGTCTTCTTATGAAAAGCAGTTCTTTTTTAGCACAAGTAGGTGATCCCCTCATTTCACCTGGCTGGCAATTTCACTGCAGTGCTTGCAAAGCAATAGCTCTTGAAAGCCAAAGCCTTAATAATTAAAATTGCAATAGCCTTGTTCTCCTATTCAGTAGGCATATTCTAACTATTGTGCAGAACTATTCCTTTTCCTCATCCAGAAAAGATTTTTGAAGTAGAACATTTGAGGCAAAAATGGCTGTTGTAAATGTTTAAAACATTATATGTTGAGTTCTTTTTGTTAATAGAACCCCATCATAAATTATTACATTTAGTGAAAATGGCTGCCTAATTGGACCTAGACCAATTTAAATACTTCATTACGTATCAGCTTTATTTCAGAGTAGTAGTAGTTCGATCATTCCTGAATAAATATTGTCCAATTCCTGAAGATACCAAGAAGTTAGGTTAGGTGCTTGAAAGAATGATGTCTCAACAATAACAGTTGCACCCAGATATTTCTTTTAGAATAAAATAGGAAGATCCATCAATATGAAATCAATTAGTAATTTTATGGGACAGAATAATAAATATATATACAGAATGCATTTAATAATAAATCATGTCACACAATATTAGAATTTTCTATTGAAGACTATCTTAATTTATAAGATATTAAATATTTTAACAACAAGATAAACTTTATTTCTCCAGCCCTCTTTCTTTTAGAATTATTTTGTTGAATATCTATCTGAATATTTTCAAAGTTAGGAACATTGAGAGTGTTTTATGTATAAGAGAGCCCTGGAATTGAAGACAGAAAAGGCTTACCTTATCACTTATCATATTAGGTAGCTTATCACTCTTCCTTCCATCTTGGAGCGCAATTATATAATCCAGGTGCTAAAAGCAATGCTATGGAGCATGTTCCTCTGACACTAGCATCTGGCTACTTGGCAGTCTATCTAACTGATATCCTGTCAGCTTTACTGTTGTGACCTCATAGATCAGTATATGTATAAAATGCAGATAAGCTCTCTTCTCAATTTACGAAAAGATCATCCTGACCTTCCTCATGCAAAGATGTATTGAGTTTATGTTGTTCCAATATTTTAGTTTCTAAGTATTTTCTAAGGTAATGCTGTTCTATTCATGTTAATAGGGTTAATACAAATTAAATGTAAGTACACAATTAAGGGTAAATCATTTTTACCCATATCTTATCTTATCCTAATTTATATAGCAGTTACTATATGATATAATTTCAAAGATAAAAATTATCTGCTTCTTGAAGAATAGCTCAGTTGTAGGTAAAAAACAAAATCAACAATGGTGGCAAATAAAGTTTTAGGTTACCCTGGAAGATGGTAGGGAACTTAGGGAACATTTGTAGTATCGCAAGACAACAGAAACTTGTATTTCTCAAAAATTCAGCTTAGGAAAGAGAGTTTAATATTGGATGATTCTTTGTTGCAAACATTGCGAATCACAACCCAAGAACTACAAATTTAATGTTTACCATGGATAGGTTGAATGGAAATCAATAAGATGCTCAGAATCTAAAAGTCCTGACTATGCAGTATACATCTGACTTGTAGACAAGCCCAAAGATGAAATTTAGAGTGGTTGGTTTCACAGTTTCCATTGCCAAAGTTTACAGTGTAAAGGAACTGGTTAAAAGAAACATAGGAAGGAAGCTGAGTTCCAAGGGTGCCATTTCAACATTTAATAAGGATTCTTTATGGAATATTATTTCAATCATAATAAAATTAGGAATAATTAAAAGGTAGATGTCAGTAAGAATTTCCTTTGCAAATTTCATGGGCATTTTAATATTTTTGTACACCTAACTGCATTGCTGACTGGTTAAATTGCTTTCCGTCCTGTGTTCTCCTTAAAACCAAGATATTTAATAGTTATAAAGTAGCTTTAGAAAGTTGTATGTCATACAAATAATGTATAGAACAATAAGAGTCTTATTCCAAAAATATTACCCTTTTTTAGTGTGTTCTTGTGATGATGGACAATGCCACAGAAACAATATGGGAAAATTTAATATATAGAGCACTATATATTTTTTTTAAAAAAATAAAGTTTCAGGTTTTGTTGATATGATTTAGATCTTAGATAAATAAATAATTTGGATCCAAAAGTTTCCACTAGAAAGTGAAGTTATTTTGATCTTTACTGAAAGACAGTGCTGATGTATTATAGATCCTCTGGCAAGAACAGTAAAGGTAGTTAATACTGAGCTTATTCATTGTAACCTTTTGTAATGTGAGTATTATATACATGAAATTCCTGATTAAAAGCTCAAAACAGAAGTGAAACACCTCTTTATAATTATATTTGTGATTGCCATTAAGAGTAGCAATATAAGTAACATGGATCAGATATAACAACAGCTTGAAATTAATCTGACACAAGAGAGAGTGAAAAAACTTTTATAAAAGAAATTTATAAAAGAAATCTGCTTCTGAAATATGTCTACAAAATAATTACATTTACATTTTTTAATGAAAATTGCATAAATAAGGATAAATCCTAGATGAAAATTCAGTAGGATGGGAAAATGGATACAGATTAATTCTTAAAATGTTTTTGACCTATAAAAACAAACAAGAGACCCCAATGTTCATCTATTTAGCAACCCACAGAATGAAAAAGATTTACAGTTGTCTATTCTTATCTTAACTAATGATGACATCATAGTAACAGAGTCATGTTGAAGGAACATACCCAAGAAAGGGAAAATTGACCTGGTAATGGTGGTAAAAAAAAATTACACAAGAAGTTTCCCACCTCCACCCCAATGAAAACAGAATTGAAATTTCTAATGCAGAACACATTCTTTTTTACAAAGAGTTAAGTGAGATAGGAACAGTAGTGAAAAATATGGTTAAATCCTGTTTCTTAAAGAGAGCATATAAAAAAAGTATTTTTGACAATCTTAGTTGAATAAAGAGATCAGGGATGTTAATCATGGCTCCTTTTATCTGACAGCTTTATTAAGATCAATGTTTTTGTTGCCAAATTAGAATGGACCTAAAGCGAACTTCCCAGCAGTTATTAACACATGTCTGTGTTTGCTGGAAGGATTGGGGTACATTCATATGAACTGCATTAGCTGCAAGTTACACAATATCTGCATCATTTTTCACAGCTTTGTCATTAGCTGGTAATGATTTGATTATTTTGCAGATGAATCACAGTATAAATCTCTTTCACAAACACTACCTCCAAGTATTAATCAAAACTATTAAGGCAAAGCAGTCAGTGCAAATTAAAAAATTTGCATGTCTAAATTAAAATTTACAGTCATACATCATAAATAAATCTTTTAAATTCTCAATGGCCTCTGTGAACATCCCCTTTTTGTGCGTATAATGAGCCCTTGAATGGTGGGAACCCCCACCTTTTTAATCACAATATAATTGAATTTTAAAGATAGAATTCAGGTCTTTTTGTCTGAAGCAAACTCTAGACCTTATTGAGGGACCTGAACCAGAACAGAAGGTGAAGATTAAAATTCAGATCCTATTTCGCATCTTCTATGTATCTCCAATTTGCAGCAAAGTAAATATTTGGAAAATATGATATATCTTAATCAAATAGCTTTGAAATGTGATAAAAATTACTAGTTTTTGTTTTAGTCACTATTAAATTTTGGTGAGTCATCTCATCTCACATTCAGATTGGTAAAGAATGTTCTTTAATTTTTTTTAAAAAGCAAGCAAGCTATCTTTCGCCTTCAGATTCATACATAGCATTTGCTTTCATTGTTAGCAATTTTCCCCTCCTATAATTGAGGCTGAAGTTATATTTTAGAAATTTGGTTTGGAAATATTTCCTTCCATCTGTCTACCCACCCACCCATCCATCTATCCATCCATCCATCAGTCCATGTTTCAACAGTTCCAAGATGTTTCAGCAGTTCCATTTGCACTATTCAGGTGACCCTCAAGGGCACATATAAACCTCAAGTAGTCTCAACGACTTTCAGAGAGAGAGTGCTAACAACCAAATGAGTGCAAGGAATATAAATTCTCCACCCTGGTAATCAGACTCTGACCTTTCTGAATTTCTATATAAAAAAAGACAGTGCAGCAAACCAAGGTTTTAATTTCTCCCTCACCACAGGGGCAGAGTGGCAGTTCTTTAGGTATGTGGCAGGACATTCAATTCACAATATTATAGCACTCAATTGAAAAAGCTGAAGACGTGCTGAATGAAAAATAGCTGGCAGCAGTTTGATTTGATTTGATAATAAGGTAGATCTCGATTAGTGGGGTTAATGAATCCCACAAAATGGTTGCATTATACAGATCTGTAATATTTGAAATGATATTTCTATGGAAAATAGAATAATTGGTTCCAACTCAGTAGGCAATAGGCAATTAAAAATTTTAAACATAAATTTTTGCATGTTTATTAATGGATCACTCTGTAGCAGAAAAAAGGATAAACATATCCAATGCTATCTCCTGTACTCTGCTGTGTTCTTCAAAATCATCTTCCCCTTTTTTAGTTTTGCTTGAATGGAAACCTCTTCACCATTTTGCACATAAAACAATTAACTTCTAAAATCCCAATAGTCCATATGCTACTGTCAACTGTGCACGAGCTAGCCTTGCACTCCCTGAACAGTGGCTTGCCTAAATTGGTATCAATTTGTAAATTACACTAGATCAAATTTTACACTATTAGAACTCACACTACTCTACCTGTATTTGTAATAATAATAAAAACTCTTTTGAAAATATTCTAGATTTGATTCAACTCCACCACCAGATTTTCTTGTGAATGCTGGTCTGCTTTAAAAGAGGTCTGCAATTTTAATGTAAGACTCAAGACATTTATCTCAGAAGAAATTGATACAAAAAAGGTTGATACAAGTTTTGTCACATTAAAATGTTAATGAACATGAGTACTATTGATGTTTGTTTTGCTATTATTTTGTCTTAGTATGCCTTTATTTCTGAGAATAACTTTTGCTTGAGGAAATTGGAAATATGGGTCCTGATGAAAATAAGTTGCATAATCTTATTTTAAAGGCACTCAATTCTTCCAATTAGATAAAAAAAATTCATGTGAAAAGAAATGTCCTATAATATCCCAAGATAATAGAGGTGACAGAGAATTTGGTTTACCCTACTTTTTAAGAGAACCTATCAAATTACCCTCTCAAAGCAATACAGTATAAGGATTGAAACAGTTAAAGGGAAGTGCATACAGTTTTAAGTATTGGAGTTCTTTTCTTTAAAAATCTAAATATTTAAATGTTTAAAAATCTATGTTTGAAGAGAAACCAAAGAAAAGGCCAATGCAAATTTATGCAGGCTGTTAGGTATAACATTGGTCACCTAACTAGTTTGGGTAAGATAATATATATATAAGCTATGATTCTTAGTTTAAAGTGTGTGTTACTTTAAATGCAAAGCATGTATTTTGGGTGTGGTGTGAAACCACCATAAGAGGGAGCAAGAGATGCTGACGAGAAGCTGATGATTCCCTGACGCTTTGCTGGCAATTACTGGAGTTGCAGACGGAAGAGAGGAGTTTCTGAGTTTGTGCATATCTCTCTCTACTGCGAGGAGATAAATTACCGGACTGTTATTTTGTAAGTGTACCGACCTCTCATTTTTGACATTGGAATTTGCAACTGGATAATCCCTGGATGGACTGAACTAAGTGTATGATATATGGACTGTTTTGACTATGCTTTATATTAAGATATGGGAAATAAGAGGCTGAACCAGGGCTTAGTGCAACAAGGTTTATTTACAAGGACTGAACGTGCTTGCTCAGCCTGGAACTGGCTCGCAGCGAACAGCGAAAGGGCTGGACCCAGCAGCCTGCTTTTATAGCAGGCTGCTGGGGAGACCCAGCCAATGAGAAGGGGCAGCTGCCCCTGCAGCGTGAACGGACCTGGGTGGGAACTTCTTCAAGGTCCAGGGACATAACACCCCTTCCCCCCAGATGCGAACACGCATAGTCCTTGAGGTATACGGGAGGTTTGTGCTGACGTCCAGAGCGGCGCAACTCTGGTGTGCTGTTTGGTGGATCAGAGTCCGTCAGTGACTGTTGGCTTGATGATGAGTCCCGAGTACCACCCTCGGTCGGAGCAGGTCCGGGGCTAGAAGGGCTGGACGCTGGGAGTGTCCTCACGCTGTCTGGCTCGGATGGGTTGGACGCTAGGTCGCCGCAGTCAGCATTTGGATTCTCTGGTCCGGCTGAAGGTGTTAGCAGGTCATCGGGGTAGATGTTGCTGTGTGGTAGTTGCAGCGGACTCTCACCGGTCTGTGCCCACGAGTCGCGGCTGACAAGGGTGCCCTGGCGTCTCCGAAGCTGGTCCAGATGTCGTCTCCAGACCCGGCCATCTTCCAGCTTAACCCGGTATGATCTGGGTCCTGTGATGGCTACGATTTCTCCCGGGATCCACAACGGGTCGCCAGCGAAGTTTCTCGCGAACACGGGTTCCTGCAAGACAAAATGCCTACTCCCCGATGTGGAAGCGAGAGGAGAGTCAGGGCAGTAATGTGGGTGAAGCCTGTCCAATACAGTTCGCAGGCGTCTGCCCATCAGAAGCTCGGCCGGGGACTTGTTGGTTACCGTGCAAGGGGTTGAATGCTGGCTTAACAGGAAACAGGATAGTTTGTGGTGCCAGTCATCCTTGTTGAACCTGGCCAGGGCTTCTTTAGTGGTCCTAACAGCTCTCTCTGCCAGCCCGTTACTGGCAGGATGAAAGGGGGCCGTGAAGATGTGACGAATGCCCAGGTTGGCCGTAAAACGACTGAATTCGGTTGACGCGAATTGGGGACCATTGTCGGAAACAATGGAGTCTGGTAGACCGTGCGTAACGAACAGGCGAGTCAATGCCTTGATGACTGCTTGTGAAGTGGTCGTGGATAGTTGTGCCACATCAATCCACTTTGAGTAAGAGTCTACGACCACGAGGAACATTTTGCCATGCAATGGGCCCGCAAGATCGATGTGAATCCTGGACCAGGGTGCGTTGGCACTTTCCCACTTGGTGGGGGTGGCAATTGGAGGGGATGGACGGGAAACCTGGCAGGGATGGCAGGAGCTTACCCATTTGTTGATGTCCTCGTCGAGGCCGGGCCACCAAATGTAGCTTCGCGCCAACGCCTTCATTCTGACGATGCCTGGGTGGCCCTCGTGCAACGCCTCCAGCACTCGGGTACGCAGAGATGTCGGGATGACCACTCGAGTGCCCCACAGCAGGCAGCCCTGTAAGCTCGACAGTTCCTGTAAGCGGGTCTTAAATGGAGTGAATTTAGCTTCAATGTCACTGCCTGGCCACCCCCTCCTCACCCAGTCCAGTACCTGGGCGATCGTTTTGTCCGCTTTGGATTTATTGGCAATATCAAGGGCAGTGATTGGGAGGTCCAGTTGGGTGACTTCAAAAATGGCGTTGACCGGGGCAGGGTCTTCAGCTGGGGCAGGCAGGGGGCAGCGGCTGAGGGCGTCTGCGTGGGACAATGTTTTACCTGGGCAGTGCACGAGTCTATACGAGTATGCTGCTAGGAAAAGGGTCCATCTGGTCATTCTGGGGGACAGAATTTGAGGGGTCTGCTTGTCACCTGCTAGTAACCCTAAGAGCGGTTTGTGGTCCGTGACTAGCTCGAAAAAGTGGCCAAAGAGAAATTCGTGAAATTTCTTCACCGCTGCAACAGCTGCCAAGGCTTCTTTATCGATCTGACTGTAATTGCGCTCTGTTGCAGAGAGCGTCCTGGAAAAAAAAGCGATAGGGGCCTCGGAGCCGTTGGGGAGCCTGTGGCTTAAGACTGCCCCAATTCCGAAGGGAGATGCGTCTGCTGCCAGTACTAATGGAAGGTTGGGGTCAAACTGGATAAGCACTGCCTCTGATGTGAGTAGCGACTTGACTGTGCGGAAAGCGGAGTCTTCTTTGTGTCCCCAATGCCAAACCGTTTTTTTATCCAGAAGTCTGTGGAGGGGTTCTGCCACAGAGGCTTTATGGGGCAGGAACGACGCGTAAAAGTTCAAGAGCCCCCAAAAGGCCTGCAGTTCCGCTTTGGAGGTTGGAGTGGGTGCCTCGTGTATTGCCTTAACCTTGGACTCCAGGGGGTGAATGCCTGAGGCGTCAATTTTATAACCCAGAAAGTCCACCTGTCTAGTGGCAATGGCATATTTTTCTTTTTTTAACTTGAGGCCATGCTGCCTGAACCTCTCTAGGACTGCTCGAACTCTCTGGAAGAGTTGGGGTCTGTTCCTGGCCGAGACTAAGATGTCATCGAAGTAGGGTACTACTCCAGGAAGGCCCTGTAAAATCCGCTCCATGAGGGATTGAAAAATGCCTGGGGCAACACTTACGCCAAACTGGAGACGCTTGCACCGGAAGGCACCCCTGTGAGTGACAATGGTCTGAAGTTCTGCCGTTTGGTCATCAACAGGGAACTGTTGATATGCTTGAGACATGTCCAATTTGGCAAAGATAGTGCCAGGTTCAAAAGTATGTAATAAATGCTGAATGACGGGTACTGGATAAGCGCTAACTTGCAAGAATTTATTGATTGTGGTCTTGTAGTCTGAGCAAATTCTCAGGCTACCATCTTTTTTGAGGGGTGTGACGATGGGCATCTCCCATTTGGCGAAGTCTGTAGGCTCCAGGATCCCTTGTTTTAGTAATTTATCTAATTCAAGGTCTAATTTAGGCCGAATGGCGAATGGAACTCTGCGAGGTTTTAACTGAATTGGGACTGCCTGGGGATCGACTGAAAATGAGATAGGGGTGCCGTTATAACACCCTAACTCATCATTGAATACGTCTGAGTAATCAGCAAACAGGGAGTCCGTGTCAGAGGTTGAGGTAGCATGGACTCCTGTTAGCCCTAAACCGAGGTGGGGAAACCAATCAAGTCCCAAAAGTGTAGGGAGGTTGCCGCTCACTACCACTAGAGGTAGGCGGCCCTTAAAGGTTTTAAAATTAACAAAAAACTTGCCTCTGCCGATTACAGGAATGGTCTTCCCCTGGTAGTCCTTTAGGCTAAGCTGGCACTTCTGGAGTCGGTTTCTTGATAGGCTGGGTTGAAGCTCCTTGAGGGTGTTCCAGGAAATAATGGAGAGCGCTGACCCCGTGTCAACCTCCATGTTGCAAGGTTTACCTTCTAATAAGACGGAAAGAGAGATTTTACTAATAGAATAGCAAGTGTGATTAGCGCAGAGGTGTGTGCGACAGTTTAATACTTGCCTTTGGGGCCCGGCATGTGCGAATGAAGATGCCCTTTGTGCTACGTTGTGTGAGGCTTGGCATACTCTTGCAATGTGCCCCTTCTTATGGCAGTTGTTGCAAGTGGCTCCTTTGAATTTGCATGTGGTCCTCAGGTGAGGTCCACCACAGGAAAGGCACAGGGTGATGTGCTTGGATGGCCCGGTGTTATCTTGTCTGGTTCCTGCCTGCGGGCGCCTGGCGTTTGTGAGGCGGTGAATGTCGGCCTCGTCACTTGGGTCTTCCTCGTTGACCACCTCTTCTGAGTGGACGGGAACTGCTGTTTGCTTGGTGACAGGATCTTGGATCTCGGTGGCTGAATGAGATGCCAGCTCCTCTGCCAGGGCTTCCTCGATGGCTTGAGCGAGGTTAAGGTCTTTTTTGGCGAGCAGCCGTCTTTGTAGGTGCAGGTCCTTGACCCCGCAGACCAGCTGGTCTAGGAGCATGTCATCAAGATAGCTGCCAAACCCACAATGGAGTGCTGCAGTCCTGAGAGCAGCCATGTACTGATTGATGCTCTCTTTGTCCCCCTGCTTCCTCATTCTGAAGGTGAAGCGTCTGGCAATCTGTGAAGGTCTAGGAGAATAGTGGTTAGTAAGGATTTCTAACAGTTCTGTCCAGGGGACATTCTTTAACTCACGTGGAGCCACAAGAGCTGTGGCTGTATCAAAGACGATGGCTCCACAGTAGGTCAGGAAATATGCTTTCTTTCGGTGTTCCCCTGCATCAGCCAATCCAATGGCGTCAATGTAATGATTAAACCGATTCTTGTATGATTCCCACTTCTCCTCATCCGGCTTGAACGCTGGGAAGGCTGGATTGGAGTTCATGTTGTGGGTCTACTGGTTAACCTGTTGGGGAAAATGCTCTCTCTCTGGGTAGCAGTAGAGGTTTAGTGCCTGTGCTAGGCAAGTGCTCTCTCTCTCTGGGGTAGCAGTAGAGGTTTAGTGCCTGTGCTAGGCAAGTGACTTCAGCTCTGGGGAAATTTCGCAATTCCCTTCTCTCTCTCTGGGGATCAGAAGGTGTTTAGACTGCAACGGTCGTTGGCAGCGTCTTTTGAAATTCACGCCTGTGTGGGCGTTAGCGATTTCGTAATACAACGCTGTGTTGTATTTGAATGTGCTTCAGCTGACAGCTGTTTGAATTTCGCGCCTAAACGGCATGAGCGGCTGCGGCTCGCAGCGTTACACTTCCTCTGTAGCTTATGCTAACAAGCGGCTACAGGCGCTTCTCACTTTCACTAGCTTGTTTGCTGATCGCTTTCTCTCTGGGTTGCGATCAGCGTTTGCCCTTATTTTGGCTGATCGCTCTCTCTCTGGGCTGCG
>NW_020769346.1:7221052-7245734 GCF_900518735.1 Pseudonaja textilis | reverse complement strand
TCGCTCTCTCTCTGGGCTGCGGATCAGCGTTTTAGTGATTCAGCGTTGCAGCTTGCCTCTGGTAGCCATCCCACCTTCGTCGCCAGTATTAAGATATGGGAAATAAGAGGCTGAACCAGGGCTTAGTGCAACAAGGTTTATTTACAAGGACTGAACGTGCTTGCTCAGCCTGGAACTGGCTCGCAGCGAACAGCGAAAGGGCTGGACCCAGCAGCCTGCTTTTATAGCAGGCTGCTGGGGAGACCCAGCCAATGAGAAGGGGCAGCTGCCCCTGCAGCGTGAACGGACCTGGGTGGGAACTTCTTCAAGGTCCAGGGACATAACACTTTAACTCTTGCTGGAATAAAACTACTTTAATTGGCACTGTGTATGGTTTACTGAGTGTAAGCTACACAACACTTATCTCACATATTTTGCCTGCCTGCCTGCCTGCCCTGCAGATCTTGCTAGGGTGTATCCCTAACACAGGCTTTAGTTTTGTTTCTTTAAACTGCATTTTGATAAATCAGTTTTGTAACAAAAGTTTAGTTATTGAAACTATAGGAACCCATAGAAACAATGAATGCTGCTCTGTTCAATTTTATGATCATCCAAAAATATGCTACTTGCTATGAATCTGTTACATTTTTTTCAGGTAGTAATTGTTTACTTAAGAAGCCTGGCAACTAGCAGTCAATTGTCCCATTTCAAGGGAGAGAACTGGAAAGGCATTTTTGCACTAATCTTAAGTTTCAGGAAAAAAATGATTTGTCCTTGGAAAATGTGCAAAGCCAGTTTCAAGATTAGAAAAGGAATAGGAATCAAGTTTTACAATGTGTACAACAGACCCATAAGAATATCTGCTGGATTTTCAGGAATAAACACACACTCATGCTAACAATAAGACACTCACATATATAAACAGCAGAATCAGTCCAAAAAAAAAAGAGGGAGGGGGGCTTTGAAATGCAAATCCCACTGATTTCAGAAAGTCAGAAAGATATTCATATGAGTACTGAAATCCTGCAGGTTGCAATAATTTAAAAGACATTTCTTTAAATATTATCTGCTTTTTTGTACAGTCACGACATGATTACCTGAAGCTATTTCCTGTTTTAGACTTCCTGTAAAAGAACCTGTGAAAACATTATTTGCATGATTGCATCCTTGTGTGATACAATGGAAAGTTATCTTTTTAGGTAATTCAGTTCCTTTGGATGTTCAGTGGTTTGTACTCACTGATGTACAAGAATGAGAGAGTCAAAGTGTAACGAAGAAGTGGGGGTGGGTGGGGGGTGGAGAGATATCAGTTCTGGCACACAGCCCAGTAACATTCATCAATATGTTCCTTTGGAGCCTGCTCTAGCCTCTTGGGAATTGAACTCCCCTTTCATTCTAATAAGCAAGCAAGTGTTCTCTGATGTAAAAATCAATACTGTCCCATAGGAGAATTAGCTTTGCCTGGAAACTAGGAAATGAGCATGCTAATTTGCACTCCGATATAACTTTTAAAAAGTAGTGTAGGTAATTATCACGTACAAACCTAAAAACTGAGGTTTGTCTTTAATATCTCAGCTTTAAGGAAGAGAAATAATGATGATTGATATCTTTTAGTTGTTTTTTCTACTATGTTCTAGCCAAGCCTCTTAAATTTTCAACCTGTCTTTTATTATGTCAATTACTGCTCCTAGATAAGTTTACTAATAATTCAACTATGACTGCAGTAATGAATGTCACATTGTAATCTCAGTTTTTAAATAAAAAATACTCAATCCATTCAGGGTAATGAATATGGGCTTTTCCCACCAACTTTTAACAGCTTTTACAGGCATGAGTTACATCCAACCCTCATTATGGTTCCTCCTTCTTTAACTTACACTACTGAACTCTAGTAAAATTACCACCAGAAACTGGCAACTTAGTTTCCCACCATTTTCTGGTGAGAAATACTTGAAAAACTTCACTGCTAAACCCAAAATACTAAAAGCCAAATAAATGAAGATAATTCTAGCTACTTTTACTCACTTGGTACTCTGCCCACCACAACATCCTTCAATATCACAGATTAGAGTGGTCTACTGCATCTACCAAAAGTTTGCCAGCTCACTCCTGCTTTAGGGTTAGTTGAATGAAGATATAAACTCAATCTCTGTCATAAAATTTCAGCACAATATATCTATTCCTCAACTAATCCTCTAGCTCTCATGGTTTACAATTCATTCAATAAGCCTACTGGCCAATTACCAAGGGGTAATTTGATTCATCATTCTATCTACCAAACTGGGGAAATTTTTTATACCTTATTGTTAAACACATATGCCCAATTGCAATACCACTTAGAGTTATATACTGCCTCACAGTGCATTACAGCCCTCTCTAACTGGTTTACAAAGTCAGCAAATTTTCCCAACAGTCTGGGTCCTCATTTTACTAAATGAAGGATGGAAGGCTCAGTCAACCTTGAGCCTGGTTAACAGCCAAATTGCAGGCAGTCAGCAGTCAGCAGAAGTAGCCTGCAATACTGCAATTTAACCACTGCCCCACCATGACCCTTATATAGTATATATGTCACTGCAATCTGGACCATTAAAACCTCTGAGTATTCTTCAAGATTGGAAACCTTTTGGGAAAAGTGTAGTTTTGAGGTTTGATGGCTAATAACACCACTTTTTTGGAATAGTACCATAAAATTATATATCAATGGAAAGATAATTTAATCAAGAGTGTAATGCAATAAAGTTTGTTCAATTATCTATATTCTATGAAAAGTTATAGTGAAATAACCAGAAAAAGGAAGCACAACTTGCTTAGGTTGATGGTAGCTTTCCTTCATCTGATTGTAGCCCATGAGCACGAATGTTTAGAGAACCAATCAGGTGTCATCTTGTTTCGGCAATGAGCCAATCAGATCACAATAGATGCCAGCATTCCAGCAAACCTCTATTCCAATCAGTAACTCCGAGACAAACATATCTGAAAAGTACCTTTGTTAGAATAGCATCTGGCACATCTGTTAAAACCTGAATCTAAAAGATTTTTTGGCTTTCCACAATTTCTCAAGCTACAAATCCATCCCCACTTGGTCATCATCACATCACATGGTCCAATCATGATCCATCCAAAAGTAAGATCCTTATTTCATCCTGTGCCATACTAAATCACCTTGAACTAACAGAAGAATTTTATTTTGTCTACTTAGAGCTACTTAATTGAAATCAACCCCCTTCCACTCTGGAAGGGGCTTCCAATAGGATTCAGTTATTGATGTCATGTTTTGAAGTTGAGAGGAGGACATTTGACAGTGTGTTGTGTGATCACTATCAAGTTAGTTGCATTTTTTTTGTTCTTTCATTTAGTGAGCTTGTAAAACATAGTAATGGTGCAAAGAGTTGACTGGTGTCCCAGAAAGCAATGTTAAATAGTATTATTAAGTGAACAAGGCTACAGTTGTAAAGAAATTAGAAGAAAAATTGGTGGAAACTTAATCAAAGGTGGCATTTCTAAGCTTTTGAAGAGGTATAAGGAGACTCAGTCACTACAAAACCACACTGGTAAAGGCAGGAAAAGGTGCACAACAGCAAGTGATTATAGAAGAATTAAGAGACCATGCCTATGTGACAGAAAAAAATCATCTGGGTGTATATCAGATGAAATACAAGGGGAAGTTGAGTGCAGAGTGTGCTAGGACTGTTCAGTGGAAACTGCAGGAATTTGGCCTAAAATCTAGAATTCCATGAAAAAGCCACTTTTATCTCTCAAACAAAGGTTGAAAAGGCTAAACTGGGTTAAAACCCATGTTACTTGGGCAGAGGAACAATGGGACAGTGTTATTTGGAGTGATGAGTCCAAGATGTCCCTGAGCAGGATGTGAGGCAGACAATGAAGGCGGTTAATTCCAGAAAGTCAGCTGGGCCCGACTCAATTCCTGGTCGTGTGGTAAAAGATTGTGCTGATCAGCTAGCTGGGGTGTGGACTGAAATTTTTAATCGATCCTTGACACAAAGTGTGGTTCCTGTGTGTCTCAAGGCTTCCACCATCGTTCCACTGCCTAAAAAGTTGCCCACAAATGGTCCTAGCGACTATAGGCCGGTGGCACTAACTTCTATCTTAATGAAGTGCTTTAAGAAGCTAGTTCGAAATTATATTATCTCCTGCCTTCCTGATTCCTTTGATGGGCTTCAGTTTGCTTACAAAGAAAATAGATCAACCGAGGATGCAATTATTACTGTGCTTCACATGGCCTTATCCCATTTGGAAACACCGGGGAATTATGTAAGAATGTTGTTCGCAGATTTTAGTTCTGCTTTCAATACCATCATACCGCACAGATTAATAGCCAAGCTCAAAGATCTAGATTTTCCAGATTCTATTTGTTTATGGATATTGGATTTTTTAACAAATCGTCCACAAAGAGTTAAACTGAATGATTATATTTCTACTGTCAAGACACTTAGCATTGGCACTCCGCAAGGTTGTGTCCTTAGTCCACTACTGTTCTCCATTTATTCATCAGATTGCACAAATAAACATCCCAACAATAAGATAATAAAATTTGCAGACGATACTACGCTTGTAGGACTTATTTCTGGGGATGATGAGTCTGCATATCGGGATGAGGTATTACAGCTATCCCACTGGTGCAAAAATAATAATCTTCTATTTAACATTAAGAAGACCAAGGAGGTTATAGTGGACTATAGGAAAAAAAGAGCAGACATTCAGCCACTGTATATAGAGGGAGTTCGTGTGGAACAGGTGGTTGAATGTAAGTATCTCGGGACCATCATTACAAATGACCTGACCTGGAGTGCAAACACCGCTGCTTTAATTAAGAAGGCACAACAACGGTTGTATTTACTAAGGATTCTTAGGAAACAACAACTGGCTGAGAGTCTACTGACTACCTTCTATCGGAGTTCAAGTGAGAGTATATTATCCTACTGTCTCTGTGTATGGTTCTCGAGCTGCACAGTGGCAGAGAAAAAGGCAATTCAGAGGGTGATTAAGATGGCCCAAAACATCATTGGCTGCTCACTCCCCTCTTTGGAAGAACGGTATAGGAATAGATGTAAGAGGAAGATATTTAATATATTGAATGACTCCTCTCATCCGGGACATCAGCTCTTTGAACTATTACCATCGAGAAGGAGATTCAGGGTATTAAGAACAAGGATGACTAGATTTAAGAACAGTTTTTATCCAAGTGCAGTTTTGAGTTTGAATGCAGGGTCATAAGATTTTGTGGAATTTAATGGCTGAGAGTAATGGGGTATTTACATTTTTAAATTGTATAGAGATTATTGTATGGTTTGTTGTGTTTAATTTTATTTTTTCTTTCAATAGTGTTGTCCAGTTTTACTTGTGGAAGAGCACCTCATTTCGTTGCACCCGCTTGCGAGTGTAATGACAAATAAAATTCTTATGTCTTATGTCTTATGTCTTATGTTTAGTAGTGATGGCATAAAATGTGTAAGGAGAAGAACCAGAGAAGATTTGTATTCTGATTTCATTACATGTATTATGAAACACCCAGTCAGTGTTATGATCTGAGGTTGTATGATATCAAAAGGTGTGTGCAGAATTTGTGTGATTAATGGGAATATAAATGGCCAAAAATACATAAAGGAAATACTTGAGCCCAAACTGAAGCCTTCCACACATGATCTTATCCAAGACAATGAAACATTTATATTTCAACAGGATTCCTCTCCATGTCATGTTGCTGCTGTGTGCAAAAAGTGATTTCAAAATAATTATATTTCACTGCAGGAATGGTCCGGGAATAACCCAGACCTTAATCCAATTGAAAATCTATGGAGCCGACTAAAGTAATGTTAGTCAGAAGCAACCCAGCAATAAAACTCAGGTAATAGAAGCAATCATTCAATCTTGGTTTCACATTATAACAGCTGCAGAACGAAAAGACATGGTTCACTCCATGGGAAGACTTTGTAAGGCTATTCATGCTAAAGATTTCCCAACTAAGTTTTAACTGACATGGTATTTTTTTGTATATCTCAGTTTTTCTACATGTTTCATTTTTCTTCTTAATATCTGCTATTCCAAGAGCAAATCCTTCATAAAAGTTAATGCATTACATTCTTGATTAAATTATCTTTCCATTGATATATAATTTTATGGTACTACTCCAAAAAATGGTGTTATTAGCCATCAAGCCTCAAAAATACACTTTTCCCAAAAGGTTTCCACAATTTTGGCCACTACTGTATATGCCACTGCATTCTGGACCATTAAAGTCTCTGAGTGTTCTTCAAGATTGGTTAATTTTTTGAAGAACATGAGAAGGGATTAATAAAATTAATTTGTATTCTTTTTTAACTTTATACTTTTAAACTTAAAAATATTATTAAAAAGATAAAAAATATGAAACCAAATTCTAGAACATTATTTGAAGGGACTAAAAATCAAGACTATTAAAAATAAAAGGAAGCAGGACTTCTGGTGGTGACATCCTGGTGAAAATGGAGAAAGAGAATGGTCTCCATTCTTAGACCCTGATCTTTTCACTTTTGGGGACCCTTCGGAGTCATAGAGAGCCTGGAGAGCTGTGCTGAATATAGGGGAAGCCTGAATGATGGTGAGGTGAAAGGCGATCACCCGCCGCCATGAAAGGAAACTCTTCAAACCCAAAAGTTGGTAGACCCAAGGCCGTGACAAGCTACAGATGATAAGGAAGATAATTTTAACAGATTCTGTCATTATACCTGATCAAAAATCCCAGAGGTGCAATGGTGGTGATTTACCATAAAGGTGAGTCCTAAATATTTATTAAGAAAAGGAGGCTCCATGGGGGGGGGGGGGAATCCTCAAAAGAACTGGTGGCAATTTGGTGAAATGAGCAGTGAATCAGCAAATTATCACAGACAACAAAGACTTAGAAAAGAGAGGACACAGAACTTTGAGTAAAGGAATCTAGGAGGAGAGGAGGTGAGGAAGAGATGAGTGGGCACACGGGAGGAATCAGAAGGAAGGAGAAGGATCATAGGGAGGAAACCTAAGATCCTGGGCAGCGAAATGAAAAGGAAGGAAATGGTAGGAATGACCAGGCAGCAAAGAGAAACGATCGGGCAGATATCAGATAGAAGAAGATCAGAAGAAGGAACTGGTTTGAAGGAGAGAAGAGTGGCAGAAAGAACAGTAAGGAGCAGAGGGAAAGTAGAAAGTTAAGTTGGGATTTGAAGGAGGACAAGAGAAGAATACCTAAGATAAGAGAACTATATTGAAAGGAAGTTTTTTGATGGTGGTGACAGTGAATGATTAAGTAAGACTATTAAACTACCTATTACATTGAAACTAAGAGAAGTTAAGAGAATCTGAAAAAAACATAGATATATACTTATTGTAATCATAAAACTATATATTAATTGAAAACATTTACAGATACAGTTATGTATTTGTTTTCGTAGGTTTTCACGGATGTAGGTATGCAGGTTTTGGTGTGTTCGGGTCTTTTCCCATGTAAGATTGAGAGTATCTCGGCAACATTTCGACAAGGTCCCACTCGCCATCTTCAGGCTGGTGCTTTTGGCTTCGTGCTTGTGTGAGCAAAGCGTGATCGGCGCTGCAATCTCTCTATAAATACTGGTGGGGAGGTGAGGTGTGCTGGCTCTGTTGTAAGTAGGCTGGTTGGCTGTGTTGTTATTTCTTGATTGGTTGATGGAGTTGATGTTTGCAGATTGGTTGGCTTTTTCGTAAGAACCTGTGTGGCTGAGGTACTGGCTGTACTTGCACAAGCATGAAGCCAAAAGCACCAGCCTGAAGATGGCAAGTGGGACCTCATCAAAACGTCACCAAGATACTCTCAATCTTGGAAAAGATCCGAACACACCAGAACCTGCAGTTATATATTTATATTCATATATTTATACTATATTTATACTTCTATATTTTTAAGCCTATACCTGTAACTATAAATAGATAAATTAGATAAATTATTGTTGAATCATTACTTTATTTACTGAATTATTACTGAATTATTAATATAATTATTACTCAATAGAATTAAATAACAGCTTTTAATGCATAGACCAAAAAGAATTAAGAAATATATTATATATTATATATAAGGTAAGTATTTATTGATGAAGCTGGAGTGAGAAGCAAATATTGGTAATATTTGTAATCTCTGTGATACATAGACATATATTGAAACTGAAAGATTTAATTATTTAAATAATAAGAGGAATTTAAGAGCTTGTGTTAACTAATTAGATAGAAGAAGACATTGAAAATAAAAAGTAGAGTGATTAGTAGAGAAAAGAGACCAATATAAGTCAACTCCTAATAAAATACAAAGTGGATGGTTGTATGGGCAGAAGTCTTAGAAAAAATGACATGTGCCAAAACAACAACCTTGAAAACAGCAAAGAAGACAACATCTAATCCATCATTGATAATTTAATCTCCATCTGGCCAAAAGACAATTATGGGAATGTTTGGTGTGGAAAAACAAAGTGTAACATCTAATATACAAGCAATGCAGACAATGCTTTTGGTGATTCAAGAATGATGAGGATGAAGAAAAATATGTCAAAAAACCATGTGGAAATGAAAGAAGACATTGATAAATTGGACACTAAAGTAGGTACAATACAACAAGCCATCGAGATGAATGAACAAAAAAATACAGGCGGTAGATAGTAGATCAGAACAAAATGAGAAGAAATTGGAGCTAGTGGACAAAAAATGATGACAATGAACAAGGAATTAGAGGAACAAATTATCCTTTTGGAGGTGGATCACACAGCATTCTACTTGAAGTTCCAGAATGTTATGGAAAGTAAAGAGGAAGTTCTGGGTACCATAATCCAATGCCAAACTACAACCTAAAGAGAATTTAATCCCCAACAATGAACCACAAGACTCCTGCACATGCCTTAAATGCTACAAAACTCTAAAGGATAATGAAAACTCCATCAAATGTTCTCTGTGTAACAAATATGCTCATCATGACTGCTTGGGATTACCCAAGCAATTGATTCAATACCTAAAATCATCCAATGAGTTTCCATTTCTCTGCAATTCATGCAGACCCATACTGGATCTGTTGGAAAGAGTCGATACCATTGAAACACGATTAACATCCCTTGACACCAAAGTAGCATCCCTGGACGCCTTAATAGAAAGATTATCCAACCTCGAAAAAAAAGACACAATGCAAAAACCTGAACACCCAATAGCTACAAACCACATCTCTACTCAACAACCACAACCCAATCCACAACCCAATCCACAAAAAAACATAACCCAGAGAAATATTGATATCCCAATCCTCATCAGAGAGGCTGTTGAGCGTGAACGGAAACGTCCAAACGCCATCTTATTTGGTCTAGAGGGCATCAATGATAATGATGACATCACAACTGTCCGAAACATCATCAGTGATTATCAAGCATCAATCATCTCCCCTGATGAAATACTTGACATTTCCCGCATTGGCCGAGAGCTCAAAAACAGTGACGGCTCTGTGACCCCACGCTTCTGCAGGGTCATTTGCAAAAATGAATCAAGCAAACGCAAATTCATTTACACTATAAATTCACTCGCCAAAACCAACACCAACCATAAGAACCTCCGTTGTCGCCCTGACCTAACCATACAGCAACGTGCCCGCTCCCGTGTACTCCGCACTGAACTCAAAAAACGTCTCGACAATGGAGAGAAGGACCTGTACATTGACTACCATGCTGACTGTATCAAAAGTAAGTCACACATCCCGCAACTCAGCTTTAACCTTCAACCACAACCCTACCTCAACCAATCCACCATCACCCAAGACTAGGCACGCACGCCCCTAACTACCTCAACTCCAACTACTGCTGGCCTTAAATGCAAGCTACTCAATGCAAGAAGCCTTGTAAATAAAATACCTGAATTTTTCCTCCTACTAAATATGGCTAAATTCGACATTATATTTGTCTGTGAAACATGGCTCAATGCATCTCTCCCCGACTCCATTACCACAGTAAGAGACTATCATGTTTACCGATCAGATCGTGAAATTCGTAGAGGAGGTGGTGTTCTATCTTCTACAAAAAGTCCTTACATCTAAAAAATATCCAAGTTACCCAGGAGCTTGCTCTTCCTGAGACCATTATCTGTGAACTATCCTTAAATATCACAATTCGATTCTTTCTATGTTACAGAGCACCTGATTATGACATCGAACATGTAAACAAGCTAAATACACTACTAACATGGGCAGCATCCTGCCCATACCCTTTTATCTTTCTTGGAGATTTCAATCTGCCTCATATTGACTGGACCCTAAATGAATGTACAACTGAAACCATACATGCAACCTTTTACAATGCTGTTACAAATCTGGGACTGGAACAACTAGTATCCAACAACACTAGACTAAACAACTGCCTCGATCTCATCTTCTGCAATAGTTTGAATTTAATTTACGGAATACAAACTAAAGAACCCTTTTCCAGCAGTGACCACAATATGATTGACTTTTGTCTCAACATACGTCCACACAAAAACCACCACAATGATGTGATCCCCAATTATAATTTCAAAAAAGGCAACTATGATCTTATAAACAACGATCTCTCATCCCTTGATTGGCAATCTCTATTCACTGGATGCAATACTGTTGAAGACCATTACAACATATTTTTACTTGAAGTCAAAAGAGTCATCAAACTATATGTACCAACAACTACTCCCAAAACAAAACAAAAAAACAGATTGCCCATAACAATAAGGAAACTTCAATCCAAAAAGAGATCACTCTGGTGGAAAAACAAATCTGGTCACGTTGCCAATTTCAAAAGCCGATACAAAAATTTATGCCACCAAATAAAGACCGAATGCACCAATTATCACATTAAACAAGAGGAAAACCTTCTAAGCACCAATTCCACCAATGCTTTTTACAATTTTGTAAACAACAAACTAAAAGATTCAAGGTCCATCCCACCCCTGATAGGACCTAATGGTAAAGACTGCAACGACGACACCATTAAAGCCAACATCTTTAACACATTTTTTGGCTCAGTATTTGTAAACAGCAATGGATCATGCCCAGCATTTCCTAGCCGAACCACAGATAACTACAGTGATCTAATACATATCGATTTTACAGAAGACAATGTTGAAAAAGCACTACGCAATCTAAAACCATCCCTATCTATTGGACCGGATGGAATATGTGCCTATTTCTTAAAAAAGTTATCCACTGCCATAGCCAAACCTCTAAGCATAATCTTTGAAAAATCTTTCAGGACCAGTTCCTTGCCTAACCTATGGTCACAAGCCACAGTCATCCCCATCTTCAAAAAGGGAGACCCTTGCCTAGTTGAAAATTACAGACCAATCTCCTTATGCTGCGTCACCTGTAAAGTCATGGAATCAATTATTAACCAATCCATCATCCTCCACTTAGAGACAAACAACCTACTCTCCAATCAACAATTTGGTTTCAGAAAAAAACTATCCTGTAATCTGCAACTCTTACACTGCAAAAACATATGGACTACACAACTTGATCAGGGCAAAACAATAGATGCAATCTACATAGACTTCTGTAAAGCCTTTGATTCAGTGGTACATGACAAACTACCCCTAAAAATAAAATCCTATGGTATCTCTGGACAACTGCAAAACCTGGATAGAAGCATTCCTGTCAAACAGACAACAAATGGTCAAAATTGGGAGTGTCCTATCAAATTCTGTACCTGTCAATAGTGGTGTCCCCCAAGGCAGTGTTCTAGGACCAACTCTCTTCATACTCTACATAAATGACCTCTGTGATCATATTAAGAGCAACTGCGTTCTTTTCGCTGATGATGTAAAGCTGTTCAATACCACAGACAATACTGCTACCCTTCAAGAAGATCTTGACTGTGTATCAGAATGGTCAAACAAATGGCAACTTCAAATCTCAACAAATAAATGCTCTGTCTTACATATTGGCAAAAAAAATCCGAAAATAAAATACAAGCTGAATAGTCAAGATCTTGTTGATGATCCAAGCTCTGTAAAGGACCTTGGAATACTCACCTCTAATGATCTAAGTGCTAGTGCCCACTGCAACTACATAGCCAAAAAGGCATTAAGAGTTGTTAACCTAATCTTACGTAGCTTTTTCTCTGGTAATATCACACTACTAACTAGAGCATACAAAACATTTGCTAGACCAATACTTGAATACAGCTCATCAGTCTGGAACCCACATTACGTATCTGATATTAGCACAATTGAGAAAGTCCAGAAATATTTCACAAGAAGAGTTCTCCACTCCTCTACTCATTGTAGAATACCTTATGCCACCAGACTTGAAATTCTAGAACTAGAAAACCTTGAATTACGCCGTCTTCGGTCTGATTTAAGCATGGTATATAAAATCATACATTGCAATGTCCTACCTGTCAATGAATACTTCAGCTTCAACCAAAACAACACAAGAGCACACAACAGATACAAACTCAAGGTTAACCGCACCAAGCTTGACTGCAGGAAATACGACTTTAGCAACAGAGTGGTCAATGTCTGGAATACTCTACCCGACTCTGTAGTTTCTTCCCCAAACCCCAAAAACTTTAACCTTAGACTGTCTACTATTGACCTCACCCCTTTCCTAAGAGGTCTGTAGGGGGCGTGCATAAGCGCACCAACGTGCCTACCATCCCTGTCCTATTGTTTCTTTTATTTTTCTTTTATTTTTCTTATATGTACTCATTTCATGTATTCATAATTATGTATACACTTTTACTTATCTCGTAAACAATTGACAAATAAATAAAATAAATAAAAAAATAAATAAAATAAATAATGATAGAACAAGCACTACAGAGAGACAGACAAGAAATCCTACATGAAATGAATGAAGTCTACAGAATCCATACCAGTTACACAAGACACAACAGACTACCATGAGAAGTCTATGTTGTATTTGCTAAAAGTAAGGGGTATAATATATAAAATAATGAGAGATGAAGTCCTGATATACAAAGATAGAGATACAAACCCTAAACAGATCCCAAAGAAAGTAAGAGAGAAGAGACTACAAATTTCTTGCAGCACAAGCAATTAAGAGAAATATAATGTTTAGGTGGTAATTCCGGAGGGGATGCTGGTATCATGGCAGGAGAAGCGGATTAGTTTAGACAATTTGGATAGGGCACAGGATTTGTACAATCAAATTGTGGGAGTGGAAGAAGAAAGTAGCAGCAAGGAAGAATTGGAGACTGGAAGCCAGCAACAGGAGGTAGGAGAAATAGAACAGGAAGGAGGAAGCAAGGAAGAGACCAAACAAAGGGAGAAAGAAAGAATAAGATTAAGAACACACTCACAAAAGGACATAAGAATTAATAGAAGACAGATACCAAGTCGCAAGTAGGACGATGGAAGAAGAAATTAGGCTAATATCATTAAATATTAATGGATTGAATTCACCCACCAAAAGAGAACAAATATTAACAAGATTGGCAAAACAAAAAGTAGAAATGGTGTGCTTACAAGAAGTACACATTAAAGAACAATATAGGAAATGTTTAGAATACGCAAAACTAGGAAGATTATACACACAGCCTTGGCAGAACAGAAACAGAGAGAAATAGCAGTATATATCAAAGAAGGAATTAAGGCAGAATTAAGGCAGTATATATGCTGATACGAATAGACAAGCTTTTATGATTGAATTAGCGATAGGTCAGAAACAAATGTTATTAGTTACAATTTATGCCCCAAATGAAAATCAAAATTAATTCTATAGACAATTGCATGAAAAATTTTAGAAATTGGACAGACAAATATATGCATAGTTGGGGATTACAGTGCAGTGGTGGACATAAAAATGGATTATATCAGCAACACAAAAAATAAGAAGAAAAGGAAAATTGTCATGCCCCTAGTGGAGTCTGACTCTGAGGAAGAGGAGGAACAGCCAACAGGGACTGGGCGTGTGGTTCCAGAGGTGGTGGAGGAGGCTGGGGAAAGGCAGAGGCCAGCTGAGCAGTCAGAGGAGGATCCAGGCCCATCTCCTATCCATCCTAGGTCATGCAGGGAGGAGAGGATCAGGGAAAAGCAAGGTCTACTCAAGAGGAGATTACCATGATCCTCCTTGTGGCTTGCAGGTGGGAGCTATGTATATAAGTTTGCAACTGCGCAGATAGAATTTGTAGGAGTCAATTTAGTGTTCGCCATGAAAGAGGTTTATCTTTGCTGGTGTTCTTCCCATGGACTTTTCTCAGTTATTTTCCTGGAGTTTATAATTAGTTATCTTGGCTTGCTTCGGAACTCACATCAATGCGGTTTGTTTTGGTTTTCTGTTTGCCTCATTATTTACTTTTGTGACTTTAAACTGTGCCTAATAAAACAGTGAAGTTAAGTTGAAGGCTTTAATGGACTTTAATATATGTTTTGGGTTTTGCGTTATTTTGAGAGACTGTGGATCATCACAAAAATACTGCTAGCATCCTTCTTTGATATGATATAGGAATTAAACTTGTTGGATTAGTGGAGGAGATTAAACCCTGAAAAAAAGAATACACTTTTTATTCGAATCCACATTTCATGGTTCCAATTAGACATGGTATGGATGAATGGAGAAATAGGAAATCAGGTAGAAACAATAGAAATTATGACAAATGTATGGGCAGATCATAGCCCCCTAAAATAATTTGGAAAGGAAGGAAAAATACAAGGAGAAGATAGACATTGAATTCCCAAATTGTAAAAGAAAAAGAATATTTTTAAAAAATTAAAAAAGAAATTGAACTATTTTTTAAATCAACAAACATCGCTGCAGATATTATGGGATACAACCAAAGCATATTTAAGGGGAATAACGATAGCATATATGGCAAAGAGAAATAAGGAAAAATGGTAGCAACAAACTATGTTACATAAGGAGATCAAAAATTTAGAAATTAGATTACAAAGAAAACTGCAGGATGAGAAAGTAAAGGGGGAAATGGCCTTAGCCAAACATAAATTAAATGTGATAGATCAGGAAGAAAGGGCAAGGGACCTGAAAATGGTGAAACAGAATTTCATTGAATATGCCAACAAACCAGGGAGATTGTTAACCTATAACTTAAAAATAGAAAGAGAGAAAAGGTTGTTATAGGAGTTCAATGGTGAAAATGGAAACTTACAGCATCAAATGGTAGACAAGAAAAGAATAGTGCAGAATTATTCTGAAGGATTATATAAAGAGGAAAAGGCAAATAAAGATAATGTTGAACAATACCTAAAGGAGAATGGTCTACTGGAAATAAGAGACGAACAGAGAGAAATGTTAAATAAAGAGATAAGAGCTATAGAATTGGGTAAAGCAGTGCAAAAACAGAAAAACAACAAAACTTCGGGGCCTGATGGACTCCCTGCAGAAATTTATAAATGTTTATATGAATGTTTTGAACTGGTGATGTTAGATCTGTATAATAATGTATTGGAACAAGCTAAATTAGCCAAATCATGAACTGAAGACATCTTTTGTTAATCCCAAAAGATATGGATCACAAACAAATTAAAAACTACAGGCCAATCTTGCTATTAAACACAGATTATAAAATTTTCACTACAATAATGGCTGAAAGGTTAAAAATAGTATTGAATGAAATAATACACACAGATCAGAATGTTTTTTTACCTTCCAGATAGATAAAAAATAATACAAGAATGGTGTTAAATGTCCTAGAATATTATGAAGGCCATCCGGAAAAGCAGGCAGCATTGATTTTCTTGGATGCTCAAAAAACATTTGACAATCTTAATTGGCAGTTTTTGATTCAACAGGTGAAAGATATGAGATTTGGAACAAAATTTGGAAAAATAATAGATATACTCCAATCAAAAAGCTAGAGTGATCATAAATAGAGATAGAGGTTTGAAATAATGAAAGGAGGGAGGCAGGGATGTCCAATGTCACTTCTACTTTTTATCTTAATGCTGGAAATGCTTCTAACCCAAATCAGACAAAATACGGAAATAGAAGGATTGAGGATTTGCTGTTTTTTAAATTGAGGAATCAATAGAGACAGGGAATAATTTGATACACGACATAGAGAGATATGGGGCGGTAGCAGGATTAAAAATCAATAAAGAAAAGACAAAAATATTAGCCAAAAACTTTATAGAAAAACAAACAAACAAAAAAAGAGTTAGAAAGAGAGATGGGATTGCAAATTGAAAAAAAAGATCAAATATTTGGGAATTTGGCTACCTGGGAGATGTTCTTCTATAAAAGAAGACAATTATAAAAAGTTAATATAACAGATAAAGAAAGATTTAATAAGTTGGGAAAAACTACAATTATCTCTATTAGGAAGGATAGCTATGATAAAAATGAATGTCTTACCAAAATTATTGTATTATTTCCAGATAATTCCTATGTTCCTATGTCCCAAAGCTAGAAAATATTGGATGAAGATACAAAGATGGTTACAAGAAACTACAGAACACCAAATAAAATCTAAACCTGAAATATTTTTATTAGGAATAATTAAAGGGAAATTTAGCAAACAAATTCAATACATCATTCTACACGTAATAATGGCTGTGAGGATAGTTTTTGCATAGTGCTGAAAAACAGAGAACATACCATCCAAAGAGAACCTGATACAAAAAATACTGGACTGTGCTGAGATGGATAATCAATGGAATTAAAAGGCAAAGATGAATTGGAATATTATGCGTTTGGGATAGATGGTATAAATGGGTAGACCACAGAAATAAGAATTAATGTATAGGAATAAATGTAAATATATTATTAATAACCCAATACTGTTAACTATGTAAATAGAGATATGCAAAAAAAATTAAAAATAAAATAAAAGGAAATTTATAAAGTTAGTTTATTTGATGAAATTTAAAGTAGATCTGTCATTATTTCTGGTAGCCCTTTATGGATTTTTACTATCAGAACTGAACAGCAAGTCTTTAAGAATTTATTTGAAGATAAGAAATGGGATATGGGAAGAAAAGTTCATTTGTTGTCTTTTAAGCAAAGGTGATAAATTACTAAATATGTTTATATTTCTGATGAAGGAGAAGTCATTTAAATATTTTTTCTTTATTATATTCTTATTTTCTTTTCTATTTTTATATGTGTTTTCATTTCTGTACTTTCTATTTTTTAATTTCAGTTTGAACTTTTTATCTTTTTAATTGTACTTTTTGTTAATTTTGGCTAAAATGTTGTATGAAAGATAATAATAGTATTGTTGACTCTGGGATTTTTTAAAGCAGGGGTCGCCAACCTTTTGGACCTCAGAGATCACCAAACTCATAATTTTAAATCCCGCGGACCAGAGATCCTGGGAAAATCCCCCCAAAAGTCTGCAGGAAAATTCCCCACCCCATTTTCCTACCAATCAATTGTTCTTTATTTTGGATTGCAGGATACCATCTCCATTCTCAGGGGGAAGGAGGGAGGGAGGGAGAAAGGGTGGGGGGAGGGAAAGAGAGAGAGAGAGAGACTTTTGGTTTCATGAAAGGAAAGCAGCAGAAGCAGCAAAACTCTTTCTTTCTCTCCCCCAAACTCTGCCAGAAATGAGTCTTTTTGAGACTTATCACGGCGCTGCAACCTCTTGGATTGGGATGCCTTGCAGGGTCCTAAAAACTTTCTTTCCTTGTGTGCAGCCAAAAGCAGAAGAAGAAGAAAGAAGCATCCTGGTGGCCAGGCAAGGCACATGGGGTGAGTTCTCCCTCCACCCTTTCCCCACTCCACTCACTACCTGTTCGCAATGCAAGCGACGCACGCCTTGTCTTTCCATGGGCCATGTGGGCGGCATGGTCTTGTGTTCCCATGCAGCCTGGATTAATTGCTCTGGGGAGACATTTCTCTGCAGACCACCAAAATTTTCTCTTGGACCACCAGTGGTCCCTGGCCTACTGGTTGGTGACAACTATTTTAAAGGATTATGTTAGTTTTGTCATCTGCTTCATGGACTCTTTATTGTAGGAATGATGTTATAGGTATTAAGATTTGGCAGGTTATAAAATTTAAACATGTAAAAACGCCTAAGACAGACATTAACTAAACAATATGAATCAAGTTAGACTTGAAGAAACTGTTGTTATCTTTTTTTTTTGTAGTAAGCTAGAGAAAATCATCCAAATTTGCCCCCCCAAAAAACTGTATTTAATGTAAGAATGCTTTAATATATCACATTGATGCTGGGTTCTGATATATCTCTGCACCCCCAGGACTATGTGCTCTCTCTGTTACTCTTTTCTCTCTATACTTTATTTATTTATTTATTTGAGTTGATTTGTCAATCACTTACAAGATAATAGGTATAAGTATAAATATGAGTAAGAATACAGGAAATAGGTATGAATAAATGGGGACAAAAGGACAGGGACAGGAGGCATGATTGTGCACTTATGCACGTCCCTCACAGACCTCTTAGGAATGGGGTGAGGCCAATAATGGATAGTTTGAGGTTAAAGGAGTGGGGGTTAGAGGATGTAACAAAAGAGTCAGGTAGTGCATTCCAGGCATTGACCACTCTGTTGCTGAAGTCGTACTTTCTGCAATTAAGTTTGGAGTGGTTTACATTGAGTTTGTATTTGTTGTGTGCTCTTGTATTGTTGTGGTTGAAACTGAAGTAGTCATTGACTAGTAGGACATTGTAGCAGATAATTTTGTGTATTATGCTTAAATCCAACCGTAGGCGGCGTAATTCAAGGTTGTCCAAGCCCAGATTTCAAACCTGGTGATATAGGGTATTCTGTTGCAAGCAGAGTAGTACTCTTCTCGTGAAATACTTCTGGACTCACTCAATTGTATTAATGTCTGATATTCGAGTATTGGTCTAGCAAAAGTCTTGTATGCTCCAGTTAGCAATTCAATATTTCCAAAGGAGAAATTTCACAAGATTAGATTTAGAACTCTTAATGTCTTTTTGGCAATGCTGTTACAGTGAGCTCTGGCGCATAGGTCATTTGATATGAGTACTCCTAGGTCCTTGACAGAGTGAGGGTCATCGATGAGGTCTAGCTTGTATTTGGTGTACGATTTTTTAAAAAAAGTTTTTTATTTTAACAACAAAACAACATAGACATACCACATAAAACATAAAAACATCATCCTTCTTCATAAATTTATAAACAGTGCATCGGTTGGTTTACCACTTCTTTTTTGTGCGTCCATTTCCTAGTCACTAATATAATTATATTACATAATAGTTCATATTATCAATCAATATATGTATAACCTAATATCATCACTAAAAAATCATTTATCTATAATTTTATTAGTTCATACTTTAACGAGATAACTATAGTTTACTTAATTTATTTTGCAATAAATCATAAGATCATACCAAATCTATCTTGATAATGTTTTATAAAGATAATATCAAAAAAAGAAAAACAAATATATGCTAAGTCTGAATGTTCTATTATTATGTTTTATTATCTAACCATTGATAAAAAAGATCCCAAACTTCATAAAATTGTTTATCTTCTTGTTCTCTAATTTCAAATGTCAATTTACTCATTTCAGTACAATCCAATATTTTCTTAATAATTTCTTCCTCTGATGGAGTTTTCTCACTCTTCCAGTTTTTAGCAAATACAATCCTAGCCGCTGTTAATACATTTACAATCAAATACTTCAAATTTTTATTATATATATCAGGTAAGATTCCCAATAAAAAAATCTCTGGTTTCAAGTGTATATGTGTCTTTGTCATTTTTTCCAACCATATGTGAGTTTTAGTCCAATATTTTCTAGCGTCCTCACAAGTCCACCACATATGGTAGTATGAGCCAGGTATCTGATGACATTTCCAGCACTTTTCAGATTTGTTCTTGAACATTCTTGCAATTCTTGTCAGGGGAAAATGCCACCTGTAAAACATCTTATACAAGTTTTCTTTATAAGCTGTTGACATTGTCATTTTATAATTTTGAGACCACAATTTTTCCCATTTCTCCAAATCAATCCCATATCCAAAATTCTTCCCCCAAACAATCATCATTTCTTTAACTTGTTCCTCCTCTAATATAATTTCCAACAAATAACTGTAGAATTTTTTAATCACTTTTTCATCAGTACCTGTCAAGATCCTGTCTAAGTCAATTTGTCATAAAATCCCTCCATTTTAGAATCTATAAGAAACCTTGAATGTATTTGCACATATGAAAACCAATTCATCTTTATGCCTTGTTCTTCTAGTTTTTGCATTGTTTTAAGTTCACTCTTTTCATCCAATATTTCCCCATATCTAACTGTTTGTTCCTTCTCATATATTATAGGATAAGAAAAGGCTTCAATAGTTGATAGCCAGACTGGGATTTTCAAATAACATTTTCTCTTAATTTTCTCCCAGTTCAACCATAAAGACTCCCTTATATAGTGCCTTCTAAAATAGCCCTGCGATTTAGTTCCCTTATACCACAGAAAAGCATGCCATCCCAGTAATAAATCATGTCCTTCTAATGTCAACAGTCTAGTCTTTCTTAATGTTATCCATTCTTTAACCCACATTAAATTTGCAGCTTGGTAATACAACTCCCAATTCGGAAGGCCAAATCCTCCTCTAATTCTAGCATTTTGTAGAAGTTTTAATTTTATTCTGGCTTTCTTACCTTGCCATATAAACTTCAACACAATTTTATTTAATTCTTCAAAGTAATCTTTACCAAGCCTAATTGGTATGGTTTGGAACAAATATAAAATTCTGGGTAAAATATTCATCTTGATTGTTGAAATTCTACCTATCAATGACAATTGTAGGTTTTCCCATTTCTTCAAATCAGATGCTATCTGTTTAAGTTTAATATAGTTATTCTCTTTCAATGTAGTACATCTTGACGTCAAATGTATCCCCAAATATTTAACCTTATTCGTAACTTGAATTTTCAGTAAATCTGCCAGTTCATCTCTTTGTTTTAGTAACATATTCTTTGTCAAGATCTTTGTTTTATCTTTGTTTATTTTCAGACCTGCCATCTCACCATACATCTCTATCTTTTTCAATAGTTTTAAAGCTGTTCCTAGAGGATCTTCCAAAATAAAAACCAAATCATCCGCGAAAGCTTACAATTTAAATTCCTCCTTCTTAATTTTCATTCCTTTTATATTTGGATCCTCTCTAATGTTTCTACTCAACACTTCCAAAGTCAATACAAATAACAAAGGTGATAATGGGCATCCTTGTCTTGTGCCTTTTCTTATATTAATACAGTCTGTAAAATCTCCCTCTATCATTACTTTTGCTGTTTGTTTATCATATATGGCTTCTATTGCTTGAATAAATTTTCTAGCAAAGCCCATCTGTTCCAATAACAAAAACATGAATCTCCAATTCACATTATCAAATGCCTTTTGGGCATCTAAAAATATCAAAGCCATTTGTTTTTCAGGATGCGCCTCGTAATATTCCAAAGTATCCAGAATTACCCTCATATTATCCCTAATTTGTCTCTTTGGCAGGAATCCATTCTGGTCAGGATGAATAAAGTTATTTAGGTATCTTTTGAGCCTTTCTGCCAGAATGGAAGCAAAGATTTTGTAATCTGCATTCAGTAAAGAAATAGGGCTATAGTTCTTAATTTGTGATGGATCGGCCCCTTCTTTTGGAATAAGTGGGATATAAGCTTCTGACCATGTTTTGGGTATTTTCTTATTTAACATGACTTCATTCATAACTTCTAACAGCGGAGTGCTCAACGATTCTTGTAATGTTTTATAAAATTCTGCCGGGAGCCCGTCTGGGCCTGGAGCTTTTCCATTATTCTGCCTATTAAATGCTTCCGTTAGTTCCATCATTGTTATAGTACTTTCTAACATTTTTTCAGTGTCTTCAGATATCTTAGGTAGGTTAGCATTTTGTAGATAAAGTTTAATTCTTTCCTCATCAAAATCCTCCTGTTTATATAATTGTCCATAAAAGTCTCAAATAATTGTCTTTTTCTCCTTATTACCATAACACATTTGGCCTTGATCATCTATTAACTGTACTATTTTCCTAGATTCTTTCTCCTTTCTCAATTTGTATGCTAGCCACCTACCTGGTTTGTTTGCACCTTCAAAATAGTTCTGTTTAGCACTTCTAATTTTTTGTGCCAATTCTTCTTTCTCTGCTTGACCCATCTTATGTTTAATTATATCCATTTTGAATTTAATATCTTTTTTCTGTGGCATATTCTGCAATTTTTTTTCCAGTTTTTTATAATCATCTTCTAAAGCTTTAATAGTTTGCCTCTTCCTAATATTCTTTTTCTTTGTATAGTCCATTATTTATCCTCTCGCATATGCCTTCATTGTATCCCAAACATTCTGCATTGAAGTGTCTTCTTTTTTATTTTCACTGAAGAAGAAAGCCAATTCTTTGCCCATCCATTGTGTAAAATCTTTTTCCTTTAAAATAGTATTGTTTAATGTCCATCTAGATCTTTGTCTTTGTCCTTTCCATTTAATTGCCATTGGGTTATGGTCTGCCCATATACCGTTTCAATATTTATTTCTTGAATATTAGATATTAATTCTGATGAAGTCCAAATCATATCTATTCTGGACCATGATAAATGTCTATTTGAATAAAAAGTATATTGTTGGGTTTTACCATTTCTTTCTCTCCATATATCTTTTAAGTTTAATTCATCTATCATTTTTAAAAAGGGTTTAGGGAGAGTCTTTCTATTTTGTTTTGATGCTGTCGCTGTATAGTCCAGTTTATTATCTACAATTCCATTGAAATCTCTCATCATAACTATATTGATATAGTCCAGTCCAATTGACTTCATATGTAACTTTTTATAAAATTCTTCTTGTTTATCGTTTGGAACATAAATTGCAACCAGCAGTGTTTTTATATTGTTATCCTCTATTTCAACCATTAATACTCTTCCGTCTTCATCAGTATAAATAAATTTTGCTGCAATAGTTTCTTTAATGTACAGGACCACTCCTCTTTTCTTACAGTAAGTCAAGGAGGTAAAAATTTTCCCCAGTTTTGGTCGTACCAATAATCGTTGATGTTGTTTTTTAATATGTACTTCTTGTAGGCAAATTATATCAAATCTTCTTTTAATAGCTGAGTTCAATCCATTTATATTCATAGAAATCAATTGTTTTTCCTCCATGGTTGTTTTATATTTAGGTCTAACAGTTCTCGTAAATCTTACTTCACGTTGTTCTTTGGTCTCCATTTGTCCACCTACCGCACCTTCTTCTTTTCCCGTTCCCATCTGGTCTTCTTGAGGCTCAGTTGAGATGGTCTCTTTTTCTGTCTCTATTTCTCTTCTTCCAAAAAATTCATTGTAGAATGTTTCTGCTTTCTCAGTTGAGTCGATTCTGTGTCTCTGTTCTTGCCATATAAACATTAATCCTTCTGGAATCAACCATCTATAATTCACCTCTTTTTCCAATAACTTTTTGGTCAAAAATCGATATTCTCGTCTCATCTCTCTCACTCTTCTGGGCACTTGTTTTAAAACCACAATTTCTTTATCTTTGTATTTCAACACCTTATCTCTTGCCACTTGTAATATTTGTGTTTTAATAGTCTTTTTAGTAAATCTGACATGAACCTCTCTTGGTAGCTTATTCCTCATCGCATATCTTGTGAAGACACGGTATATCTCATCTACTCCGTCCATCATCTTTTCCTCTGTTATCTCCAAAGCTCCAGCCAAAATTTCTATCATTACAGCCGCCAAATCTTGTCCTTTTTCTTCCTCTATATTTTGCAATCTGAGATAAAATTCTGACCTATCCATCTCCCACTTCAACATCCCAGTTATATCTTGTTCAACCGTTGTTAATTTGCTAACGATATTTCCAATTGTCTCATCTCTTTGTTTGTCTTTCTCCTCAATTTTTCGGAGTCTCTCCTCATGTTTCGCCATCATTTGTTGAAAATTTTCAATTTTTTTGTCAGTCTTTGCAATATTCGTTTTGATTTCTTGTATTCCTTGTATAATCATCGTTAGGTCCATTTGTACTTTATCTTGCTTTGCCATTATTGATAGCCGTCCTCCAGTTGATGGAGAAGCAGGAGCAGAAGTTGAACTGCCAGAAGGTAAAGTTTTCTTACTCATTTGAGTAACTCAGAATCTTTAAGCTCCTTTAATCCAATTAATAAGGTAGCCAATTATAATCCAACTGGGAAGAAGAAAAACATAAAAAAGAAAAGCCAATAAAAAATAAAGAGTCCAGAATTAAAAAGGGAAGGAGAAAAAGAAGATTAAAAAGAAAAAGGAGGAGATTCTTCAAATTCTTCTAAACCTTAATCCTATTGTGAGATAGTCAATTGTAATTCAAAAATAAAAATTAAGAATAATAAATAAGAAAAAAGAAAAAAGGAGTAAAACCCAGTAATATTAAAAAGCAATAATAAAAAAGCAATAATAAAAAAAGAAGAAAAAAGGAATTCTTCAGGTTCTTCACACCTTAATCCAAATATAAGGTCTCAAAAAATAAAGATAAAAAAATAACCATAGAAGTAAATAAAAAATGGAAATAGAAAAGGCAAAAATCCCAATGAGCAAAAAGAAAAAGAAAAATAAAGTCAAACAAGAATACACACACACACACACACACACACACACACACACACACATATTTCAAGATACTGTGGAGTTGAAGAGGAGGGATGGAGCAGCTAAGAAAAAGTAAAAAGGAAAGCACACTGCATCTTATTTAGTTATCCAAGGCTCTTATTATGGCTTCTCCACAGATTCCAAAGCCAAGCTTCAAGTAATCAATTAA
>NW_020769346.1:7181592-7220652 GCF_900518735.1 Pseudonaja textilis | reverse complement strand
GGTTTAGGTCCATTGGGACCGACCAGGGGCGAAGATATCAGCTGCAATCTCGGAGTCCCGAGATTGCAGCTGTATTGCAGCGACGTGGCTCTGCCTTCTCCCCCATTTGGTGTACTGATTTTTTTTACCAATGTGTACGACAGAGCATTTGTTGGCCAAGATTTGGTGTTGCCAATTGTTTGACCATTCAGACACATAATCAAGGTTGCTTTGTAGGACAGTAGTATCGTCAGTGGTATTGAATAGTTTTACATCATCCGCAAAGAGGACGCAGTTGCTTATAAGGTGATTGCAATGGTCGTTTATGTAAAGTATAGAGTGTGGGTCCTAGATCGCTGCCTTGGGGAACACCGCTGTTAACTGGAGCAGGGTTTGATATAGGGTTCCTTATTTTTACTCTTTGTTCCCTGTTTCACAGGAATGCAGTAATCCACTTATGAAGACATCCAGAAATGCCATAAGAGTTTCATTTTAACAGTAGTTTGTTGTGTACCACTGAATCAAAGGTTTTGCAGAAATCTATCTAAATTGCATCTATTGCTTTACCCTGGGCGAGTAGAGTAGTCCATATGTTTTTGCAGTGTAGGAGTTGTATATTGCAGGATAATTTTTTTCTGAAACCAAATGGGAGAGTAGATTGTTTGACTGTAAGTGGAGGGTGATGAATTGGTTAATGATTGATTCCATAACTTTGCATATGACACAATACAGTGAGATTGGTCTATAGTTTTCAACCAGGCTGGGCTCACCTTTTTTGAAGATAGGGATGACCGTAGCTAAGGACCATAGGTTTAGTAAGGGCTTGGTTCTCATATGTTTCTGCTATGGCAGAAAAGAGCTTTTTTAAGAAGTATGCACATAATCCATTGGGGCCAATAGATAAAGATGGTTTTAGGTTACATAATGCCTTTTCTACGTTATCTTCTGTAAAGTCAATATGTAGTAGATCATTATAGTTAAGTTGTGGTACAACTAGGAAATGTGGGGCATGAGCCATTGCTGTTTACAAATTCTGAACTGAAGAATGTGTTGAAGAGATTGGCCTTAACAGCTGCATCACTGCAGTCTTTCCCATTTGGTCCTTTTAGGGGTGGGATGGTTTTTGAGTCTTTAAGTTTGGTGTTTACAAAATTGTAGAAGGCGCAGATGGATTTTGTACATAGGTTTTCCTTTTGCTTGCAGTGGTAATTTGTGCATTCTGCCTTTACCTGTTGGCATAAGGTGTTGTATCAGTTTTTAAAGTTTGCTACATAGTTAGTTTTGTTTTTACGCTATAGCAATTTTTTTAAATTGAAGTTTCCTTATTGTTGTGGGTAATTTGTTTTTTTTTGTTTCATCTTGGGGGGTTACTAATGGTATATATGATAATAACAGATAACAGATAATCAGAGTTGGAAGGGACCTTGTAGGTCATCTAGTCCACCCCCCTGCCTAAGTGGGAGACCCTACACCATTTCTGACAAATGGCAATCCAATCTCTTCTTGAAGGTCTCAAGTGATGGTGCTCCCACAACTTCCGAGAGCAAGCTGTTCCATTGGTTGATTATTCTCAATGTCAGAAAGTTTCTCCTTATTTCCAGGTTAAATCTTTCCTTGTTTAGTTTCCATCCATTATTCCTTGTCTGGCCTACAGGTGCTTTAGAAAATAGCTTGACCTGTCAATAGCTTGGCAGCCCCTCAGATATTGGAAGACTGCTATCATGTCTCCCCTGGTCCTTCTCTTTACTAGACTAGCCAAGCCCAGTTCCTGTAATCATTCTTCATATGTTTTAGTCTCCATTCCCCTAATCATCCTGGTTGCTCTTCTGTGTACTCTTTCCAGAGTCTCTACATCTTTTTTGTAATGTGGTGAACAAAACTGGATGCAGTACTCTAGGTGTGGTCTTACTAAGGATTTATAGAGTGATATTAGTACCTCCCTTGATCTTGATTGTATCCCTCTGTAAATACAACTTAGGATTGCATTAGCTATTTTGGCTGTTGCTGCACATTGCTGGCTCATATTTAGCTGGTTGTCCATTTAGACTCCAAGATCCCTCTCACAGTTACTGCTATTAAGCCTGATTTCACCCAGTCTATATGTGTACTTTTGGTTTTCTTGCCTAAGTGTAGGACTTTACTTTTCTCTACATTGAATTTCATTTTGTTAGATATGGCCCAATGTTCTAGTCTGTCAAGATCCCTCTGGATCTTAAGCCTATCTTCTTGGGTGTTAGCTATTCCTGCCAGCTTAGTATCATCTGCAAATTTGGTAAGTTCCCCTTCTATTCCCGCATCTAAGTTGTTAATGAAGATATAGTTTAATGACTCTTTCAAGTTCAAGCAAGAATTTATTATAATGGTATTCTGTAGTATTACAGCTAAGAACAGAATGTGCCAATAGAGAGATGGTAGGTTGGCATCTATGAGATCATATTTGGCTTTTTGGAGTTATATTTTGGAGATCCATCATTATGATTCTCTTTGTGAAGGCGTAAGTTGAGACAAAAGTCAATCAAACTGTGGTCACTGTTTGAAAAGGGTTCTTGTATTTGTAGGCCATATATTGAGTTTGAGCTGTTGCAGAAGATGAGGTCGAGGCAGTTGTTGAGTCTAGTGTTGTTAGTTACTAATTGAGCCAGTCCCAGTGTAGTAATGTCATTATACAGAGTTGCATGTATGGGTTTGTATGTACATTCATTCGGATGTACATTCAATTTATAAGAGGTAGATTGAGGTCACCAAGGAAAATAAGAGGGTGTGGGAAAGAGACAGCCCATGTTAGCAGAAAAGTTAGCTTGTTTGTATGAATTATGTCATAATTAGGGGCTCTGTAGTATAGTAAGAAGTGGATTGTGGTATTTAAGGACAGTTCACAGATGATGGTCTCTGGAAGAGCACATTCCTGTGTAATTTGAATCTTTTTTAGATTTAGGGACTTTTTGTAGAAAATAGCAAGTCCACCTCCTCTACGGATTTTGTGATCTGACCGATAAGCATGATATTCTCTGATTGTGGTAATGAAGTCTGGAAAAGATGCATTCAACCGCATCTCACAGACAAATATAATGTTGATTGTGGCCATGCTTAATAAGATGAGGAATTCTTGAATTTTGTTTAAGGGGCTTCTTGCATTGAGTAGTTTGCATTTTAGATATATAGTAGTGGGTCTGGAGGAAGTAAGGGTTATGCATACCTAATGTTGGATGTTGGGGTGATGGTGATTGGGATGTAAGTTGAAGGTCTTGCTTTTGATACATTCTGTGTGGTAATCAATGATTAGGTTAGTATTTCCTTGTTCATGGAGTCTTTTGAGCTCAGAGTGTAGTTCACGTTGCTGTAAGGTTAGGTCAGGGCGAGAATGGAGTTTCTTATGGTTGGTGTTGCTCTTGGTGAGTGAATTTATAGTATAAATGAATTCTAATTTGCTTGATTCATTTTTGCAAATGACCCTGTAGAAGTGTGGGGCCACCAAGCCATCACTCTTTTTGACTGCATCTCAAAGTATCCCTCTGTTAAAGTACTGAAATTTGCAGACAGACGGGAAATTGAAAAAGGAGTCCTGTGATGCACCCAGAAAAATCTTCAATTGAGCACACTCAAAACTGAACAATTGACAGTAGATTTTAGAAGAAGACAAGTCCTCCTATTCTACCACCTCTTACATTACTGCACAACACAGTATTAACAGTAGAGACTTTCAAGTTTCTGGGTTCTAAAATCTCCCAGGACTTGAAATGGACACCTCAAAACCATCATCAAAAAAGCACAATGAAGCTCAGAATGCCCAAGAAGATGCTGATAAGTTCTACAGAGGAATTATAAAGTCTTTCATTTGTACCTCTATGTCTGGTTTAGCACAGCAACCAAACAAACAGGACAGTCATATTCTTCAACAGATAGTTAGGACTACAGAAAAAACAATTACAACCACCCTGCCTTCCACTGAGGACCTGTATACTGCACGACCCAGAAAGTGGGCTCTGAAAATATCTCAGACCCCTCATAAGCTGGACATAAATTGTTTCAACTTCTTCCCTCAAGATGACGCTATAGGGCATTGCACACCAAAACAACTAGATATGAAGATAGGTTTTTCCTCTCAGTCATCATTTTGCTAAACAACTAATTTCCACAACACTGTCTTATGCCCTAGGATGTCAAACCACATAGTAGTGCTGTACTACTATTATACTTCTCATGTTTCCTATTACCTATTCTTTTAGCATCTTATGACTATCACTTTGATATTTGTATCTTATGATTTATGTTGATCATTTTTTTAGTATCCTATGGTTATCACTGACTGTTGTATCTTATGATTTATGGTCAATGTATTTTATGATTATGATCATGATTTATCACTTGTTGCTTGTAGGTACACTGAGAATTTATGCACTGGAGGAAAATTCCTGTCCAATAAAAAGTTCTATTCTGTTCTGTTCTGTTCTGTTCTGTTCTGTTCCGTTCCATTCCGTTCCATTCCATTCCATTCCATTATTTCACCCCACCCCATCTATCCAGAAATTATTTAATGTAAATACAATTGTGCACGTAATGCAATGTAAAAACTACCCAATTATGGGATGGAGCATACTGCTTCCACTTTTGCAAGCCCCAGTCCAGGAGCCTTCACAGCTGTCACTTTCGTGACAAACTATTTTTGTGTTGAATTTATGTTTCAAATCCCAGAAGGGTATGGCTATCTGATGAGAGCTAAACAGCTTGAAATAGATATATACTAGTCTCCCTTTATTTTTTTGTCAGTAAACATAAATTCAACACATTCATCCAACATTTATGCAGGAAAGGATCGAGTGTTCAATTTATTGATTGATAGATTAATCATATTCCATCAAGTCAATGTTAATGCTTTACAATCTCAAAAAGTATCTCCATAGTGATTTATTCTTAATGTAGTTCTTCAGGTCTCAACTGTGCACCCTTCTCCTCTGTAAGTCAGTTCATCCTCCTATTGTCCATTCTTTCTTTTCATCTTTCCAGCATTAGAGTCTTCTCCAGAGAGCTAGGTATGTGCTTTATTTACTCAAAGTACATTATTCACGGTCATTTCTCCCTCAAGTGAGAACTCTTGGTTGATTTGTTTAATGGTTCATTTGTTTGTTTTTTAATAACTTTTATTATAATTTTAAATCAGAATTAAAAACTAACAAGAAACTATTTAGAATGAGAAGGAAGGAAGGAAGGAAGGAAGGAAAGAAGGAAGGAAGGAAGGAAGGAAGGAAGGAAGGAAGGAAGGAAGGAAGGAAGGATACCTGGAAGAATACAAGGGTAAAAAACGGAACCCTCCATGAACCCCAACTTGCTGGGAAGTTATCTAATTATCTAAATTACAAATTACCAGAGTTGGGACCTTGTAGGTCATCTAGTCCAGTGGTCGTCAAATGGTGGGTTGTGGACCACCGATGGGCCACAAGAACTTTTTGGTGGTCTGCAGAGAAATGTCCCCTCCCAAAGCACCCCCCAAAGCAATCCAGGCTGTGCAGGAACACAAGGCTACGCTGGCCACAGGGCCCACCCACCCGCTGGCCCCCACCTTTTGACCGAGCGCAAACCTTACCTTGAGCAGAGCCACACGAGCTGGAACTGAAAGGTAAGTCCAATGGCAGGGGAGGAAAATCCACCCCGGGTTGGCTTGCTGACATTGGTGGAAAAATCGGTCCCATACTCCAGAGCTTTAATAGTCACAGGACTGGCCCTTTGGTCAACCTGGATCAGCTTCGGTTGGTTTAGGCATCCAATTTTTGCTGCTGGCTTGTTGCACTTCCAAACAGAGAAGGGTCCCTCCCTCCAGGCCTTGAAGCCTCTCCCCGGAGCGTGCATGTGCTGGGCTCTCCCCATGGGGCTTGGAAACGCAACAAGCCAGCAGCAAAGATTTGATGCCCAAACCAAAAGAGTGCTGAGGAAGATGGGCTCCTAATAACTAGGCAACACCCTTCCTCAATCTCTGGTATTTCACCAGAGTGAGAGATGTGTTTCTGCTTGCTTTTCCTTTGCCTTCCCTGAGCAGTGATGGCTGGGACTGTGGGGGGGCCAGCAGAGCAAAGCACCAAGAGGGACAAGAAAACTGACACTGCTACCACTGCCCCATTCCAGGCCTCTGAACTGGATGGTGAGTGCAGACTTGCCCACTCCTCCCTCTCCCACCACCACCAGCTGGTACTTTTCCTGCCCTGAGCCATCCCTACAGCCTGCAACCATCAAGGAAGAGCCCAGGCCAGGAAAGGCAAGCTGGAAGGTGCGGAAGCACTGGGTAAATGCAAGGAGTGTGGCACTCCTTCTGGCCATCTCCACCACTGCTTCAGCCCACCTGTGCCACTAGACCCCTCTTGCTGCAATAGCACCATTACCTCGTCCTGGCCGGCGAGGGCTGCATGGCTTTTTGCACATTGTACCACCCACAAATTTGCACATTACAGTGCCAGCCCCTATGGTGGAGATTTCCAACACCACTACAGGGTGGTCCCATATTCCAGAGATGCAGTAGTCACAAGACTAACCCTTTGGTCATCCAGGAGCTGCCAGTCCTATGCCACTGCAGCTCTAAAATATGGGACCGACTTTCCCACCAATGTCAGCAAGCCACCATCAGTCAAAATTCATATTAGTGGTCCCCAGGATTTGAAATTATAGTGGTCTCTGAGGTCCAAAAGGTTGGCAACCCCTGATCTAGTCGAACTCCCTGCCCAAGCAGGAGACCCTACATCATTTCTGACAAATGGCAGTCCAATTTCTTCTTGAAAGTCTCAAGTGATGAAGCTCCCACAACTTCTGAAAGCAAGCTGTTCCAATGGTTGATAGTTCTCATGTCAGAAAATTTATCCTTATTTACAGTTTGAATCTCTCTTTGTTCAGTTTCCATCCATTATTTCTTGTCTGGCCTACAGTTGCTTTAGAAAACAGCTTGACCCCTTCCTCTCTTTGGCAGCCTCTCAAATATTGAGACACTGCTATCATATCTCCCCGGTCCTTCTCTTCACTAGACTAGCCATGCCCAGTTCCTGTAACCATTCTTCATATGTTTTAGTCTCCAGTCTCCTAGTCATCCTGGTTGCTCTTCTCTGCACTTTTCCTAGAGTCTCAACATCTTTTTTATAGTGTGGTGATGAAAACTGGATGCAATACTCTAAGCTATCTAGCTATCTAATACTCTCACATAAAAAGTGTGATTCAGTGGACTAAGACAGAGTGACTGTCCTAAAGTCACCCAACTAGTTTTCATGCCTAAGGCAGGACTAGAATTTGCATTCTCCTGATTTCTAGGGCAGGACTTTTACCACTACAACAAATTGGTTCTCAAGTAACAGAGCTTTGCCAACTACATTATTGAAAATAATAACTTCATCCACTTGAGATATTATATCCTATTCTGGGAATGCTTTATAGAACAACTAGGGGTAGAATCACAGGAGAACTACCATGGGTAGAACAAAAAGGTTAAAATCAAAAGAAAGGGGAATCAGGCAGGGGTGGGATTCTATCAGTTCGCACCTATTCACTGGAACCGGTTGTTAACATTCTAAACAGTTTGGAGAACCGGTTGTTAGAAGAAATTACTGGCTTAATCCTGTAAGGAAGGCAGGAAGGAAACATTCTGGTGTTGCTTATAGAAACTGCCTCTCCATTAACCCTTATTACATTATTGGCAGGACTAGACTTCCTGTCTCAGGAGCTTCTCTGGAGTTCTTTTCCCCTCCTTTGCTGGTACTTTGCTTGTGTGGAGTGACCATTCAAAGTTACAATGGCACTGAAAAAAGTGATTTATGACCATATTTCACACTTATGACTGTTGCAGCATCCCCACAGTCATGAGAGGCCAGGCAAAGAGACGTGTGCCTCGATGTGAGTGATATTGAGTTGACCACGCCCAGCCAATAACATGACCACCAAGCAATGTCCACCCAGTCACATGACCACCAAGCCATGCCTATCACCTAAGCCACGCCCACAGAACCAGTTGTTAAAAAATTAGAATCCCACCCCTGGAATCAGGCTAAACATTAAATGGACATTAAGAACTGCTAATGAGTAGGGGCTGGACTAGACGTTTTTACAGTTCCTACAATCTATGTATGATTCAGTGATTCATTGTTCAGAGCAACAAGCAAAGTCAAAACATGCATTTCCTGTCTATTAATAGTATATTTCCTTTCTGTTAGTACAGGAAATTTCAGAGAGACAAGTACATTGATAATTGTGATAAGCAAACCAATGTTATACTTTGTTTTCTAGTCTTATCTAGGTCTGAGAAAACAAAATAATTCTAAGTTAAAGAAGACTGTAAAAAAGATTTGGAGGAAATAATATGATTCTGACTTGAGGCCAGTGAATAAGGTTTTCTATGTTAGATTCCATGCTTAAGTAGCATGGATGGTGTTAAGTACAGGCTGCCTAAAATTATGTTGAAACAAGTTGCAGAAAATTAAAAAAAATATTTTAATACTTTTTTCTAAATTAATTTGATTACAATTCTATAGCTATTGGACTGTTATCCAGAAGCAAATCATTGATAAATTTCTCTTCTGAGAAGTGAGGTAATGAGAAAGAAACACATCCCTGATTATCTTGTAATATATGATAATCCTCAAGTAATGATTTTTTTATTTTTTTATTTGTCAATTGCTTACAAGATAATAGGTATAAGTAAAAACATAGTTATGGATACATGGATACATATAAGAAAAATAAAAAATATATATAAAATAAACAATAGGACAGGGATAGTAGGCACGTTGGTGCACTTATGCACTCCCCCTACACACCTCTTAGGAAAGGGGTGAGGTCAATAGTAGACAGTCTAAGGTTAAAGTTTTTGGGTTTGGAGAAAAAAAACCACAGAGTATTCCAGACATTGACCACTCTGTTGCTGAAGTCGTATTTCCTACAATCAAGTTTGGTGCAGTTAACCTTGAGTTTGTATCTATTGTTTACTCTTGTGTTGTTATGGTTGAGGCTGAAGTATTCATTGACAGGTAGGACATTGCAATGTATGATTTTATATACTATACTTAGATAGGACCAAAGGTGGCATAATTCTAAGTTTTCTAGGTCTAGAATTTCGAGTCTGGTGGAATAAGGTATTCTGCAATGAGTAGATGAGTGGAGAACTCTTCTTGTGAAGTTTTTTTGGACTTTCTCAACTGTGTTAATATCAGACATGTAATGTGGGTTCCAGACTAATGAACTGTATTCAAGTCTTGGTCTAGCAAATGTTTTGTATGCTCTAGTTATCAGTGTAATATTATCAGAGATGGGACTGGGAACTCTGTCATTAAATGATGTGATAAAACATGACCTCTTGTGATGATGTCACTTGTTATTAAAATATGACTGCATAGGTCATTAAAGGACCTCTTGTGAACTTCCAACTTCCTGTTGGCTTTCCCATTGACTTTGCTATTGAGGAACTGGCAGGGAATATTGGAAATCATGATCATGTGATTGTGACTTGTGACTTGTGACATAATCACTAGCAACCACATAACAACAGGACACTGGTGTGGTGGTTGGAACTCTGCAGACCCATCATAATTCCTCCTGATTCAGCCCTGTTTTAACATTGAATAGTCATAGAGGGGGCATGCATAAGTGCACTAATGTGCCTATCGTCCCTGTCATTGTATTTTTATTCTTTATTCTTGTTCTAGTTTTTGTTTAACAAATTCTAATAAATAAATAAAATAAAATCAATAAACATTGAATGAAAGATTGTAACCCTAGGATTACCTATAACTATTTCCATTCAATAGTTTCATAGATTTGGAAGGCACAAATCTTCAGATGTTTCAAAGTAGAATTAGTATCCTTTTCTCTTTTCTAAGATTAATGTAACCATTCCACAGCATTTCTACAATTTACAAGAATGGCAAATACAAGACTTCTTCCTTATAAAAGGAATGTATATTAATATAATTCACTATTTCATTTATTATAGAATAATTGACATTAAAGTACCTAGCTTAGCTCCATTTCTCTGCATTTATGCTTCACGTGGCCTGACCAATATTTGTTCTCCTTTAATATCCATTTCAGATCCACCCATCATCTTGCATTCTTTTTATGATCACTGACTTTAAGAATTGTTGGAACAAAAAGAAAAAAGGAGACTGTAGAGATAAGGATAAATCCATCAGTAGCAGTGGCAAAATGATGACTAAACAGGATGGGAGAGACCTGGAAAAATGTTAATCAAAACTTTTACTTCTTTCTGCCTATTTTAGCTTCAAGAGTTTACATTGATCCTGTTAATCCATTTAGAGGAGCACCAATCAGTTTGGAACTTAGCACCAATATCTGTGAAGCTTGTAAGCATAAGAGTTCCTGATTGAGCACATCTTATTTGATGCTAAAAAACAGTGATTATGCTTGAAGCTAACACTGAATTGAGTCTAGAAGAAAATGCTTTACATCAAACAAACAAAAAAGTTAATATAACCAAGGCTTCTTTTGGTTCATTTCTTTATCCATCTTCCTGCCCTCCATTCAATGGGGTCACTTGCTAGCTGAAAAGGAAAGGTCTTTGATGTTAGGTGGTTTTCTGTGCTGTAACTGACATTGTGGAAACCCACATGTTAGTGAATCTTCTATTTTTATTCTGATCAAATGTATAAAATAAGTACTGTATTATGTATTAATACAAATGTGTTAAACTGCTAAACATTGTGCAACAATAATATTTATTGTTATAGTTGAGATGGCAGGATGAAATATTTATTTGGTTTCGTTTTATTCCCATTGCAGTAATCTAATTAACCATCACTGTATGCACCTTGGCAAATTCTAAACCACTTAAGATGCCTGGACCTGTGTTATTTAACATTTTGAGGAAGCTCAAAAATACGACCATATGTAGAAACAACAATGGATTTCACATGTTCTATATATCAATATATAACAGTATACATTCCTTTCCCTCTCTAGATAGATAGATAATATTGTATTATGTATTGTATCACACAATACATAGTAAAATTTTGTATAATAATATAATTATGTATTGTGTGATGCAATTTAAGGTCATGTGATTGGTTAGCTAATCATCATAGGATATAGTATGAACCTTGGCAAATATAGTCTATTGCATTTTCTAGTTAGACACATTTCTTTGGAATATACAGATGAAAGCTAGTACGACCTATTTTAATAGCACTGAATTTTAGTCTATCAGAGTTTGCAATGGAAATCAAAGGGTCATACACAAGTCCATAAATGTACATAATGGCTAACATTAAGCCTATACAGAATATTTTAGCACATTTTATTCTCTGCTTATTCTTACTTATAAATAGTTTGCTCAAGGACTGCCTGCTTGCTCTGGGCTAGATATTTTGCTTTCTAAATAACCCAAACTAGCTTTCATTGTGCAGGGTTTGGATCCATCTGAATCAGAACACAATCCTAATATACTCCTCAGTTTGAAAAGAATATGTCTTTTAAAAACATATTCCATAATAGCAATAGCATTATAGTGCTTTACAGCACTCTCTAAGTGGTTTATACAATCCACATATTGCCCCCAACAATTTGAGTCCTCATTTTACCAACTTCAGAAAAGTGGAACGCTGAGTCAACCTTGAGCTGGTCAGGATCAAACTTCTGGCAGTAGGCAGAGTTAGCCTGCAATATTGCATTCTAACCATTGCTCCATCATGGCTCTATAGATCTTTCATATCTTTCCTTAAAATTATAAAATTATTCTCAGTTTTTAATACAAATCTTATAGAAACATTCCTATGTTTTCTGCAGGTTTTGATTTGATTTTACTGCTTGTGTTTGGTTGAATATATTTTCCTGTAGAAATCTGGTACAGGTTTCTTTTACACAGCTAGTTTCTATTATAGTGTCTCATTATGTTAAATACAGCAATCTCAAAGACTTTGGCTTTCAACATGATTGAATTATTTTGACATTATTACTTAAATTATTTCATTATTTGCTAAACCTTCTCAGCTCAGATGTTTTTTTTTTCCACATCACAACATCTGTAAGAAAATTTTTCTCATGATCCATGCTAAATACATGAGAAATGCCAGGTGATAATTTTTCACCTCTATCTTCCTATCACCCCAACTTTTCAGCCAACAAAATTTCTTTGGTTGTGTTTCTTACTAAAATTGATACAATGGCCACAGGTTTGATATTATTTTATCTGCTTGGTAGCAGTGCATTATCTTGGGCTAGAGATGGTTTCAATTAAAGATACAAGTTTCAAGGCAAGAATGATATCATGGTATTGTCACAACATGGCAGAACAGGGGCAGAAAATGCTAATAAGCATTTCCTAACAGAGCATTGCTGAAAAATCTATTGTACAGTTGAAGAAATAGATACTATACATTTATTTTTAAAATGCTTTGTAATGGAGAATTGTTTTGGAATATGTGCTTCATACTTTATTTATGGCATATCCTAATAATAGGGCTGTGCCAAATGTTCAACTGATTTCAATTTTCAGATTAAAAATAGAACTTTTGGGAAAGGAGAATAAATTTTTTTCTTCAAAAAGTTTTAACATTTCTCTTTTAGGGACTTGTTCACAGTTGCTTTATGGCACTATTTCCCTTTGCCGTTGTCTTTTTCAAATTACTATGATATCTTTCTCTTCCCCTTCCTGTCACCCATAATTATGATAACAACTCTTAAAAAATAAATCCTAAAGTTGTGCTGTGTGCTACTGTTGCAATCAAGATCTGACCATCATATTAATTCAATAAGGATATATTTTTGCACATGCTACAGTAATTGGCTCTATGGCTGCTTTCACAATGAAAATTTTCAAAACAAAAATGTCAGAACATATCAAAGATATCTTAAAGTAGTTTGTAAAAATGGTTTGAAATCACTTCTCCTTTAAATATACTAGGTAATAATATCCCAAAGGATCCCCGATATTTCTAAGTTCATGCAAGCCAAACTACCCTATTTTAGAAGATTGATCAATTTCAAGAGATTCGTGAATGCTACCCAAATTACTCTTTGAATGTAGAAAAATGGCATCTATTGGCATTTCTGTTCTCATGTCTGATGAATTAATTTTATTCCTGGAACGCTGTTGAGGAGGACAAGGTTGACTGGAATGTTCCTTGAGTTAAAATCAGAATGAATCCAATTGAACATATTAGAACTTGTCACTGGGTCTTTAATGAGTGATTTTCTCAGTGCCATCTGATGAATTGTTTCTGAATGCTGGGCATGGGTTTTTGCAATTTGGCCTGGAGGTAGCTTGCTGAGATGAATTTGAAAGACATTTTGAGGACAGATATACTCATATTTATCAAATTTTGGTCTACACAATTCATTTATTTTGAGTAATGGAGATACTTAATTCAGTAATTTCAATTACTGAAACCTGAGGAAGATGGAAGAAGATAGTCTTTGATAATCTTTCCTTTGTTTCCATTGAATGAAGAACATGTCATCGGAGAGGTACTTTTTGCTTCAAATGAACTGCATTTCCCAAGTGTATCTGTCTGTCTCTCTGTCTCTGTCTCTATCTCTGTCTATAGCTGTATCTATATCTATAACTATCTGTCTGTCTATGTCTATATCTAAATCTATATATCTGTCTGTCTGTTTATCTATCTCTATCTATCTATCTATCTATCTATCTATCTATCTATCTATCTATCTATCTATCTATCTATCTTCTAACATTTTTCTCCATTTATGTAACTGAGCATTCTGTGAACATATGATTTCCAGAAAACTTGGTTTGACCACCAAGGCCGTTTTAATATATCAAAGAAAATTTTAAATGCATGGTAACACTTACAATTAATTAAATGACAGTATATATAAAAATAATTTTTGTTTATACCTACCTATTTTTCAGAGTTCAGTCTCTGGTATTTCAATGGTTCCGTCAATGAACTACTTGTAAGTGCTGAAAGGTCAAACCCAACTTTTGAAAACAAATGCAACATTAAATGAATTGCATTATATTATTACAATATTATTATTGTAATTACGATCCATTTATCTATATTAATAAGTAATTATTTCATACTTCAGAAATCATTTTCAATACTATTCTATATTTTATCACAAAATATTCAAGGATACCCACAGGCAGACCCACATATACAAAACACCATTTTCATTGTTTACAGATGTTAAAACAATCACTCTTGTTTAGAGTGTTTATATCTGTTGTGAAAATATTCAGTGAAATAATAGTTCAACTGATTTTATTTCACATCTTGCTCAACTGCATGCTTGAAAACATAAACATGGATGGTTTATTCTTCCGATCATCTTTTTTTGTTGTTGTTGTTGTGAGGCATTTCCGATGGAATCTTTTTTTCACAAAACAATTCACTCCAAGTGTAGTCTATTATTTACTTAACATCTGTCTTTTCTATTATAGACCAGATTAACAATTCCTTTTAAAAAAAAATCTTGATTTTTTTTTAAAAAATGCAACTAAAATCACAATTGCTTCTTGTGTATCAGAGGAAAAAATGTTTTCTTATTGCAGCTGGTGCACTTTGTCTGCTTATTGTGCATGAGAATACAGTATTATTCCTATTTCAAATATGTTCCCTAGAGGACGTGAAAATATTCTCTCCTCTTTTTGATACTGAAAATCTCAATCTCTCTTTTTCTCTCTCTTTCCTCTCCCTACCAAACTAAAAAAGATACATTAAGCTCTTTAGCACAAGGGCCTTTAATATATATAGTGTTTTGTTTTCTCAGTGCCTGCTGATGTGCACATGTAATACAGTTTTAATCAAAGCCCAAATACTGTAGACCTTTCAACAGCGTCTTAGGCATCACAGTACAATGCTTATTCCACTGAAAGTGGCCACTGGGGAGGCACAATTAGCTGTTCCCATGGAGAAGTTTGTTATAGTAATAAATAATAAGTAGTGTAGGTAGAGATGGAATCAATTAAAGATATTTTTGACGACCCCTAATGGTTTATGGGAATGCTAAATAATTGACAACAACAAGTTTTTGACTCTAAAGTTCTACTGCAGTTTCGGTGCATGTTACATTGAAACTAAAGTGCAGTAGAAGGAGGCCAGTGGTGATGAGAGTGTTGTAAAGGGCAACCTTTGTTGTTTTAACCTGCTTATCAAGGTTGTGCTAGGAATCCAGCTAACTGTTCACCACCTCTTCTGTTTAAACACATCTTTTTCAACTCTTGAAAGGATCAAGTTAAATTCCACTTACCAGGTTGCTACTGTCAGGCTAATTAAAAATGAAAATAACTTCTGAGATACATCTGATGATGGAGACAATACAGTAGGCTGCTATGGGAAGAGTTTTGGCAGACTATATAGTAGCGGTAGTGACATTACAGTGACTAAGCAATTGAATAAAGTTAGGATAACCCCAAATATGTTGTTACCTGAAATAACAGATTAAAAAACCCATCCTGTGTTCCATTTCAATATTTGATGAGGGCAAGGAATTGGACATTACTGGTGATGCCACAAAGTCCTTGTCATACATCAGAATAATAGAATAGTTTAGAATAAAATTGGAAGAAAAAGTTATTTATTTGACTGTGAATTAATTTAATTATTTTGAACTATATCATAAACCAAACCTAGCTACCATTTTTACTTCTTTTTTACTTTTATTTATTTTATTCCCCAAAAAATAACGTACAAACCCCAAAAGAAGCAAAAGAAACAAAAAACAAAGGAAAACACAAAACAATCAAGATATTAAAAAGTGCATCAAAAACCAACACATATATACGTTACCCCGCATTGAATACTAATTAATATATTACTACAATATTGATTCCCAGCCCTTGCAAAATAGCCATCCCAAATTACTAAACTAGTAAATCTATTTGCAAATTATTGACATGCCTTCTATATATTATATTAATGACAAAATGTTTAATAGTAGTAGTAGTAATAATAGCAATAACAACAACAACATACATTTTAAGAAGATGATGAAGTTGATACCTAGGATGCTGGCAGCAACCCATAATAACCACCAGAGCTAGTCAATGATATTTGTGATACATTTTTGAATGTTTAGTTGACTGAGTTTCATGTTTAATGAAAATAATGATGATGATTATGGTAATGATGATGATGATGATCTAATTCTGGCTGCACAAGACCAAGCCTTAAGATGAGTGCCACCTTTCAAAGAACCCGAAGAAACAGTGGACCACAGACTGGCTACAAGCAACAGCATGAGAAAGTACCAACAATAGTGCATTGGAAGATCTGCAAGAAATATTATTTGCTTGAAAGCAAAAACCAGTGGGACCGTAACCTAGAAAAATGAAGACGTTAAATTGCTCTGGTACTTTAAAATTCCAACAGATGGGCACATGCCACATAACACACTGGACTTAACAATTGTTGATAAGAAAGACAAAAAAGTCTGGCTATTAGATGTGGCAGTGCCCGGAAACAGCAGAATAGAAGAGAAAGAACTGGAAAAGATAACAAAATACAAAGACATACAAATAGAAATAGAATGACTATGGCAAAGTGAAGCAAGGATAGTATCAATAATAATAGGTGCCTTGGGTGCAATCCCAAAACAAGCCTGCATATCTTTATAATATTAAGAGTCTTTCATATAAGAGTCTTCTTGCAAATTTGTATTCAATACTACTTGACTCTGCATATTTTCCATGGCTATTATCAACTAATCAAACTTTTTTTTAAAAAAACTTTCAATCTAAAGCTGCATAATACCCGACAATCGTTTCTTAGATTTCAGCCACCATCACTTGCCTGTAATTTGATAAATTGTTACTCTGTGTAAGTTGATCCAGGAATAAAAAACACTGAAGCTGAAGAAAGCAAGAAGTATATTATCTGGGTATTTCAATCCAAGGTTATTTTTTTTTAAAAAAGAGATAAACTCCAAATATTTTGTAAATTCAAAAAGTACAAAAATACTGTGGTAAGAATCCAATACTAATGTAAGTCGAATGAAAGCACTTCATCATCCAGACATGTGGTATGCTTCCTTATGGAGAGAAAAGGGGTTATTCAGTACAATATAAATCAAAAGGAAAGAAAACAACAACAACAACAAACAATTAGAGTCTAGCAAAGGGATGAAATAAATAGCAATAGCACATAGACTTATAAACCACTCCTAGTGCTTTAAAGCCCTCACTGAGCAATTTACTGAGTCAACATATCGTTCCCAACAATCTGGGTCCCTATTTTACTGATTTCGGAAGGATGGAAGGCTGAGTCAACCTTGAGCTGGTGAGGATCAAATCCCTGACAGTCAGCAGAATTAGCCTGAATTAGCCTGAATGCTGATTATGAATGCTAATTAGAATTAGCCTGAATGCTGATTATGAACCATAGTGCCACAGTAGTTAAGAATGCATTCTTATATTCTTAACTACTGTGGCACTATGGCTCATAACCATCATTTAATTATTAGTCAACTTTTAAATGCAAAAAACAAAGTAAAACAATAAATTTAAAAAGTTAAAGTTAAAAATCCAGACATGCTTAAGAAAAAGAAATACTGACAGGAAGATGGATTGAACCAGTGACTTTTTGACCACTTCTAGAGGTAATTGGAATCTTCAAAACTCTCCTTCCCAAATGGGTACAAGGCCATAAAAAAAACTCATCTTGAGTCACTCCCCAGTACTCCTACTCAAATCCAGAAAAACAGCAGATCATCAAGAAGCGAGAAAAAGATTCTTATCATTCAGCAGCCATCTTGGAGACGAGTCTCACATTTACACTTTTTGATTTAGAAAATGTTGCAATCTACATGAAAAGTGGATTAGGAAAAAGTTTATAAAAATGCCCACATCCATAAAAATAATGTGTACAAATATAAATTACCACTATATTTTACATAGAATTGCAAAAAGAATCATCTTTGAAGAAATATGGTTCAGAATACATTGGTTTTGTTAAAATTCCAAAGCTAATACATATGAACTATTGTATCAATGGATTCCAGAGGTATTCTATATATCTCAATAGATGAACCATACACAAAAACTTCAGGTGCAAAAGAGCAGTCTCTATTTCAGGCTTAGATTCTAGAAGTTGATTTTCACAGTATCAAGTCTCAATATCATTTCTACCCCCAGCCTCTTATAAGTGGAAAATAACCCAGCATGGAGAGATATTGTTTGCTCCATTGTACTTCACTCTGCACTGTTTACTCTCAATTGAAGATTCAATATCAATTTTATTGAAATCATCCTTGAGCCTGAAATTATCTCTTTTCATTTAAATTACCACAAGTACAGTAGTTCAGTGCACAATAAAATTGAAGCACCAGAATTTAAAATTTTCAGGTTCTAAGTTTTTTGTAGTCCCTATAGCTCATTTAATAACTACCTGCCTAGCCATAGCTGCAGGGATTACCTTCTTAGTAAGATAACTGGACACAAGAACTTTACTAAAAGACTATTAACTGCAGATTAAGCTAATGGTTGTGGAATAGGAAGTTGATAAAAATGACAGCAACCAAACTTTCCCATGGACCTCATCTCTTTGTTGACTGACTACCGATATCAACAGGAAGCCTATATTTAAATTAATGATTTTTAAAGTTTTCTGAACTTCATTTTCTATCGATCTTCTTTCCTTTTTATTATTTGGAAACATGCCTTGACTTTGCATTCAGTTGAAACCTTTTGGACATTGGCCTGGTGTCTGCCTTCCTTTGCAATAATACTTGTTTTTTCTAAAGAACTCTATCCTTATTCATAAAGGATGAATGTGACATAAACCTGTGGAATTTTTATCTGTTTTTTATTGCTTATGTCTTATACTACAAAGTTCTTTGGCATATTATTTGCATTATTGCTTAAAAAAACAGACAGGACAGAGATATTTGATCCATAAGAGGCATTTTCTTCTATCCTATGATGCTTTGCATCATAAACATTTGGTCAAAAAACATTTAAATATCCTATCACCCGGATCCATATGCATGTTGCTGGTATTCTGAAAGATTAATGAATCAGGATATACTTTTGCAGAAAATCATGCTGATTTTCACTTGTTGATGTTATGATTTTTGCCCATCTAAGGTAAATTAATACATACTGGAATGAGAGTTATTTTTAGTAGATGCTTTTCTACATCAACCTAATGTAACTGTATTAAGTATGATATATATGAAACAGGTTCATGTATTGTGTATATGTCTTTGAAGTATTTTCATTGAAAATATACACATGCTTGTGATATAGTTGCAATTGCATATATCAGTTGCCATCTATATAATATATGCAGAAGGAGTGGTAGTGATAATTGGACAGATGTAAATATTACATTAGCAATATTTGCATTAGCAAACAACAATTGGAAAAATATTTTATTTATGACTGAATGATTGTTATTTACAATCAGATTCTCCAATTATATCTTGTTTTAGCTGTTAGATCTATGTTTTCACAAATGTCAGCATCCAACAATACTTTAAAATGTTTTAGATGGTTTTGTTAAACTTAATAGCTTAAAAAGTATTGGCTCTATTGTAACTTTTTAGGTTTTAAAATATACATTTTGAAAATGTTTTCTTTGATTTAGCTTCCTTATAGGTCAGAGGTCAGCAACCCACAGCTCTGGGGCTGCATGTGGCTCTTTCATCCCGCTGCTGTGGCTCCACATCACCCTATTGCTCCCTGTCATCCCTCCCTTCCCAGTCACTCCTCACCTGTCTTTCTCTGTTTCTCTCTGTGTTTCTTTGTTTCTCTCTCTCTCCTTCTCTCTCCCTCTCCCTCCCCCTCTTTCTGTGTCTCTCTGATTCTGATTCTGTGGCACCTCATCTTTCTGGGTCTCACTGCCCAACAGAATGCAGCAGGAAATGGCGGAATGCTACTTCTGGCCTTTGTTGGTGCTGGACACACCTTGGTCGCCTTGGGGAGACATGCAACCTGCTCTCAACCTCGAGACACTGGCCCGACTCAACCTGCACCAATGCCAATGCTGCTGCTGTTTCCAAGGGTGAATGGGGCAGGGTTGTATTATTGCTCTGCACTGTAATGGGCTCCAGGAGAGAGAGAGAGAGAGAGAGAAAGAGAGAGACAGGCAGACAAACACACACAGAGACAGAGACAGACAGACACACACACAGAGAGAGAGAGAGAGAGAGAGAGAGAGAGAGAGAGAGAGAAAGAGAGAGAAAGAGAAAGAGAGAGAGAGAGAGAAAGAGATAGATAGAAGGAGAGAGAAAGAGAAAGAGAAAGAGAAAGAGAAAGAGAAAGAGAGAGAAAGAGATAGATAGAAGGAGAGAGACAAATACAGAGAGAGAGAGAGAGAGAAAGAGAAGAAGAGGTGAACAACATTTTTATAGAACTATTGATATGTTGAGGCCTTTGAGGCAAATGGCTGGGAGCAGAGCTGAGCCCAGGTTCTTTTCTGTGGGAAATGGGTCCAAATGGCTCTTTGAGTGTTTAAGGTTGCAGACATCTGTAATAGGTGATATAGTATTACAAGTATTGCAGTGGCTACTACAGCTTTTACCTTGACAGACTGAAGAACTGCATAGAAAGCTGATGCAATGTTGATGTTATTTATAGGCCTGCTGATTAATGAGCAAAGGAGGATTTCCATGGCAGACTGTAATGGCTTCATCAGCTATTACTGGATTAATAATATGTATTCTGAAAATTGTGATGGGTGTCTTACGTCTGTTTACCTGATGAACCAACACATCCACAGGCTAAAAGCATTTTCAATAATCATAAATGTTTTATTAGAAACAGAGCTTTTGAACTCTGCAATTGTATCAACAAATGGCACAACTGCTATACAGTGATGAAACTGGCCCTTTTAGTGCTGAAATGTGAAAATTGTTAAAAATGAAAACTTCAAACTGGTGAAAAAAGCAGAGAATTTCCAGTGTGACAATATTATGAACATGTAAAGTTGGTAATTATTTGAATAATATAAAAATGTAAAAATAATAATATGTAAATAAAGGTGAGAGAAATGGTGTTCATGGTATGTTTAATGTCATGGGATGGAAGAGGGGGAAAATAACTCACACATATGACTCTATGAATGTTACCCTAGCAAGTGCTTTTATTTAGCCCATAAAGCTGTATAGAATTACCACTGAAAATCTGGATACTGCTGAATAATGATAGTTCAATTTTATAGAAAACAAATGAACAAATTTTTGGCCATGTAATATTTCTCTTTTTCCTTTGAAGAACATGTTTTATCAACTTTTTGAGTTCTTACCTGTGTCTTTTGGGCATAGGAAACTAAAGGTTGCTGTGAAAAGAACTGAAAAATGGACTATTCCAGTGCATTCTGTATCGGGGTGCAATGCAGCTGGTTCAAAATGCACCATATGGACAATAAAGACCCTACATTGTCAAGCCCATGTAACATCTTTGATCTTTGATGAATTGAGTGGTTTTCAGGTTTCTGGGTGAGTTTCAAAGTGCTAGTTATTACAAAACACTATATCTATCTATCTATCTATCTATCTATCTATCTATCTATCTATCTATCTATCTATCTATCTTTCTTTCTTTCTTTCTTCTTATTATCTATTTCCTGCCATTATTATTTTAAAAAATAACACAAGGTGGCATATCTAACACGTGTTCTTCCTCTAATTTTCTCCAAACAACAATCCTGTGAAGTGGAATGGGCTGATAGAGAGTGATTGGTCCAAAGTCACACAGCTGATTTTCACAGCTAAGGTGGGGCTCTCCTACTTTTTGGCCTGATGCCACTAACCACTAGCCCAAATTGGCTGTCATATGTGGCATATGACACTTATTGACTTAGAGTCAAACAACCTATTCTCCCAAAAACAATTTGGTTTCAGGAAAAAATTGTCCTGAAACCTACAATTCCTACACTGCAAAAACATACGGACTACTCTACTTGACCAGGGTAAAGCAATAGATGCAATTTACATAGACTTCTGCAAAACCTTTGATTCAGTGGTACATGACAAACTACTGTTAAAACTAAACTCCTACAGCATTTCTGGATCCCTTCATAAGTGGATTACTACATTCCTGTCAAACAGGCAACAAATAGTAAAAATAGGGAGCGCTATATCAAACCCTGCTCCAGGTAACGGCGGTGTCCCCCAAGGCAGCGTTCTAGGACCCACACTTTTTATACTCTATATAAATACCCTTTGCAACCACCTTATAAGCAACTGCGTCCTCTTTGTGGATGATGTAAAACTATTCAACACTACTGACAATGCTACTGTCCTTCAAAGCAACCTTGATTATGTATCTGAATGGTCAAACAATTGGCAACTCCCAATCTCAACCAACAAATGCTCTGTCCAACACATTGGTAAAAAAAAAAAAATCAGTACACCAAATACAAACTAGGCGGATATGACCTCAAAAAGGCATTAAGATTTGTAAATCTAATCTTACAAAACTTATCCTCTGGAAATATTGAATTGCTAACTAGGGCATACAAAACCTTTGCTATACCAATACTTGAATACAGCTCATCTGTTTGGAATCTGCACTGTATATCAGACATTAATACAATTGAGTGAGTCCAGAAGGATTTCACGAGAAGAGTACTACACTTCTCTGCTCGTAACAGAATACCCTATATCACCAGATTTGAAATTTTGGGCTTGGACAATCTTGAATTACGCCTACGGTTGGACTAAAGCATAGTACACAAAATTATCGGCTACAATGTCCTACCAGTCAATGATTACTTCAGCTTCAATCACAACAATACAAGAGCACACAGCAGATACAAACTCAATGTTAATCGCTCCAAACTTGATTGCAGAAAGTACGACTTCAGCAACAGAGTGGTCAATACCTGGAATGTACTACCTGACTCTGTAGTTACATCCGCAAACCCCCACTCCTTTAACCTCAAACTATCCATTATTGACCTCACCCCATTTCTAAGAGGTCTGTAAGGGGCATTTATAAGAACACCATTGTGCCTCTAGTCCCTGTCCTATTGTCCCCATTTAAGCATACCTGTTTTCTGTATTCTTACTCATGTTTATACTTATACCTATTATTTTGTAAGTGATTGACAAATAAATAAATATGCATAGTAACATATATGGCAATATGTTTCATGGCATAGGACAGTGATGGCAAAACTTCTGGGCACTGGGAAGAGTGCCCAAAGCATTTCTTCTGATATTTAGCTTTTTAATGGCAATTTTATTATTACTTTTGTTGCATGCCACCCAATTTTATATGTTTCTAAGATTATGATTGCTCATGTAAGTCATCCAAATATTTAGAATGGATATGGCATTTTTTTCCACCTATCAAGTGCTTCCCAGGGATCTGGGATATTAATACACATTACAACTGCCAATTCTTTAACTGGTATCAAGCACATCAGGTTCTTCCCAAGAACCTAAGGTATCATATGCATTGGTATACCATATGTGTAGATCCAAGCAATGTAATTGACAGGTGGAAATTTTGTCAAGGCACCGATTTTCTAAATACTGTTCAAGAGGTTTTGGTGTGTACCCATTGAGACTACCATAGCCTGTTTATGCCTTTGATATTCAGATTTTGATATTTAGTGATTTTCTCAAATTCTTTGTTTTCTAATACCTTCTGGTATTGCCATATAAATTAAGTACCTTTCAAAACCATAGTTAAAAGTGATATGTTTTGCTCCATGATTTTATCAGTTTGTATTTAGAAATTTTCACCTCCTCATGTTAACTACTTTTTCAATTATATGTTCTCACGCATTTTTAATTACTGGGACATTTACAGATGAAAAGGTGAATCATTTTGGCAATTGTACATGGTTTATAATCAGCTTGTGCAATCTTTTTGCACAAAGCTGAGTATATGATATACTGATTTTTGTGCTTCTTTGCACAATGTGCACTTTGAATCGAATAGTGATTTTTCAATTCTGGCTTTGATTGTATTAGTTTAAATATCATGCTCTTGAGCAATTAAAATCTTCCGTTTGTTTTTTAAATGTTCCATGTTAGTTTATTATTATTAAATTTATTTGCCTCACCATAGGTACTCTAGGCAGCTTACAACAATAACAAAGGAAGAAATAAAAAGGAAATGTGAACAAAATTATAGTAAAATAATAGGACAATAAAATAACACAATAGAACAACAAAATAAACCAAAAAAAGAAAAGAAATCACATCAATATGAAACAGATGGGCAAGTGGGGAGCAGAGAGTGGTGGGGTGGATGTGAGGGGTGAAGGCTGTTCTCAATCTAGCGGCCACCTCCACAGTAAAATTTCTATATTGGGTCTCCAGCCCAACTGGTAGAGCCAGGTCTTTAGGCTCTTACAAAAGGATAGGATTCTGGGAGCAAATCTAACCTTCTTAGGTTTGTTGTTTTATTCACTTTCCCCTTAACCATCTGTAGAAAGAAACCATTTAATACTTTTCTTTGCCATAATTCTATTCTTGTTTTTAGTACTTTATTTTGATATTCATGTTTTATTTTCTGCAGATTCAGTAAGTTCCACTTTTTAATCTACCTCAGTGATTGAACTTGACTGTCTTTTATATAATTAGCTAATATATCTTTCCCCCCCCAACTGTTTGTTTGACTTGAAAGAACTGCATCCATCTCTGCAAGGCAGGTATAATCAATATCATTATGGGGATATAATCGGAAGTGGGGTGCACTTTCATTGGCAAGGGGTTTGCTGGTCGTGAGTGTGCGTGCATGCACCAGCTTACTACACTCGCACATGCCACTTTGGGGCTGAAACGCAGCTTCAAAGAGGGAGTTAATTGACTCAGGCAGTAATGTTTTACTTGTAAATAACTTTTTCTGTTTTAATCGCAATAATAAGCATGTGAAAACTGCTTTAAACTCAATGTAAATCATTTAAACTTGATTGTAAAAAATATGATTTTCATAATAAAGTTGTCTGATTCAGTTATCTCAGCTACACATTTTCACACTTTCAGTCACAAATTGACTTCTGGGAACCTTTCTTCATACTTAAGTGGTCAGTAAAGGGGGCATGCATAAGTGCACTAATGTGCCTATGGTCCTGTCATTGTATTTTTCTTCTCTTATTCTTGTTCTCATTTTTGTTTGACAAATTCCAATAAATAAATAATTTTTTTTGGCTTTCTCCTGTGCAATATTGACTCCGAAGGCCTTATGTGACAGATTCTTTTCTGTTTGAAGTTTAAACTCCCAAATCATTTTACCATCTTCATTTTCTTTTATTTATTATTATTATTAATCTGGTGCCTTAGAAACAAGAATCATAAAAACTCAATACTGTTATTTGACCTAGAACATAGGGCAAGCAATAATCAGTTGCTAGATTCCCATGTCCAACTGGGTGACCTTAGGCCCATAACTCTCTCTCGGCCCTAGGAAGAAGACAATGGCAGCCACTTCCAAAAATCTTGCCAAGAAAACTGCAAGGACTTGTCCAGGAAGTTGTCAGAAATCAAGATGGATTTGAAATCAGGAATAAATAAATATAAATAAAAAAGTAAAAAAAACACACACACATGAGTAATATCAATTCTACTGTAAGAAAAATATGTACAAGATATTAGTCCAAAAGGTAATTATTACGCATCATCCTGAATAAACATGCTTCCTGGATACAAACTTGATGGCAAGAAATTCATCTAATTGACATTGACTTTAAAATAATTTCCCTATATCCCATCCCCACATTACACTTGTATATTGTTTTTATTAGAATTAAACATTTTCTACAAAAAAATTCCCCCCTATTTCTATTAGTAGATCATTTAAGTGGTTGCAGCTTCAGTGAAAAGATCACCAAGAGAAATAGTGCTAATGCAGATTGAGGATAGGGCAGTGTTTCCTGAGCAAACACTGACCTCATTTTGAAGCTCTGCTTACTTTTAGTAACACCATCATATTGTCAACTCTGAAGAGCACAATATTAAAGAAAAGGGCTGTTTTCAAATAACACAGTGCCAAAACTGCACCTCATTAGAACTCTAAATATCTGTGATGACCCGGGGCATGGCACAAAGGCAACACAGTCACATAAATAAGAATGTACCCTTTAGAACCTCCAGTTTTGCTCCCAATGTCCAGATTACCTTCGGCTGGAGAAAAAATTCTCCCAAGAACAGTCTTTAGGAGGAGGAAATTCAGTCCGAAAACAAAGTACATACAAATTGTAAATAAAAATCCACACAAACCATGCTGCAAGTAATTAACTTGACACTTGAAAGGAATTGCAGGCTTGAAAGGCCAGCAAAACACACACATTTGGGAAGATGCCAGGAACCCAGATAAACCTCGACAATACCAGATAATTCACTATTTGCTCTCAACAGTTGGCTGTGAGCAACTTTTCTTTTTAAACACTGTGTTCCCAGCTGCAGCTAATGAAGGGATTCAGGGGCCTTTTCTCCTTGTAAGCCATGCAACTCACATTGCTCCCTTCTCCGTTCCTCCCTGTGTTCCCTAGGATGAAGAGGGGGTGGGCCTGGGTCTTCTTCCAAATTCCCTCTGCCTTGCTCTACCTGTCCCCTGCTCTGCCTAGCCAGACTTTACCCTTCCCCAATTTCTTCCACAGCAGGGCCATAACAGAGCCATACTCCCACTCCCTGTCAGCTGCTTGGCCTCCCTCTTGGAATCAGATTCTGACAGGGGTATGACAATATTTCCTGCTGGAAAATTGCTATTGTCCACAATGTTAGGAATGTCAAATTGTCTAAGTGTATTATGGAATTCATCCTTGCCATACTCCTACATATCTGGCTGAAAAGAAAAGGATGCATTTTCCGGAGGAGAATATTCATAAAACATGCTATCATTTTAATTGCAGTATATCAATGAACATCAGACATAATAGTCTAAGCAACCTAGTTTATGGGATTCTTCCAGATTAATCAAATCAAATCTTTATTATGGTCAAAGATCAGCATTGTTCCAGATGAAATTTGAAGTCTTTAGGTTGACATAGCTGATTCCCCCCCCCACCTCCTTTTTATTTTTTTCCTAGCAATTGCATGGTGTACTTTTTTGTGTGTTGATACATTATTTGGGACAGGAACTGGCTTCTTACTTGAGCATGATACTTTGGGTTGAGAATTACCTAATTGGCTTTCATGTTTAAAGTGAGACTAGAACTCACACTCCCCTGGTTTCTAGCTGTTGCCTTAACCAACTAGACTAATTGTAATTTTTAGTGATGCAATTTAGACACTTTGGGAGGGGGAAGGAATGCAACTTAACCTATTATTCATGCATGCCAAATTAGAATGAAAGGGATGGGATTGGTTGTATTTTTAGCTGTACTGTTCACTTTATAGGAAAGTAAGACTCTGCATGATCTGATATAGTGAAAAGTTGTATGATACACTAAATGTTACACTTGTTACAAAAATTAGGTGATTTGTAAAATATCTTGCTGGATTTTTGGGTTACATTTGGTGTATAGAATTTGGGCTCTGAATTTTATATCTGTAAAATGCCATGATTGCTATCAGCTGAATACAAGGTTATATTCCATGTTTGGAATGAATGTATATCTCTCTTTATGAGGTGAGATGACTGTAAAACAAAGAAGCATTAATATGTATACATCTTTTATTATCAGCTACAGAGATATTTGAAAATAGGCAGTCTCTATCCAATATCTGCTGAAATACAGTATATTTTTGGCAAATAAATCTTATTAATACTTTGTCGACTTGATAGGTATGTGAATACTTATTTTAATGTGACATGCAACTCCCCTGGGGTAAGGAGGAGCAAGAACTCAAGGTGGTAAAACTAAAGAGGATGATATTTTAGTGTGTTAGTCCAAGAAATGGGCTAAAAACAGCAAGGATCAAGCTTTCTTCTGATATGTTTAATTCAGATTATTCCATTCACTATATAGCTAGCTACTTCTCTGAAGATCCGATATGGTTAGGCTAACTTTATATTTATATAAAACTAATAACGTAGGTCTTCACTTTATATTTAAATGAAACCAATAATTGGAAGGATATTTCAACTAAAAGAATTCTAATGTTAAGAAAGTAACAGAGAAATGTTTTTCTCATGGAGCTGAAAATCTGTTATACTGGCACACAGGTGTATTATAACCCAAGCCCAGTCAAATGTATTGGCATGCCATTTACTTGCTTTAACATGAGATTGATGGCCAGATTTTGAGTGGATATTAACTTTCCACCATTACATAGTATTATTCAATAGTATTTTATTTCTGGCTGCCTGGGTTTTCACATATATTATTAATTTTTAGGTGTGGAGACTTTGAAACTTGATGTTTTATTTATTTGTTTGTTACTTTAATCAATGTATATGTTGCTTCAGTTGTGACTGGAACACTAAGTAGTTTATTTTGATAATTAATGAAACAAAAGGGAAAGATAAATAATGAAATTGCTAAGACCCACACTAGAGAAACTAAGTTTTTCTTCCATGCTATAAAAAGCATACTTCCAAAAGTATACTGACAATGTATCCTGACTCTTTCTGAAAAACCCAGCAAGGTTTTCTTTAAGGTTTTCCAAAACAGGATATAAATAAGCTGGACAAATGTCAGAGAGAATGCAGTTCCAGAGGGGAGGGTCAGCCATAGAGAAGTTATAGTTACATGGGAAATCAGAAGTGTAAAAAAGAGACATACTTCATCAAACTTAGCACTTGTTTTGTTAAGAAATTATGAGTGACATGTTGCTGTAGAAAAATCAATTACTACTTGATGCAGGGTCTATTGGGAGAAATTGTTTCAATGCTATCTAAGAAAGCCACCCTAAAAACAATAGATTGTGATATAGTATTATAGCCTATTTGATCTGGCTGAGAATCACGATAGTCTCAAAGATCAGGCTGGGAATGATTGTTTTATAGTTTTCCAATATTTTACCAAGTGTGCAAAGAAGCAAAGAGACATTATTAATATTTACATTCATATGAATAATTCATAGCTTGATGTAATCCAGGAATTGTTTGGGAAATGCACTAAACTGGATAATTCTGGATTATCATTGCTCACTAGCTGTCATCTTCTAAAATGGTTAAGCAGCAACTGGGTTCTGTGATGGGTTAAGCACATTGTATTCTGTATGGTTCTTCACATCTTGTAAGAAAATGCACAGCAGCTGGCAAAATGAAGGGCACACTGGTAAAGCAACTCATATAGTTAAAAGAGCAGCAGTATCAATAATAATAATGTGATCAAATCAATCTACTTATCTATCTTGCAGAATTCAAGAGGAAGTTTCACTTGTACAGTACATTGCACATGAAGTATATCCAAGAAGACAAGACTGTGTCTCCATCTGCTGGTCAGCAGTATAACCCTGTGGTGGAAAAAGTTCCAGAAATGGAAGCGAACACCATTGCATTGTCATCATTTATTTATTTGATTTATCAATTGCTTACAAGATAATAGGTATAAGTATATACATAGTTATGAATACATGAAATGGGTACATATAAGAAAAATAAAAGAAACAATAGGACAGGGACGGTAGGCACGTTGGTGCGCTTATGCATGCCCCCTACAGACCTCTCAGGAAAGGTGTGAGGTCAATAGTAGACAGTCTAAGGTTAAAGTTTTTGGGGTTTGGGGAAGAAACTACAGAGTCAGGTAGAGTATTCCAGATATTGACCACTCTGTTGCTGAAGTCGTATTTCCTGCAATCACATTTGGTGTGGTTAACCTTGAGTTTGTATCTATTGTGTGCTCTTGTGTTGTTATGGTTGAAGCTGACAGGTAGGACATTGCAATGTATGATTTTACATACCATACTTAGATTAGACCGAAGACGGCGTAATTCAAGGTTTTCTAGGTCTAGAATTTTGAGTCTGGTGGCATAAGGTATTCTACAATGAGTAGAGGAGTGGAGAACTCTTCTTGTGAAATATTTCTGGACTTTCTCAACTGTGCTAATATCAAATACATAATGTGGGTTCCAGACCAATGAGCTGTATTCGAGTATTGGTCCAGCAAATGTTTTGTATGCTGTAGTTAGTAGTGTGATATTACCAGAGAAAAAGCTACATAGGATTAGGTTGACAACTCTTAATGCCTTTTTGGCTATGTAGTTACAGTGGGCTCTAGCACTTAGATCATTAGAGATGAGGATTCTCTTAGATCATGTTCTTTGTTGCCACCAAAAACACCACCTACAAAATATACTTTAAAGATGAAAGGTCCAAGACTTCCCAGTCTAAACCAATCTAAAGCTTATTTACTTTTAAACAATGAGAACTTGGCAACAGCACATTCCCTTTCTTAAAAGAGAATTATAGCCATCATGCCATTCAGAAAGTCAGAGAAAGCTGTGATTCTGCTAGATTTCACAATGAAAAAGAACTTGTTTTGATTTATTTTCAAAAAAGATCTCTTGCAATTAACTATGAAACTGCAATATCATTGAAACTCTAGTTAATTGCCATAGGCATAACCGCTTTTATTTTGGCAAGAATATAGAGATTTCCTAGAATGGAATAATCCCGTGCAATCAATGTTTGATTTCGGTAGATTTTGGGGCAGTTAAAGAGAAAAATTACAGATTTGCTATATTTGTGTGTGTGATGATTTTATAAAGCACTGTGGATTCATTCTCGCCATAAATTTTGTATATTAATCCCTAATCTGAAGACAGAAACTCTTTGATTTTGACCATGGAATTGATAATAGTTACAGAAATATGACTGGATAGGTTATCAGATATATTGTTCAGTGCCATTATCTTTCCAATTACTTGCCCAACCACTAAAATGAGTCTTAATATTTAAGATTGTTTTATGTATTGAACTATGCATATTAGGTATTTCTTGATACAGATAACAGAAAAATTGATTAAAAGATCTATCAGGTTTTGTGGTTCATCATAGACATTATAAACATTATAAAAGTTCCCCAAAGCTTTTAGCGTGGTCCATAAAAACCTATAAAAAACCGAGAGAAGAATTAAATACACCCCTGAAGGATAATTATATTAACCTTCTGACTTTACCTTAAAGTTAAAAGTAAATGCAAAGAAATCAAATTTACTAAAATCTCTCAGTCATTTTACTCATTTATTTCAGTAGTGGGCTCCCCCCATGGTGTCATTCAGAAACAAAAAATTGCTCTGATTTAATTCACAATTTATTTTCCTCTTGTTTAGCAAGCTATACTACTGAAGTCTGCTAGTTAAACTTCGGGAATAAGAAACCAGATTGATCACTTCCCTTGGCCTTTGATAATGCATTTTGAACTAAAAGCAAGGATTATCCTTTCTGGAGAAGTTAACAAAATAAAATTTGGCAGAAGCCAGTTTAAATAATTAGATTTCAAGATAGGATTCCTAAAGAGAGACAGATTAAATCAGAGGCAAAGCCCATACATTAAATAGAGAAGGTTGTAACAGATTTTCCTTTACCAGGACATTTTGTCAGGAGTAGAATTTTGTCAGGAGTAGAATTCCTATTTTCATGTTCTATTTGTAACTGCTCTCAAAAGATAGAATGAACTTTCTTCAGCAAACTGTTTCTGATTAACAATGAAATGATATCTGAAACCTATTATTTTATATTATTTTTTGAATGAGAGTTGCTACCAAAGCAAAGCTAATCTGAACAATTATAATTGGAGTTCTTATGAATGGGAATTTTAAATGATTCTGTACTGTAGAGACATTACAATACATTATCAGGATATTCAAAGTAGTTGGCCGCAATGTGATAAAGCAATACTTTTTAAATTATTAGTTGGTGTCAAATTCAGTATCTTGGTTATTGGAGGAGGGGTATGTGCATTCCCCTGCACTATATGATAGGTTTCTGCTTATTTTGCATTATGAAATAGTTTAATAATGTAGGGATTATATAGTATCCATGTCTTCTCAAATTATGCAGAAAAAATACAGAAAAAAATAATTGCTCTCTGAAATCTACAGAATGGTTTTGCTGATTTCAGTGGCATCGTATCAGTTAACTCTGTCCACCCAGCACAATCAATTTGCTCAGAAACAGTTAAGGATCTACAGCAGAGGAAATGGCAAGTCCCATGGCATATGACATTATTTAAGAAGAAAGGACTGGAAGTAGAGAAGAACAAAAAGAGAGAAAAGAAGAGCCAGGCAATTGGCATACAGATTACATAAAAGAAGGACCTCCCTGAAGTGCGGGTTAAAAGAGAAGAAATATGAAGGGAAAAGAAGGAATGGCATGGCATGGCATAGGAAAGACAACTAAGACTGGAGACAATCACAGTTGTTGTAGTGGGTTGCTTGTACCCATGGGGGAAGAATGAAGAATGCCACCATAGCAACCTGTGGGAGGAGGGAGGAGAAAGACAGCCATAGAAAAGAAAGAAAAGGCTGGTGCCAAATTCTTCATAAAACAAAAAGCCTGTTATAACACTCAGACACATCTTTTAGGGTTTCATAAGCAGACTTCAAGGCTTTGGGGAACTTCTTATGGGCTGTGTATTTCAGCATTAGAGTGAAAGAAACAATGTACAAATTTAGATCACCCTGTAAAGAACTCCAAAGAATCACACATACCTAATTATATTTTTCTATATCCACGCAGTCAAAACTGGTTCAATCTGGCTGTGGCAGAGGTAGAATTATCAGATCAAGTGTCCATGATATTCTTGAATTCTTCTTTATTCATGCGTCTTTCACTTCCCTCACTTCCTTTGCTCTAGTCTATAGCAAACATATGTCGGATACAAAGAATCATTATAACTGTTGTTTGTTTCTCACTGCAATTATCTTGCAAGAATGATAACGTCTTCCTTCAGAGCTTTCTCTTTACCCTCCCCATTTATAATCAGTGAATTATCAAATCAAGGCAAAAGCAGTTGAAATTCCATTGTGAATACCACACCCATAAAACAGACTTGGCTCTCTCTAATTTAATAACTACTAAGTGATGCCTTTGATCTTGGTGTTTAAATATTTCTGAAGAAAGCATTCCTATGTTCAGATATTTTTAATCTATACTTAAAGGTGTCCCCCTCCCCCGCTCAAGCTACACTGCCAAATTCACATGACTTGGAATGAAGCATATTGTATGCATGATCTCTGTCTTCCCTAAGATTTGCTAGACAATTAGAACATTGTGCCAAATTGGCTGGGTCAACTCTTGTTAGCTACATCTGGCTGAGCATAAATTTGCACTAGACCTCGCTAGACCTATGCTGTTGCTATTAAAAAATGCTGTTCTGCAAACCTATTCAATAGGGCAGTCTCGGCAAAACAATAGGAATGTCCAGCAGAACTATGTTAAGGGGATGGAATAATGGATTTTTTTCTGATGTACTGATATTGAATTTAGCCCCAGAGAAATACTATCTAGGTTAAAGCTTGATTTCAGTTAGTGATTTATATCAGGAAATTTAACTTAACTTATCCAATGTCCTACATGAAGACTATGTAATTTTTATTTTGTCCCAAAATTTCCAGACTTTCTGAGATCATGGAACTTATTAAGTAAAAACAAACATTCCTGGAACCTCTAATCTAGAAGAACTCTAGTGTTTGAAAATCAATTTTAGTTAAGTTACTTTTTTTTTTCACTTGGCTTCTCACAAAATTCTATCAGGTTCTCATAGCAACTCAACTGAAAAACCTCAGTTTTATCATACGTTTGTTCATTTACCAATGCTTGCTCTTTGTGTTATCAATGCTGCATTGTGAATTATTCAGTTGTGGGATTCAATTTTTTTTTACTACCAGTTCTGTGGGCATGGCTTGGTGGGTGTGGCAGGGGAAGGATACTGTAAAATCTCCAATCAGAGGTGGTATTTGCCAGTTCTCCAAACTACTCAGAATTTCCACTATCAGTTCTCCAGAAGTGGTCAGAACCTGCTGAATGGAATTATCCTCTGGAATTATCTTTGTGATGACTTTATAAACATTAAAGCATAATTATCTTAGGCTGTACTTTGTCTTATTGCTTTTTAAAAAAATGATGCTACTTATTGCTTCAATTTTTCTCACTGCCCTTCCTTTCTTCGGCCTGATGAAATGGTTGGAATTATCCTTGTGATGACTTTATACACATTTAAGCATAATTATCACAGGCTGTACTTTGTCTTATTGCTTTTTAAAAAATAACGCTGCTTATTGCTTCAATTTTTCTTACTGCCCTTCCTTTCTTCGGTCTGATGAAATGGTTGCTGGTTCATACCCATTTATGCCTTATACCATCAAATATTTTGATTGTTGAAATGTTAAGTGAAAACCGAAAATGGTTTAATCAGCGGATAATAATCATAAGACACAATGTAATTTCATGAGGATATCTAGAAAATTAATTCTTAAAAGACCAATTAGCAAGACAGCAAAAGAAAGGGCAGGAAAAACATTCAAGATAATATTAACTGAGTTATGTTGTATGGTTGAAAAATGGGTAAAGAGTTCACAAGTGATAAACACTTGGTATTAAAAGCACATTCCACTTTTTATTTAACAAAAATGGCATTTGTTATTTGATAAAGCCTTGTGTAAAAACTCTAATACAATTTTTTTTAAAGGCAAGCCACCAGATCACATTGTAAAAGTGTCATGTTAACTTTGGGGGAAATTACAATTGGTGGTAGTTTTTGTGTGTGCAGAATATTAGTTTTCCAAGTAGGATACAGGGTTAAGGCATTGTTGTAAAATCACAATTTTTCATAGTTCAATTGAAATGAATTTAGAACCATTTTATTAAGACTCAGTGTTCAAGAAAAATTGTAGATTGAAATATTCTTTAAAATTAAGATGAAATGGCTAAGATTAAATGCATTTTACTGCTAGAGCCAGTTACATTTGCCTATTTTTGCTAAGCTATATTACTAAGAATTTATAATTTTAACTAAAAGTGGTGTGTGTGTGTGTGTGTGTATGTGTGTGTGTATGTTGGGTATTACTTTGATTTTGCATATTATATGTGCAATACATAGAATTGTTTATATGGAATTTTAATTACTAGCTAAAATTGAAATTCCCCCAGCTTCACTCTCTTTTTGGCCATGATTGTTGGGAATTATAAAAGGGTTCACTCAAAAACTCTGGGAGATACTCTATTGTTTAACTATATAACTTAACTTAAATATTTCTGGAAAGAAATATTTTAATGTTTTGATTTACAAATCCATTGCCAGCCTATGCTTCCATGCACTTGAGCCATCTGAGGAAAACAAAGGAATATCCACAAGCAATTCTTTCTGTTAATGGGAACTTTCAACAAAGTACCAATACTTACCCAATGACCCATGTTTAATTTTCAGAAGAATATATTTGATACTTAGCAAATTCTGCATTCAACTGTAAAATGAATAAAATTAACATAAGATAAAAATATAAAAGAAATCAAGAATGGTTATCAAAGTCACAAGTAAATAAATTAAGATTTTTAAATAAATACATTAATATATCTAATGATCGTATACCAAATACAAATATGGTTCATAAAACATCAAAAAAATTGCTAAGACATGGGCAGTATGACTATTATTACTATATTTGGTTTATCACCTGAATAGCACCTACATTAACATTGTTAGATAGAAAGTAGAATTTGGGGGTTTTCTTCTAAAATTGAAATTGATTCTCAAGATATTAGTTTAATAAAACAGTGTTATACAATAAAGATCCCATAAAAGAATTCATATCTGAAGTAAGGCATTGTCTAAGTTTATGAGAAATGAATGAACAGTATCTTTTGGACATATTACCTGAGCCCTGGGTTAGCTTTTACCTTCTTGTTTAAATGTTTTTTTAAAATCATACATGCAGAAAATACACTATGCAGATAAAAGTAATACAAACTATATACATACAAAAGGTAAAAGAGAAAATAGAAAAAAATTAAAAAGGAGAAAAGTAGTAACTTTCCTCTCTGCCCCTGCAAGGATACTTTAACAACTTTAACAACTTATCCCTCTTAAAATACAATTGTCCTTCATTTTATTCCACTTTTATTATTTTTATAAATAACCCACGGCAGTAAACATAACTAATACTCCTTCCTCTTTCTAGTTTCTCCATAACAATCCTATGTGGTGGGTTAGACTGAAAGACAGTGTATGGTCCAAAGTCATCCAATAGGCTTTCATGCCTAGTCTCACTTCATTCTCTAAAAACAAATATTTAAAGCTTCATCATCCATTATAATCCACAAAAGTTATTTAAATTTGGCCAGAAATAATCATGTTTAACCATTAAGTTACAGACTTAATCTAATGAATCCCCTGGAATTTATTCCTTTTACATTTATATCTCATTTACTAATTTTAAACAAATCCATTAAATCTCATCTTTCAAGTACAATCAATAAATGACCAATAAAATAACTTTCTTAACATTAATCAGGTTTAAAACATTACAAAAAATCTCTTTCCCATATAACTATTATACATAAATCAAAGCCTTAAAATATCATATTCTCATCCTGGTGAGAAAAAAAATTAAAGCACCCAAAATAATAGCTTATTTATTTTAACTTTAATCAAATAAATTCACATTATATTCCTCCCCATTCCTCCCCATAATCTTGATCTTAGATCCCTTCAAATGTTATCTTGACAAATGGTTTGCTTTCTTTTTGTTCTCATCTCACAGTCAATAACAATATTAACAAGACTATTCTGCAGATCCAACATAAAAAAGTTTCCAAATTATTTTTCATGTATCTTATTTGTATATCAATTTTAGTTAAATATTAGCCAATGTCATTTATAAATTTGATCTTGTTCCATATCCTTTTTATAATTTGTAATTTTTAGATCTAGAGTAAATTTTTATAGCAACATCTATATGAATAATGGCAGAGATCTTAAACAATATTTGGTCAGTTATTTGTTTACAATATCTTTCAATATATCCATTGTTTTGTTTTCCTCTGGTGCCTTCTAGTGTCCAACCTTCAAAATTCTATATTATCATTTTGGTTTGCTTCTGAATGCAAAAACATGACTAGTTTCTCAATAAAGTGAATCTTTAATTTTAACAAATTGATTAATATTTTATTATATTAATTATTCTGAATACTTAGTCTGTTTATAACTTTCTAAAAACAACACTGCAATTGCCCTTTTCTGTTAATTTAAAAAAAAATGTTTTTTAGATTATTAAATTCATAGTTAAAACTTCTTTCCTTAAGGACTGAAGAAAATTCTTCTAATGAATACCAATGAAAAATAGAGCCTGTCAATACTTAAAAAGCAATGAAAATAAATTTGACATTGATTAAGAAATGAGGGTCAGCTGAAAGGTTACATTATGATTATAAGCTTGGATAGAATCCCTCAATTTTAACTGACCACAAAAATAATCGGTTCCTGCAATTAACTAACAAGGAGTAACTCTCCAACATATATGTGGGCAATCTCAGATTTCTCTTTTGTCTAGAGAGATTTTGACAGCTCGAAATACTGCACCTGACCACAAATTTCAGCCATAATTTCAGTCATTTTCCAGGGATATCTTCAGTTTGCCATGCCCTCACTGAAAGTCCATAAGCAGCAGCAGGGGTGGGATTCAAATTTCTTAACAATTGGTTCTGTGGGTGTGGCCTGTGGTCATGCAACTGGGTGGGCATAGCTTGTATGTAAATATTATAAATATTTAGGTAAATATTTATTTTTTAATAAAAAAAGAGCAACTCTTACCCCAAAGCAGGCAAAGCAGGCAGGCAGATTGAGTTGTTCACAGAATCACAGATTCACTTAGAGATCTATCTATCTGCAATTGGCTACCTGAGTTTGTCACATAAAATTTGCTTGCAAGAAAATTCATAAAATTTGCTAGCAGGCAAACTCTCAAAATTAACTCACAACACACCCTGTATGTAAATATTGAATTTTTTTTTATAAAAAAAGAGCAACTTTTACCCAAAATCAGGCAAAGCAGGCAGGCAGATTGAGATGCTCACAGAATCACAGATTCACTTAGAGATCTCTATCTATCTGCAATCAGCTACCTGAGTCTGCACTGAAAAGCTTCAGTCCTAAGGAAGGTTTGATTCTGCTTTTAGATTAGCTAGAAAGCAATAAATCCAAGGATTTCCTGCTTTCTAGCTAATCTAAATCTCCCAGCAGAGCAGAACATCTGATGGTTGGGGGGAAAAATGGAAAAATAGCAACTTACCAAACCAGGCAAGCTGGATGGCTCAGATGCCAGGTAAGGAGTGAATGGGAGGGGAGGGGCAGGGCCAGCCACTGGAGAGATTTGCCAGCTTTCCGAACTGCAGACAATCATAACACACGTGTGTTTGCATGTTTGCAAGAAATTATCAACTGTGCTGCCTGGACAGCTGACAAGCACTGTGCTCAGGTGCACAGCGTTTGAAAATCTTCTTGTTTCTTGCTTTTTCAACCTCAGCTGTGCCGCGCAAAGCAGCTGAGTATGGAAAAGCAGGGAATAAAGGACAGTCTAGAGCCCGGGCGGGCAGGTGGGCTAAACATTGAACTGGTTTGGTGTCAGTTGCTCTTCACAGCTACAGGTTCTATTGAACTGGACCAAACCAGTAGTGTTCTACCCCTGAGCAGCAGGATTTTGGATTAGCTAACAATTTTAAACTTTCTTAGAATAAAAGGCTCATATAGTATTAAATTGGTTCTTGCTTTGATCATCTTAGCCTTCATTAAAATTGGATTATAATTCTGTACCACCAAATTATCAAAGCAAAATAATGGTTTGCTGGGAATAGTAAGTTTTACAATTCATTACACTGGTGTATGATAACTTACTTAATCACTGTTTTACTTATCAAAATCTGGCTATTTCTTTTAAATAATGTATCAAACCAAGAAATAATGGTATAATGTTACCTGTAAAATAAAGCAAGCTAGATATTTCTATGAGATTTTTTTATTTTCCTTCCCTGTGATATACAGTAAATAAGTCTTTTTTTATTTTCATTTTTCATAGATTTTTTAGGATTGGATATTTCACAGAGATTATAGATTTCTTTGTTCCAACAATTTTGGGGTATTGCCTAATTTCCAAATCTATAAATTATTTACTTAACATATTGTTTAAGAGTGAAAAATCAACATACTGTTTAAGAGTGAAAAAGTGCCAATTAAAGTGCATTGGTTTGCATATGAAAAACAAAGCTTTTGATCCCAAAGAATAAAATCTGACTTGAAAGTGTGTAAAAAATTGTTATGTCTCCTCTTGGAAATTCAAACGAACAAACTCAAAGCAGCC
>NW_020769346.1:7147890-7181582 GCF_900518735.1 Pseudonaja textilis | reverse complement strand
CATCAGATTCAAAACTCTTAACAGGACCGATCCTTCCAATCACAACAAAAAATATTAGCTAATTTCTAATACTGAAAGTCCTTTTTGGGGAGCAGATTCAGTCAAACAAAAATATAAATGATGATAGGCTTCCTGAACAAATGAACAGAGAGCGTAACTGGGAGTTCAATAGGAACACAAACAAGGAAGAGAGAAGAATTAGCAAAGAATCTAAGGGATTGAGTTTTATTTGTCTGGGGTAAAAAGTTCATCATTTGAATAGCAGCTAATTGCAAGGGTGTATCTTGATTGCTATTCTATGAGCAATAGAGTGACTGATTCCTGCTTAGTAACTAGAGGAACATAAGGAACATAAGGCAGCCAGGTTTTAGGGAACAAGCTCACTAAATGAGTGAACAGGAAAGAGTGGTGACATAATTAGAAAGCAGGAATGGGAAATCTTTAGAGTTTTTTCTTTTTTTCTTCTTTGCTTGGTTAATCAGAAAAAGCAACAATTAGAAATAAATTTTGGCATATACCAATTGCAAGTTTATAGTAGATCTTGAAGAAAAACTCAGAGGCCTGAAGCACCCTCCAGCCAGAGAGAGAAGAGAGAGGCTGATCAGGAACAAAAGAGTTACAAAGCTAAGACAAGCTATAACTATCCCTAAGGAAGACAATCAAAAAAGCAAGTCTGGTCAACAGGAATGTCAATTATTTCCCAGAAGCAGGGAAGATATTGCACTATTGAAACTCAAAAAATAATTTTCAGGATTACTGAGGAAAATATACAGCTTTGAGTCTTCACAAATAGAACGATGGATTTCTGTAGAGCAAAGAGGATGCAACTATGCCCTACAATAAGGCAAGAAAAATCATGGTAAGTGGTGATGGATTGTTATAAAGAGACAAACAAATACTGTATATGCCAAGTGGACCAACTGATATGTGGAAAGTTTTATCAATTTCATCAACAATTTTCCCTAATTTATGCAGATACTAAGAGTGGCTAGGCAGATCCACCCCAGTAATTCCAGAGCTTGAGAGAACCATTAGGTAAACTTTCATCAGCTGCCTCTCAACACCAGCAAGAGATTGGCCAAATATTCTCCTCCTTTTTCCTAGCATTATTCCTGCACCATGGCAGGGTCTACTTGCTGGCCAAATATCCATTTATTCAGAAAAAACAGAGTTCATTCTCTGGACCACAAAAGTATATGAGGGATTTGAAATGTTTGCATTGCAGTGGCAGACTGAACCATTGTGTTTGTCTGCAGTAAAGGTTTTTTAAGTAATCAAGTTATCTCAGGAGGTTGAGCTTAGTGCTGAAGAAGAGGTTAAATGTTTGGCAAGCAGAGATTTACTGCTGTAGAATCTGACACAAATCATATTTCCTGTATTTCCACAGACAGTGAAATTTTATGGACTTGAAATCCCTTTCTAGGGCTTAGATATACCGGTTATCCAGTTCTTCCAGTATATTAAAGTTAACTGGATAATACAATAGCACAAATGAAAGACTGGCTACACAAGTAGTGCCGATGAAGAGAATTGAGTTCTGGAAGTGTGATATGAGTTATGCAAGTAAAGAACTACTGACATGGGATGGACTGAACTTCACTAAGGCCATCCTTGTTTGCATTCTAGTCTACTGAATTTTCTAGCTGTGTCCAATCCTGGAGAACAGTATACGTGCTAGGTTGCTGAGATGGGAAAATGTTACCTTTGTTTTCCAAAAGATCTGTAAAATTGACAGCATAATCTGACTTTGATATTTGGGGAAATTCTAGAGTAAATATAAATAGATCAATCTGTAAACACTTTAACTGTAATGTACCAATTAACAAAAGTCATAAAAGATTAGTCAATAACTAATCAACTAACTTTATTTCTTTGCGTAATTCCTTTCTTAGACTCTGGGAATGCTGAAAACAACTCTGATTAGTTAGCCTTCAGGCTGACTACATATTGGATTAATAGAAATTGAATTGATACATACCCAGCTTGAAAAATCAAATTCCAAGAGCTTCCTGACTCACAAATTTCAGTCTTTGATTCTGAACTTTGATGAAGAGGCATAGATTCTTACCATATTTTTGGACAAATTGGATAGGATACTTAATACCCTAGAACAATGAAATAAAATTCAGATTAGTTTCATAAATCAAAGAAATGAGCTGAAAATGATAGCATGTAAGTAACTATCTACCTATGGGTTTGTACCATTACATTGACATATTCCACCTGGTTAGGCAAGGAAGGTATCTTGTAGATGCTGTCAGTTAAAGAATTTTGAGTGTAGGAAGAAAACCTTACCTGCCATTTCCCCTGCACTATGGAATATTTTTCCCACAGAAGTGAGGCAGTTCCCATTCCCCTGGCTTTCCAAACATCACTCTGCAGCCTTGCATGGCAAGCAGGAAATCATGGGGTGGTTAGTGCCATGAGAACCCTAACTCTTGTTAAACAACTTTTAACAGAATTAACTTATTTTTCCCTCCTTAAAAATTATAACTTTTTAAAATTTTAACCCCAATTTTAACTTCACTATTTCAATATTTTATATGTTGTTTTATAATTTAATGTTTTATTGTATACCACCCAGAATCCCTCTTTGAGATAAATGGGCAGTTTAGAAATATGAAATACAAACAAACAGGATGACCTTTAAACACAAAATTCCTCACTTAGAAACTGATCAAGTGCACAATTATAGTGTAGAGGATACTTAGGTTTATAATTGTTTTTATTTTATTTTTTTATTTATTTGGTTTGTCAATTGCTTACAAGATAATAGGTATAAGTAAAAATATAGTTATGAATACATGGATACATATAAGAAAAATAAAAAATAAAAGAAACAATCGGACAGGGACAATGGGCACATTGGTACGCTTATGCACGCCCCCTACAGACCTCTTAGCAAAGGGGTGAGGTCAATAGTAGACAGTCTAAGGTTAAAGTTTTTGGGGTTTGGGAAAGAAACCACAGAGTCAGGTAGAGTATTCCAGACATTGATCACTCTGTTGCTGAAGTCGTATTTCCTGCAATCAAGTTTGGTGCGATTAACCTTGAGTTTGTATCTATTGTTTGCTCTTGTATTGTTATGGTTGAAACTGAAGTATTCATTGACAGGTAGGATATTTGCAATGTATGATTTTATATACTATACTTAGATCAGACCAAAGGTGGCATAGTTCTAGGTTTTCTAGGTCTAGAATTTCAAGTCTGATGGCATAAGGTATTCTGCAACGAGTAGAGGAGTGGAGAACTCTTCTTGTGAAATATTTCTGGACTTTCTCAACTGTGTTAATATCAGATACATAATGTGGGTTTCAGACTTATGAGCTGTATTCAAGTATTGGTCTAGCAAATGTTTTGTATGTCTAAGACAGAGCATTTATTTGTTAAGATTTGAAGTTGCCATTTGTTTGACTATTCTGATACATAGTTGAGGTCTTTTTGAAAGGTAACAGTATTGTCTGTGGAGTTGAATAGCTTTACATCATCAACGAAGAGGATGCAGTTGTTCTTAATATGATCACAGAGGTCATTTATATAGAGTATGAAAAGAGTTGGTCCTAGAACACTGCCTTGGGGGACACCACTGTTGACAGATACAAAATTTGATAGAATTTGTTGAAGTTTTACCATTTATAAAATCACATCAGCTTTGTAACTTCTGAAAAAAGGTAGTAGTAGTTACAAAGTTACAATAGTATGAATCATCAGCGTGATGTAGATCCCAAAAATTTTAGTTATATCTACAGAATTTGACACAGCTAAATTAAGTCATTAGAACTAAGACTTCAGCTTCATTCTGAGAAAGAAAATGAGGATGATCAAAGGATTAGAAGTTAAGTCTATGAAGGCAGATAGAAAGAACTAGGCATATTTAGTTTTAAGAAGAACAATACTGAAAGGTTATCACTTGAGAGTTCAAAATCTGTTCACTGTTCTTCAATATATCAATTATGGATTATGTTTCAGAAAGGCAGAATATTGTAAATACTTTTAATAACAAGGGTAGTTTTATCAAGATAACTAGAGTGCAGGAGAGGGTTGGTTTTTTTTTTTGCCAGATGTATTCAAGCAGAGGCTGGGCAGGAATGCTTTAATGTGGATTCTTGAACTGAATAAGAAATTAGGTTCAATGGTCTTAATGGGTCCTCTGAAATTAAGCTTCTTTGACTTTGTTCCATCATCTTTTCCAGTCTCTCTTTCCTTATTTTTCATTTTTGTTTTTTTCTATTGTATTTCCACTTAGTTTATGGATCTGCACTTGTGTGTCCTAATATTTTTGCATATTCTTTTTCTATGGTCCTACTTTTCCTACGGTCCTATGTTTATTCTCCAGCATGATAATCTTTAATGTTTTCTATGCTATATGCTTTGAGCATTTTTGTCTTTCTGTCTGTTTCTGCATGTGAAATTAAACTGCAACTGATAACTTTCAATGCATGTGCATTCTCTTATAGTCAAAATAAATAAATTTGGTCAATTCAAATAAAATGTGGACGGAATGTGTTGGTCATTTATCTCCAATTTGAAAATCTCCGGAAGAATATAGGGAACTGATAATTTAACAAACTTGCATTGCTCAGTGATATACATATGACTCATTTAAAAAAAAAGTATACACAGCAGAAAAAAACCCACAACAACCAAAACTAGTGTGTTTTTTTTTTTCTTGCAGGAAGATGAGATGAAAACATTTACAGTTAATAATTAGATAATTACAGTCATTTGATCAAAAGTCAGATGCAGTGAAGGAGCAGACTATAAAAATAAAAAAACTTGTTTTTCAATTAACAGTGTAGTCAAAGTTGTTTCACAAAAGAATGTCACACCAGCTCCATTGTATTTTGTAAATGATGATGTAGTGTGGAATATTTATTTGAGAATAAATAAGGCTGAAGTTACAAATGACAACTCAGTAGTGATGTGCTGCCCTAAGCATATAGATGTTCTAATATGAATAGTTATACCATTTCTATTGGCATTATAGACAGCTATCCAATGAAGGATATTTTGATTATGGACTGTATTCCTAAATCTTTTTTGGCAGATTTTGAATGCTATGCCATTTCAGTATAGCCACTTTTAATGTAGCAATCTTTTGACTTATTATTGTCCTTTTGATTTTCATTTTCTCTTTAAAAAGGCATTGGTAAATTTTACTACCTCTTGCTAAAATTATTTTCTTATTTCCTATGTTAATTTCTTCCCTGTAGGGAATGATTCTGTTATTGACATCCGGCAGTACTGATAGTTTTCAATTAATAACAGTAGTTGGAACCAGAATTTCTGTTGCTAAGTGCTGCAGTTCTAAAGTGAGACATTATGTAAACACATCACATAGTGAAGATAATCGCTGCAGTTCTCACTGCCATCATTAATTGAGGATTGTGTGTAATTAAGTGAAGTCAACTTCCTGTTGACTTCTAACAACCCAAAACAATGGGGAAACTAGCAGGAAATTGCAAATTCCAGGGTGTTTGTAAAAGCAGGCTGTCAGGTTGCTATTGGATGGGAGAGGTGTTCAAGAATGGCTAGTGAGGGTCCAGTTGCTCGTCATTGGTGTTGGAATGAAATCTGTGATCATGCGTAGTTTTGCTTTTAGCTCACTTGTTGGAGGGTCCTGGTCAGGACTGGAATCATTCTGGAGGGGTGGTGAAGAAAAGGGAAATCACTTGGAGGGTTGAGGAGAATCGCAACTCTCCTCCCTGACAAGAAAAACCCCTTCTGAAGGCAAGTTGCAGTGGTGGTCTAAAATGGCCACTAAATAGGCATAAATAAATGCTGGAATTGAATTTGTTGAAAAGAAATAATAGCTAATAATTGAAATTAGCGAATTTAATTAAAAATGTATAATTATAAAAAGAAAGTAAAGTAAAAGTAATAATGGAGTGTGGAAAAAGACTCAAGAGGTCACCTGATGGTACAGGAAAAATTTCAGTGACTCTTTGAAAATTGCTTGGTCTTTCTAATAAATTGGACTTTGGAATTTAAAAGAAAATAAGAGAAACTCCATCATAACAAAATAAAAACCCTTAAAAGTAATACCAAAATATTATAATGGGAAAGATATTTGAAAAGATCATCTTAGAACCACCTGGTGACTTCAGGAAACAGCTGGAAAAGGATCTACCAGAAGACCTAGAAATAAAGACTTATGGATATTGATTGTTGAAAATAAATATAAAAGATGCTGGTTGAAATAATATACTGGATTTGTGGATTGGACATATATATTAAGGAAGAGGGAAAAACAAAAAAAGGAAAAAAGGAACAGACACAATGGGGGAATTATTTGCTGAAATAAGATTGGATCTACAAGATCTGAAGGAAATGATGAAAGTGAAACTCGAAATGTGCAGCAATATATTGCAGAAATTAGAAATGGCAACTCAACTTGTAGAAGAACAAAGAAAAATCACAGGGGGAGGAGTCAAATAAAGAAGAAACTAGCTTTGATGTCTGTTCCGGACTAGCAGGCTCGAAAGCCTGCAACTCTGATTGGCCCGCAAATAGCAGATCATGATTAGTCACCACAGACTGATGCGATTGGCTAGTAAATGGGCTGCCGTGATTGGCCCTGCCAAGAGTGGCAAACTCAAATCACTTTCATTGGCTGCCTAGCCGCAGCCAGCCCTATATAAGGGGCTGCTGCGGCCGGGATAGCTCGCTCAGATCTGAAGTCACTAATAAAGAGCTGTTGTTGTTATCTGAGTCTTGCCTCTGTTTCTGAACCATCCTCCAGATTTAACACTGGCGACGAGGATGGGATGCGGAGGCAATGAAGCCTATGAGAACTGAGCTAGCTGAAGGAGCACGTGGCTGACAGAGCTCAACGACGGCAACATGGCCAGCAGCACTATACCACCCGCGCCATTCGATCCAGCTAGCGAGGACTGGGACTCATATATGGACAGATTTCAAATGTTCCTAGAGTCCAACAACCTCAAAGATGCCACGCCCAGCAAGAAACGAGGCATTTTTCTAACCCATTGTGGACCAGCGGTTTTTAAGATGGCTAAAGCCTTAGCGAAACCAGCTGAAGTTAAAACTATGGATTGGGACACCCTTGCTCCCATCCTGCGCAACCATTATGCCCCAGCAGTACCAACTCTCATTCGCAGACACAAGTTCTACCAGAGGGACCAGCGTGAAGGTGAGAGCGTTGGGGATTTTGTGGCAGACCTGAGGAACCTGGGCGGTTTATGTGGCTTTGCCAATCTCAAAGAAGCCACGAGAGACCGAATCGTCTTTGGCCTTAGAGATCCAACTGTCCAGAGCAAGATCATGGCCAAGGGAGACATCTTGCTTGCAGATTCCATAGCAGACGCCACCGCAGCTGAAGCCACTCGTAAATCAGCAGCACGAATGCACCGAACCAGCAGAACCAACCGCCAACCCACCAATGATGCTTCAGACAAGTACACATCAACCACCCATCACGAAGATGTCGAGTCATCCTCAGACAGCGAGGAGGAAGAAGTCCACAGACTCTGGTCAGAACATGAGCAATGAGACCAGCGGGGTCGTAAAACCAACTACCAATGCGCTGGATGTGGGGGAAACCATTCTCGATCCGAATGCAGATTCTTAGACGCCATGTGTCGTTTTTGCAAAAAACGAGGACATATTGCGAAAGTATGCAGAAACAAAAGAAATTCCAGCCCCAGACGGAGAGGGAGCAGCCCAAAAAGGAATGATGGCAACTCCACCACACAAAGGGACCACCCTAGCAACCAGTGGAACCAGTACAGCAGACCCCGAAGGTTTAACGGCACACCCAGACGAGAAGAGGCTCATCAAACCATCACCATCGGCCACGCTTCATCGCTTGATGCTAAAAAAAATCAGTGTAAAGGTCACCATTGAAAATAAACCATGCATCATGGAAGTCGACTCTGGGTCCTCACTATCCATGGTATCCTGGAAAACCCTCAAGCAACTGATTTCCAACATCCGACGCCAAGACCTCAGCAGTCAGAGACTCATACTGAAAGATTATCAAGGCAACTGGATTCCAGTCGCACATACCCACCATTTCCAGGTCTCTTTCAAGGGACATAATGCAATTCTACCACTCACCATCATAGACAGAGACCGGCCAAGTCTATTGGGCCTTCAGTGGTTCGCGCCATTAGGAATCAGAATGGCATTCATCATACTGAAGACGATGACTGGGAGGCAGCCCTTGTCCACGATTTCTGAGAAGTGTTCAGTGAAAACTTAGGCAAGTACAAGGGGTCCCCTATTTCATTTAATCTTTGCCCTGACATTGCACCCATTCGCCTAAAGCCACGCCGAGTTCCCTTTGCTCTCAAACCCAAAATTGATGAGCAACTGGACAAATTAATTGCACAAGGCGTGTTAGAGCCCATTGACCATGCCCGATGGGAGACACCAATTGTCACCCCCATAAAGCCTGACGGGTCCTTGAGAATCTGTGGTGACTACAAGGCCACCCTCAATCACGCGCTACAGCAGAGCGCCTATCCAGTACCAGTTGTTCAGCATCTCCTGCATTCACTTGGGGGTGGCAGAATATTTGCAAAATTAGATCTGGCCCAAGCGTATCAACAGCTGCCAGTTGATCCCGAGACTGCAGAAGCCCAAACTATAGTCACACATCGTGGTGCATTCAAATGCAGCAGGCTCCAGTTTGGAGTAAGCGTAGCCCCAGGCATTAATACCAAAAGGGACAATTTCTAGAATTAATAGCATAAAGATTCATAAAATTGCAAATATGACAGATAAAGGCAATATGGGATATGAATATAGAAATGAAACAGAATTTTAATAATACTGTAAAATAAGATATGAGAATACTTTAAGAAAAATGATAATATGAACTGTGATGTGATATGAAACTGAATAAGTAAGATGAACAGGTTACTATTGTCATGTTTGTGTTGAGATGGGAAATCTGGAACCACACTGCTTGCCAAATGAGAACTTTTATTTAAAAAAATGAAAAATAGAAGAGGAAATTGAATAATGAAATTATTAGGTATGTTTCAATGATATGGTGTTTGGCACTAGGAAGGAGTATGGAAATGTTGAAAAATTAAGCAATGAAAGATTATAATTTAATGTGAATATGTGCATTAAGAGATATGGTTAGTTTTATTAATTTTGCTTGTACTAAAATGTATGAGATATTGGTGCCACACTGTCTATGTATTGATGTGTATGTGTAGATTGAAATAAAAAAAACTTGATTACAAAAAAAAAAGAATGGCTAGTGAGGCAGGTGAGTCTGGGGGTTCTTTTGCTAGGTGAGTGAGGGTATAAGGTACAACCAGACTATATGGACATTCTTGAACTGTAAGTTCAAAGACCAATCTCAAGTCCATATTTTCAACATTGTTGTAACTTCAAATGGTCACTGAATAAATGGAGGTTAAGCAAAAACTATATGGACTAGGCAACTCAACTTTCTTCATTTTGACCATACATGTCTCTATAACGTATAGAATGGTTTCAAGAAAAAGTGAAGGAAAAGAACACTTGATCCAGTCTTCTGAATTCGAAAGTCTTCTAGCTTCGAAAATCACCAGATTATAACAGATATTGCCAGTATAGACAGACTTCCAATGAAAGTTTGCAGATCAGTTTGCTGGCAGTATATGCCAGGCTTCCTGGTCCACTTGATTTTAGATAATTTTAGTTACAAATAGATACATAAATTTAAGGTGCAAAGCAAAGTATAGTCCCTGACATTATCTTTGTTTAGGAAATACCCCCATGTTTCACATTGGCCTCAAAGGCTTTTAGAGAAAAGAAGGTGTTAAATAGCTGCAGGCACTGCTTTATTGGGCCTATCTGCAATGAAAAGAGTCAAAGGTGTGATTAAGAACACCCTGAAAAACTATGCTTTGATACTGGGCACATAAAGAATAAGGAAGATGTTCTTTATGGAAATATGTGGGAACTAGATATGTTACCTAGGCTGAAACATATTTTAAATCCAAAGCAACAAGATAACATTTGTAAGCAGCGCATGCAGCCACTCCCTAACTCATTCAAGTATAAGGAAGAGAAAGTACAACACAATCACCTTGGAAAGATTCTGTTGTTTTAATTTTCCTGTAGAGTTGCTTTCCTATTCTGCTCTATTTAGGAAGACTAGTGCCCATCATGAACAGCCACTTCATGAATAAGAAAACTATCCAGGACAGCCATTTTTGCAAATGTCTTCAACATGGTCTCTGCATCTAAATATCTACACCAAAAGGCGGCCTACTAGAGTTATGCTAGTTCTTTGGCATGTAGGAACTCAAAGGACAGGTATTTTTAGTTAAACAGCTGCATCATTTTTCTAATGGATATTACTGAATATACTTGCAACACGCAGAAGCTGGTTGCGAAAGCAACTACACAAACTTGGAAAAAGATGCAGGAGCTTTAACAATTTGAAAAATATGATCTATGACCAAGCCTTATTCAATACTTTTTAAGAAATATTTGCACAGTACACTGTTCTACTTTGAATTTGTTATAATTTCTCCATAAATGAATGAAAATTGTGCTAATTCATAATGTGCTTGATATTTCAGATAGGGTGGCATTGTCATTCATTTGCATGAATAAAGTCACCCATCTGCACTTGATTTCAGAATAGGCAAATCTGCAAATTTGAAATAATAGAAATAATAACCAAAATGTAAATGTAAAAATAGGTAGATGCAACTGATTTGCATGTTCCCGATGCAGTTTGGGATGAGCATTAAGGATGAGCATTTGAAATGCTAGTATTAATTAATAAATATGCTTTCAGTGTCAGTAGCTGAAACTACAAACATGGAAAAGATTAAGCTGTGCTTCTTTGTTATCCTAAACACACTTACTTGTGTGTAACTTACCAAATAGGAAACACATTTAATATAGCTAGATTAGATTCAAAATAATATATTTTGATAATAGAAAATGGCATGAAGTAATTTATCATTTGTATTAATTAAGCTACCTTCAAGAAGGGGCATGCAGCGTCTCTGCTTAAAACTTTGGGGAAAAGGCATTATATATTAATGCACAGTAATCTGTAATTGCTAAACTTTTAAAAAATGTATTTTCATTGGTATGATGCTGAACTTGAGACCAAGGGAGAGTGTTTCTGAACTGAGCCAAACTCCCTGTCAATGCCATCTGTCTGCAATTTCCCTGCCATTCATTTATCTCCTTTTTCTGTGTTCCCTAGTGTACTTTACTGAGACTATGGGGAAGACAAACTGGTGGCAAGGGAGGCTGGGAATAATGGAGACCCATTTTTAAGTTCCTGGCGTTCTTAATCACACACTGGAGATAATCTAAGCATGCTTAGAAGTGTCTATATACGATCAGAAATATGGATTCCATTCATTCAACAACAACAACTAAATGTCCTAGGATTCCAAAAATATCTGAAGCATCTTCTTTGTTACTGGGAAGTGATTATTCTGCTTTTGTCCCAGGGTTGTCTCACCTCTGCCTTTTACGATAACATTTTAGGAAAAAAAAGAGGTGAAAACAGCAGTCTGCTTTTCTAAAGTTGTATTTTCTATATTAGGCTACCAACACATTCTATACTGTAATTTTATTTTTATGCTATATCTCCTTCACAAGAAGGAGAAGAAAGAAATTGCTTTTGATATTAAAATAATTTATTATGAATGGATGAAGAAACTGGAAATTATCAAAGGAATGAAGAAACAGAGGAAGAACTATAGAGCTATAGAAGAATGTCCCACTTTTCATTTCATAATAGTCTGCTCTATCTATCTATCTATCTATCTATCTATCTATCTATCTATCTATCTATCTATCTATCTACCTATCTTTTCTTATGTTTTCACGGGTATTTATATGTATGGTATTTAGGTTTCTTCAGGTATTTTCCCATATCTTAATAGTTGTGCTTTTAAAGTTATAGCAACGTTTCAGCAGAATCTCATCTGCCATCCTCAGGCTTGTGTATTGGGTTTTTTCCTAATCGTGTGTGTCAGGCTTTAGCAGCCGTTTCTGTTTGAATTTGGTGCTGGCTTCGTGCTTTATTATTTGAATGGTTTTTTCTTCATCCTGATTGGCTGGGAATCTAGGTCTGTGTTCATTGGTTTTCGAGTTGCTGTGTTCTTGATTAGCTGGCAACATTGTGTTTTGTGTATTGTGTTTTTTTTTTTAGTGCAGCTTGGTTTCTTGTGAATGGCCAACAATTGTTTATTACGAAGCTAGGTTTTATTTGGGTAGCTGGCTGGGGCATGTTTGGGTTGGAGGTATTGGGGGGGGGGTCTGTTTGTGTCCAGGTGTTTGTTTGGATTGTGGTGTAGAGATTTTTTTGTTTGTGAGTGCAGTTTTCCAGATGATTGATAGTCTGGTGGAGTCATGTCTTCTATTCATACTATTAGGTCTTTTATCAATGTCTATGGCTTCTCTGATGATTCTGTAGCTGGGGTTTCTATAGTAGCTAGGGTTTTGGTGCCATTGAAGTCGATGCTATGACCTGTGGCTTTCATGTGTTGGACTAGTGAGGAAGTGTGTTCCAGGTTTTTTTACTGCATTCTTGTGTTCTTCAAGGCGGGTACTTATCCTTCTATTGGTTTATCCTATGTATGTGGCAGGGCATGATGCACAGGGGATTTCATATATGCCGTGGTTTTCGAGGTCAATTTTATCTTTGGGGTTTCTTAGGATGGCTGCTATTTTTTTTGTCCTTTTTGAAGGCAGTCTGCATAATATCTTACTGATTTTGTCTGTTGTACCTCTTATGTAGGGCAGAACAGCTGTTCCCTAAAGCATGAAGCCAGGACCAAATTCAAACATAAACGGCTGCTAAAGCCTGACACACACTATTAGGAAGAAACCCAATACACAAGCCTGAGGATGGCAGATGAAATTCTGCTGAAATGTCGCTATAACTTTAAAAGCACAACTATTAATATGTGGGAAAATACCCGAAGAAACCTAAATGCCATACACACGCACACATACATACATACATACATACATACATACATACATACATACATATTAAATTTTCCATGTATCAATTTAAATCCTAAGAAATGTTATCAAAATGAAAAGTCCTATGAGGATTTTTTCAGATCAGAATTAGGCAGCCACAAAGCTGGAGAGAGATGGAGAGATTTACAGTTAAAAGCAACAATCACAGTTTCCATATCGCTTTGCAACATTAATCACCAAAATACCACCCAAAGAAAGGCAGAACAAATTCAAATGTACCCTGGGAATAAGATAGAAAAACAAGCCCATTTTTCAGGATTAGGAGTAGGGAAAGCCTTGAAAAAATGAGAGTCAGGTTTCAGCATACTCGTAATTTTAGTTCCCCAGCGATCGGGGTGAAGCTGGGAGAGGAAAATGACATTAGCCCCTAAATTAGACTAAGGTGTGGCTTTCACTCCATGTATTTATTAATGCACTGTACTGATAAACACAATTCTACAAATTAAACATCTTGTAAATCAAACAGTATAAAGACTGAATTTGATCAAAGTAAAATCTCATGCAGATTACATAAATTTAAATTGATATGGAAGGGTAATGCTTCCATTACATTTATCCTTATGTTCTTTGGTGGATCTCTTTTTTTACAGCAAACACAAGTCATTGAACACAATTCGTATTATATTTAGAGTGATTTATATTTATATTATATTATTTTTCTTGTCTCTTTCAGTCAGTGTTGATTCTTGACAACTGCATGATCAAGTACAGTATTTGCAGTTTTCTTGGCAAAGTTTTTCAGAAGTCATTTGCCATTGCCTGTTTCCTAGGGCTGAGAGGGAGAGGCTGTCAATCTCTCCCTCTCTCCTCATCTTTAGGCTGGCTTCATACCTAATTTGGAATTAAAATTCATTATGATCCCCAGGCTGGTGTTTTAACCACTACACCAAATTGATTCATATAGTACTAGGCTATTATTGAAAGAACAATAATACAGAAAAAGACTCACACCCTATTTTCATGTTTTACCTGATTTCCAGGACTTCTTTCATAAAGAACTCCCTAGTCCATACTGATACATACTGCATACTGATGCAGTTGCTTTGAAAAGAGAACTAAATAGAAACCCATTGGAACAAAAAAAAATGCTGTTGAAGGATATAGGCAGCCTTTGTAAAAGTTAATATGGGTGGGAAACCTGAGCTCAAGAGAAGTAGTTCAAGTCGAAGCTACTGCTGATGCCTTTATAGCTACCATTTGGAATCAAAAAGTGATTCCATTGCCCAATTATACATAGCAAGTTTCTCTTAGATGCCAGAGCTATAATTTCTGAATCATTAATTTTAATAACTGGACAAATAGCTCAATCCTAAGCAACTGATGCCAAACTCAGGCACCTACTAAGTCTGTATACCACAGTGAAGTTGAATGTATAACTGAGTAATTATTGAACCAATACATGAATACTGTTTAAGGTCAGGAACTGAAACAGCCCTGTAAAGAAAAAATGAAAAGCTCCAAAATGAATTCTTTCTGTTCTTCTTCCTGTCTGTCTGTCTGTCTGTCTGCCTGTCTGTCTGTCTTTCTCTCTGTCTGTCTCTCTGTCTCTCTCTCTCTGTCTTACCGAGAAGGTGGTTGGGGATAAAACATTTGCTCTTGTTAAGAGTGTAAAGTGATCACATACAGAGACTTCTTGAGCTTCTATTAGCTGAATTGCATATTTGCCCCAGAAAGAATTTTGTTAAAATGTCTCCCCCAGGAAATTCACTCAAATTTACTTGCTTTATAAACCTAATGTTGTGTACAGAATTGTCAAATAAGTATTAGCTCCCCCTGTTGAGCTGTGGGCCCTATATTATTCCAGACAAATGGTAGTCCAATCTTGGAAAGCTCCTGTGATCTGGATTTTCTGGAGGCATTTCACTGATTAATTCTCATTGCCAGGAAATTTCTTCTTGGTTCTGGATTGGATCTCCCTGTAATGATCTTCCCCCATTACTTCTTGTCCTGCCCTCAGGTTTGGAGAGCAGGTCAACTTCCTTCTTCTCTGAGAGAGCCTCTCAAGTACTGGAAGACTGCTATCTTGTCACCCTGATCCTCCTCTTTATTAAGTAGTCCTCTCAACCATTCAGCATATGGTTTAGCCTCCAGCTTTCTTATAATCTTTTTTGCTCTTTTCTGCACTTTTCTAGCATCTTTTTTGTATTGTGGTGACCAGAATTGGACAAAGTATTCAAAGTGGGATCATCACTTCATGTGATCTTTATACTATTTGTTGATGCAAGGACTGTCTTGGCTTTTTTGGCAGCTGCAGCACCCTACTAGCTCATATTTAAGTAGTGATCCACTAGGACAACTAGATCCCTGTCATAGTTACTACTTTGAGCCAAGTACCATCTATTGTATATGCATTTGGTTTTTACTGTCTAAATGTAAAACCTTAATTTTATCATTGCTGAATTGTATTTTGTCAGATAGGATTCGGTGTTCAAATTTGTCAAGATCCTTCTGAATCTTGAATTAATCTTGCAATGTTTTAGCTATTCTCCCTAGCTTGGTGTTATCTGAAAATTTAACGAGTTTCCCTTATATTCACTCATCTACATCATTTAAGGACCTAAGACAGAACCTTGAGATATACCCTGCATGCTTCACTCCATGTAAATGTAGTTTCACTGAGGACTACATGCTGGGTATAGTTGGTTAGCCAGTAGCAAATCCAACAATGTGCCTATCCCACACTGTTCTATCTTGCCAAGAAGTAGGCTGTGATGTCCTTTGTCAAATAACTTAGCAAACCTAAGAAAACTACGTCCACAGCATTTCTCTGATTCACTAATTTAATCACTTTGTTAAAGAATGCAATAAGATTTGTTAGGCATGATTTGTTTTTAACAAACCCATGCTGAATCTGCCAAACTTGAACAAGGTTTCATTGACAATCATTTTTGCTATGGCCTTGCAAAATGAACTCTCCTCCTCCCATTTGAGCTAGTGCATGGGTGCCACTGTGCTGTGTAAAATAAGTTGTTTCACATTATTTGGACATTATTTTACTGAAGTAGAATGGTCAGGTGAAATTCCATCTCTCCATGGGCTTTGGATTCAGTGTATTGAAGTGAGGAACACCTCGCTTTTCTACCCTGAAACATCACTCTAAAGGGGATTCTTCTTCATCAGAATGGAAATATCTCTGCAAAATAAGCAAGACCACTTCAATTTGCTGAATCCTGATAGGTAGGATTAGGTTGGACCACCATGCTATCTTCTTCTGTAACTTTGGAGTAGTAAATCATGAAGCAACATTTTGTTTAAGGTCCCTTTGGCAGTTCCGTTTCTAATAAAACATTCCAACTATATTAAGTCTTTCTTCACAAGAGCACAATCACTCAAAAATATTGGATAAAACATTTTGAATAGGGGTCTTCTTAGCTCACAGTGAAGCATTGTTGTTGTTTTCCAATGCATGAAGTTTCCTTAGAAATACACTGCCCTAAATACCCCATTTCTTGACTACATCAGGTTTTTTTCTGACAAATGATCTGTTGCATGCTAGAACCCCTGAAGCACATGCACAGGTCTCCTATCCAGAAGCATTCAGCAGAGGGGCCAATTAAATTCAATGCAGTTAATTCTAAACACTGAGGACTTCCCAAGTTTGATTTGGAAAGATCATATAACCAATATTGATATAATTGTGTTTAAGTTGTACACCCATTTATCCAGCTGCTCTGAATTATTTATTAGACTTTCTTCTGATCATAGTAGGCTTTCTCTCTTTCTCTTTCTCCCAGGACACATGGATAAATGAGTCTGGGCTGTGTTGAAGAGTGCATTTTCTTCTATATCTTGCAAACATATGCTGTGTGCCCTGCTGCTTTTTGCAAATTGTGGCTAGATGTTGAACTGTGTGTGGCAGATAACGGGTTAGTAAATCATGATGTGCAGATTCTTCAGTGCCTGAAAAATCCCCAAAGAGTAAACAAAGTGTAACTGTTGCAAACAATACACTCTCAATATATTGTAGAAGCAATGGCTAATGAAAAGTTGTAATGCCGGTAGTTAGCACACTCTTTAAAAGAATTTACACAGTATATGAAATTAAATTCTATGCACAGTTCTCTTAATTTGTCCTTAATTAAACAATACTCCATAAATGGTGCATTCAGTGACCAAATGTTCAGAGACAGCAAAATGGTGGGTCCCAAGCCATTAGGAATGAAATAAAGTCAGTCCCTGGAGAGCCTGCTAGAATCTGGTCTATCTAAGTGACAACTGATGGTTTAGGAAAGATAATTAACTTTGCAATTACAAACCGCAGCTTTCACTAGGGCTGTTTCTCCCAGTTATAATCTTATATATGTGCTAGCATTTTTATATGACAGGATAAAATGTTCACACATAGGAATGAGAGAGAAGAAAACACATGGCATAGAAAATTAAATCTTCTTTGATCAATTTAGTCAGAGTATTTTAATAAAATATTCAGAACAATAAATATTTGGTGGACAGCTACTTTAAAAATGAAATGTCTGTGGTTAAGGCAATAAGAAATGAAATAATTCATTCTTGAGTGCATGGGATGTAAATGAACAATATTTGAGAATGAACATATGCTGGCAAAATAAGGTACTTTTCACAGTTTTAACAAAAAAATATTGATAATTTGGCAGAGCCATAGAGTGGACCAATGTATTGCATATAAAAGTGTGCCTTAAATATTTTTTTTCAAAGAGTAGCTGCTGTGGCATTGTTTTATCCAAAATTTGGCTTTAAACCTCCCCCTCCCAATTAATTTGTTTAATATAAAAGGTAGTAAATAGAGACTGTTAGACCAAGATTCCTTCTTCCAATGTCATCATGCCAATTGAAAAGTAGCCATGCATCTTTGTGGCAATTTATTTCAATGGTAAGAAACTTCTGCCAGGCTGCTCATGGCCCATTGTTATCCATTCAATCTCTTCTTTTAGTTTCACAGGCATTCAGACTACAAATGAGAAGAACAAATTCATGTTGGCAGTCAGTACATGTGCAAACTGGACTATTGTCCCTGTGTCCCTGGTAGCTCTACATATCTTCGTATATTGAATGCTAAGGTCTTTTCTCAGCTTCCAGGCAAAGAGAAATTTGCATTAATGTGTTTAGTTGAACATAGCTGCACTTTCATAAAACTGCCATAATCACAGCAAAGATTTGTAGAAGTACCAGGAACATGGGAATATATGGGACCAAGATATTTCATCATGATTTTACACTTTGGGTTTCCCCCCAACCCCATTTCCCTAGAGATAAAGTCAAGTAGTTGCTGAACTTACAAGATTGTTTTGTATATAAAAATAGTTTAAAATTGCCTTCTTCCAGGATTTTCCCCTTTTATGGTACAACCTTAATATTTACAGAAAGTGTGCCATCTGACACAGTTGGACAGTTTTGCTTTTGAGTCTAATCAAGGTTAGTCAGATGTTTTTATTCATGCCCTTCTGAGAATTCTATTCTTTCAAAACTGATGGCTAATCAGAAACCAGTAACTCTCTGCTCCTTCCCTTCCCTTAACAAACAATCAGAATCAGAGGGCGGAGCTGGTGTCGTGACGATACGGCATGCGATCTTGGAGGTCTGAGATTGCTGCTGATATCTTTGCTCCTGGACAATCCAATTGGACCTAAACCATCCTGAAGAGATGGTGAAAGTGAAGAGCGCATCCTGCCGATCCCAGGGACACCGCAAAGTCCCTGGTAGATTCAGGAGAAGCTCTTCTTGCCAGCGACAAAGAGGCAGCCATTAAAGCTGCTGAAGTTGGGACAGCTCCGAAACGGAAGAGAGCAGAAAGAGAAAGTGTGCTGGTTTGGTGAGAACTTTTTTTTACTCTAAGATCTGAAAGGACACCCTAAGGGAAAGAATCTGTAAAAGTTTTGACAGAAGTGATTAAGCGGCGATTTTAAACAGGACTGTCAAAGTAATGTTTTGTTTTGTTTTTCTCGTTGCTGGATTTTTTTATATATGATCTTGTATTTTGAAACTGGACTGGCTTTTCCATTTATATCTATTTATTTTTTCTTCTCCTTTTTGACTTTGTAATATTTTAGGCTAGAGGCTCCCTTTACTCAATTCATTTAAAAAAAAATCTTTTGCTTTTTTTCTATTAACTTTTACTATATCTTGCTTGGAAAAGGAGGGGGAAAGTGAGAGCAAAGAAACTTTTTAACACTGCTAACTAGAGGCTTGAAAATATTTTTTTTCCCCTGTGATTGACAAAGCTGAGAAAGAAAGAACTGAGACTCTCTTTCAAGGACATTACTACTTGATAAGATAGAGGGAAGAGCATGAGAGAGTATTATTGCAGGTGCTCTTCTGGGTTTCTATCAACAGCTGGAGTCTGGTGTTGAAATGTTGGGGGGGAAAGGTGATAAGTCTTTGGAGAAGAGAGCTATAATAAGAGCCTCGGATAATTAAATAAAGTGCAGTGTGCCTTTTTTATTTTTCCTAAGTTGTGCTATCCCTCCTCACCAGTTTTATTACATTTTTTCAATCTCCCTCTTTGTAATAATTGTTTGGGTTTCTGGCTTTGTTGGAGCTTGCCTTTGTTTTTCTCTCTCTTTTTTTGGAAGCCCAACCTCTACATTTGCTTTTTATTTTAAAGGGAAAGCCTTAAAAGTCTTTTTTTTTCTTTCCTGGTATTTTCTGGTTTACTTTCTGGTTTACTTTCTGGTTCTATGCATTTATTTTTTCTATTTGAGACCTTTCAATTGGATTAAGGTGTTGAAGAACCTGAAGAATTTTTCCTCTCTCTCTTTTTTTTGAGCTCTTTTACTTTATCTTATTTTTGATTGGATTAAGGTATAAAAGAACTTGAAGAAATTTTGTCCTCCCTTTTTTTCTCTTCTTTTTTCTTTTTTTATTATTATTACTGGCCCTCTTTTTTTTACTATTTTTATTTTGAACTACAATTGATTATTTCACAATTGGATCAAGGTTTAGAAGAATCTGAAGATTTTGAATTGCTTAAAATGAGTAGGAAATTTACAGCTCCTTGCTCTTCAACCTCTACTTCTTCCTCTCCACCATCTGGAGGACAACATTCAATACAGACAATGGCAAAGCAAGAAAAAGAACAAGAAAAAGTGACTCTGCAGATGGTTATGCAAGGAATTCAAAATATCCAAGCAAGGTCAGAGAATATTGAAAAGAGAATTGAAAACATCAAACAAAGAACAGAGAACATTGAACAAAGAACAGAGAACATTGAACAAAGAACTGAGAGCATTGAACAAAGAATAGGGAAAACAGATGAAAAAGTGGAGAATATCCAACAAATGATGTAGAAGTATGATGAGAGATTCCTAAAAATTGAAGAAGATAAACAAAGAGACAAGAAGATTGGAGATATTGATAATAGGTTAATGGTGGTCGAATAAGACAAAAGTGGCATGTTGAGATGGGAGATGGATAGATCAGAATTCTATCTTAGATTTCAAAACGTAAAGGAAGAAAAAGGACAAAACTTAGCTGAGATAATGATAGAAATACTGGCTGAAGCCCTGGAAATAACTCAAGAGAAGATGATGGATGGAATAGATGAGGTTTATCGAGTCTTCACAAGATATGCGATGAGAAATAGCTTACCAAGAGAAGTTCACATTAGATTTACAAAGAAAGCCATTAAGACACAAATATTGCAAGTGGCAAAAGAGAAAACATTGAAATACAAAGACAAGGAGATTGTGGTCTTGAAACAAATACCCAGAAGAGTGAGAGCGATGAGAAGAGAAGAGAATATTGATTCCTGACTAAAATGCTACTCAAAAAAGAGGTGAATTATAGATGGCTGATTCCAGAAGGTTTAATGTTCACATGGCAAGAACAGAGACACAGAATTGACTCAATTGAGAAAGTGGAATTATTTTATGCAGAATTTTTTGGAAGGAAAGAGGAAGAGGCAGAAAAAGAGATCTCATTAATTGAATTCCAAGAGGACTGTCAAATGGCGACTGAAAAAGAAGAAGGCGCAGTAGGTGGAAAGGTGGAAGCCAAAGAGCAATGTGAATTAAGATCTACGAGAGTTGCCAAACCTAATTATAAAATATAACCATGGAAGAGAAAAAATGATTAATATTAATATAATTGGAGTCAATTCAGCTGTTAAAAGAAGGAAAACCTTTCATAAATTGGAGAAATTAAAATTTGATATAATTCGCCTACAAGAAGTACATATTAAAAAGCAATATGAACAATTGTTGGTACAGCCAAAATTAGGGAAAATATTTACTTCCTTGACTCAATGTAAGAAAAGAGGAGTGGTTTTATATATCAAAGAGACTACCCCAGCAAAATTGATTTATACTGATGATGATGGAAGAATACTAATGCTGGAAATAATGGACAATAATATGAAAACACTCCTGATTGCAATATATGCTCTGAATGATAAACAAGAAGAATTCTATAAAAAACTACTTATGAAAATAATTGAATTGGACTATGCTGATATAGTTATGATGGGAGATTTTAATGGAATTGTAGACAACAAATTGGATCATACAGCACAGAAAACAACAAAGCAAAACAGAAAGACTCCCCCTAAATCTTTTTTCAAAATGGTAGATGAAATAAATTTAAAAGATACATGGAGAGAAAGAAATGCTAAAACTAAACAATATACTTTCTATTCAAACAGACACTTATCATGGTCCAGAATAGATATGATATGGATGTCAACAGAATTAATACCTAACATTCAAGAAATAAATATTGAAACAAGTACTTGGGCAGATCACAATCCAATGACAATTAAATGGAAAGGACAAAAAAGAAGATCTAGATGGACGTTAAATAATACTATTTTAAAGGAAAAAGACTTCACACAGTGGATGGAGAAAGAATTGCCTTTTTTCTTTAGAGAAAATAAAAAAGAAGATACATCAATTCAGAATGTATGGGACACAATGAAGGCATATGTTAGAGGCTTGATAATAGACTATACAAGGAAAAGGAATACTATGAAAAGACTAGCCTCTAAGGCCCTAGAGGATAAGCAGAAAAGACTTGAAAAAGAGCTACAAAAAATGCCACAGAAAAAGGACATTAAGCTAAAAATGGATATAATTAAACACAAAATGGGTCAAATAGAAAAAGAAGAATTAGCACAGAAAATTAGAGGTGCTAAACAGAATTACTTTGAAGATGCAAACAAACAGGTATATGGTTAGCATATAAATTGAGAAAGGAGAAAGAATCAAGGAAAATATTGCAATTAATAGATGACCAAGGCCAAGTTTGTCATAGCAGCAAAGAGAAGAAGGAAATCATTTGAGACTTTTATGGGAAATTATATATGCAAGAGAATATTGATGAAGAGAGAGTTAAGCAGTACTTACTGAATGCTAATTTACCTCAGATACCTAAAGAGACTGAAAAAATGTTAGAAAGTAACATAACGATGATGGAGTTAACTGAAGCACTCAAGAAGCAAAATAATGGAAAGGCACCAGGCCCAGATGGACTTCCGGCAGAATTTTATAAAACATTACAAGAATCATTGAATCTTCCATTGCTAGAAGTTATGAATGAAGTTATGTTAAAGAGGAAGATACCTAAACCATGGTCAGAAGCCTATATTACACTTATTCCTAAAAAGGATGCCGACCCATTACAAATTAAGAACTATAGACCTATTTCTTTACTAAATGCAGATTACAAAATTTTTGCTTCAATATTGGAAGAAAGACTTAAATAATGTTTAAATAATTTTATCCACCCTGATCAAAATGGATTTCTGCCAAAGAGACAATATGAGAGTAATCCTGGACACCTTGGAATACTACGAGGCACATCCTGAAAAACAAATGGCTCTGATATTTCTAGATGCACAGAAGGCATTTGATAATGTGAATTGGCGATTCATGTTATTACTGTTGGAACAGATGGGTTTTACTAGAAAATTCATCCAAGCAATAGAAGCTATATACTATAAACAAACGGCAAAGGTAATGATAGAGGGAGAGCTGACAGACTCTATTAATATAAGAAAAGGAACAAGACAAGGGTGCCCATTATCACCTTTGTTGTTTGTGTTAACTTTGGAAGTGTTAAACAGAAATATTAGAGATGAAAAGAATATAAAAGGAATGAAAATCAAAAAGGAAGAATTTAAGTTGCAAGCATTTGCGGATGATCTGGTTTTCATTTTAGAAGACCCTTTAGAAACAGCACCAAAATTGATAGAAAAGATAGAGACATCTGGAAAGGTGGCTGGTTTGAAAATAAATAAAGACAAGACAAAGATTTTCACAAAGAATATGCTGTCAAGACAAAAGGAAGAATTGGCAGACCTACTGAAAATTCAAGTCACGAATAAGATCAAGTATTTAGGGATATATTTGACAGCAAGATGTAGTACATTAAAAGAGAACAATTATATTAAACTTAAAAAGCAGATAGCGCTAGATTTGGTGAAATGGGAAAACTTACAACTGTCACTAATAGGAAGAATCTCGACAATCAAGATGAATATATTACCCAGAATTTTATATCTGTTTCAAACAATTCCAATTAGGCTTGGAAAAGATTATTTTGAAGATTTAAATAAAATCGTGTTGAAATATATATGGCAAGGTAAGAAAGCGAGAATAAAGTTAAAACTCTTGCAAGATGCTAGAATTAGAGGAGGATTTGGTCTGCCTAATTGGGAATTGTACTACCAAGCTACAAATCTGATGTGGGTTAATGAATGGATAACACTAAAAAATACTAGATTGTTGACATTAGAAGGACATGATCTGTTGTTGGGATGGCATGCTTTTTTATGGTATAAAGGAACTAAAACACAGGGGTATTTCAGAAGACATCATATACGGGAGTCTCTGTGGTTAAATGGGAGAAGGTTAAAAGACAATGTTATTTGAAAATTCCAGTCTGGTTATCGACTATTGAAGCATTTTCATATCCTATAATATACAAAAAGGAACAAACAGTTAGATATGGTGAAATACTGAATGAAAAGGGTGAACTTAACTCTATGCAAAAACTAGAGGAACAAGGTATGAAGATGAATTGGTTTTCATATGTGCAAATACATTCAAGGTATGATAAAGATTCTAAAACAGGTTTCTATGATAAATTGACTGATTTAGATAAGATTTTGACAGGTACTGGTGAAAAGGTGATTAAAAAACTGTATGGATATTTATTAGAAATTAAATTAGAAGAAGAACAAGTTAAATAAACTATGATTGCTTGGGGGAAGAATTTTGGATATGGGATTGATCTAGAGAAATGGCAAAAATTGTGGTCTCAAAATTATAAAATGACAATGTCAACACCATATAAAGAAAATTTGTATAAGATGTTTTACAGGTGGCATTCCCACCCGACGAGAATAGCAAGAATGTTCAAGAATAAATCCGAAAAATGTTGGAAATGTCATCAGACACCTGGCTCATTTTACCATATGTGGTGGACTTGTGCGGATGCCAAAAAATACTGGAGTAAAATCCATATGTGGTTGGAGAAAATGTCGAAAAAACACATAGACTTGAAACCAGAGATATTTTTATTGGGAATTTATAATAAAGTCTTGAAATACCTGATTGTAAATGTATTAACAGTGGCTAGGATTGTATTTGCTAAAAACTGGAAAAATGAGAAAATACCATCACAGGAGGAAATTATTAAGAAAATACTGGAATGTGCTGAAATGAGTAGATTGACATTTGAAATTAGAGAACAAGAGGATAAACAATTTTATAAAATTTGGGATCTTTTCTATCAATGGTTAGATAACAAAGTACAGTAATGAAATATGTAGATTTTTAGAAAATAATAAATATATAAAGATGTACTTTTTATTATAACTACAAAATGATTTTAGGATAGATTTGGGATGATAATATGAATTGTTATACAATAAATTAAGTAAACTATGGTTATCTTGTAAAACATGAATGAATAAAAGTATAGTCAAATGATTGATTAATAATGATACTATGGTATTTAGTTTTTGATTGACAATATGAGATTATATGTAATGTAATTGTAATTGAAGACTACGAAATGGAAGCACAAAACAATTTGTAAACCAATCGGCACACTGTATGTACACCTATGGAAGACAGCTTGATGTTTTTATGTTTTGTCTGTTTATATTTGTTTTTAAAAACCAATAAAATCTTTTAAAAACAAACAAATGATCAGAATCCAGATATCAAGCAATCAAATATGTTATAAAAGCAAAATAGAGCTTGACAATAATTGATTCAAAAATCACCTCTTGTATAGGTGCCTCACTTCTGGTTTATAGACTATAGGCACAGAAATGTCAACAGAATAAATAAGAACAAGAGTTGCATGTTTTAATAAAGTTGAATTCGCTCATCTGGCTGTTTCCTATCTAATCTACCTTGCAAGGCAGACAATTTTGCAAGTCTGAAAGTACATGTTTCCCCCATTTCCACTGGCCCACAAAACTAGGAAGATCTATTCTGAGCTGCTTGCCTCACTCACATTCCTGTTGTGACCTGTTGCCTTTTATCTGACCATTCCCTTGGTTTTGTTCCTTGGCCTTGTCTGCCAATTATTTTCAATAATACAATTATTTTGTGTGTATATGCAAACATGTATCATATGTCAAACACTGAAAAATATGTAAAAGGAATTCATTGCAAGAATCTCTCTATCTCTCTCTCCCATGAGGCATTCTGAACTGGACTACATCTGGTCTCCAATTAGAAAAGGAAGCACCTCAGTGTGGCACCTCAGTGTGGCACCTCAAATTGTTAGGAGAGTGGACAGAAAGAATTTGCAGCATTGTGTGTGGAACAGCTATCCGGATACAGTGCAGCATAGCAGGTGACTGACAATAAAAGAAGTCTGGGCATAGGTCCAACAAAGCAACTGCCAAAGAGCTGAAAGAAGAACCAGACATTTCCAGCTTCTCTATTCAAGCAGAGTTGCTGACAGCATAAAGCCAGCCAGCAGCTGGTGAAGTAACTTCCTTCCTCCCCTTCCCCAACTTAGATTGAAAGTCTACAAGGCCCATGCATCAACAGCAGTCTAGAACAGTGTTTTTCTTGATAATTTTGTAATATAGGGGGGCTTTGATTTCTAGAGTTCCCCAGTATGCTGCGGAAGTCCACGTGTTTTAAAGTTGCATCATGTTATATAGCTAATAGCAACAACAAAAGGCAATTAACTGCAACGTGGTTAAATTTTGGTTATAGAAAATACTTTATTAATTTTTGCAATGAATGAGGAGGGATCCCCAGTGGATACACGAAACCCGTAGAGCTTCGTGTCAGAATAGAGGACCCCCGGGTTGCTATTTGGGGGAAGGCAACTCCCCAGCAACGAAGGAAGAGCCTCTGAGACCAGCGCAATTGAGCCAGCTGCCAGCTAATGGCGGCTCCAAAGTCCGGTCTGTCACTGAACTGACGAAGCAAAAAGTGACAGCCTGAAGGATCTGAGCAGAAAAGGGCAGAAGGACTACAAAAGCCATGAGAGAGATCGGTCTGACTCTCCCTGTTTCATTGTGAGTAACAGTGGGGGAAGCTGGAGACAAGCGGCTAGAAAAGCAGTTTGAAAAGTGAAAGGGGGATAAATGCGGATAGAATGGCTCAACACTTAAAGTGAAAGGTTGGATTGGAGCGTTTGGAAGAAGATTGTCGAGGAGAGAAAAAGGCGGTGGGAAATTTAAGAAGCTTGGGAGTGGATTGCCATCTGGGATCAGCGCCTGAGAAGACTAGGAGAGGATTATAGCTGCGAAGGAGGGCAGAGCGAGCGGTAGAGAGCGAGATAGTGACGCACTGACTTTTATACGCAAGGTCCTTTCCTTTTAGCATCATTGCCTACAAAACTGATTTCTAAAGTGATCGATCTGAGGCGGACGCCCAAAGTGACTGTGGACTGACAATTGCTGGCAGAAGGGAAGAAGAAGAGGGAAGAAGAAGAAGGAAGAGACAGACGGAAGCCTGGCAAAGACTGATTGCTGAGCGCTGACAGCAATTAGTCAGCACTTCCTCCCCCTGCTCCCTTGGTGCGCCCAGGAGGAAAGACTATAAGACTAAAACGCCAGCCCCAACTCAGACTTGTTATCCCACAGATACGTGCCTAGTGATTCCCCAAAATTGAAAAGACCCTTTTCCTCCTGCACTCTTTCTCTCTCTCCCTTTCTCTCTTGGTCTTTCCTTTCTTTCTATAATAGTTATAAATACAAGTATAAAGGCAAACTGCTTGTTATAGTTATTAGGGTTTACTGATTAGACTCTCTTGGATATACAAAAATTTTAAGGTCTGTTAAATAGGGTTGTCTCAGATGAATTGGAACCTTAAATATAGGACAAAGGTATATATAGAGTGAGAAATTCTAGAGTTGGTTGTTTGCTTTAAACAAGTTTGATTTGACATGGTGATGATTTATTAGGGGTACAATACAATTAACTCTGGTATATGAACTTAATATAGAGAATAATACATAATACATAATACATAATATTTGATTACATTCTATTGTATAGCATCTATTGTATAGTATTGTATAGTATCTGATAACACTCTATTGAACTGGAATTTAACTTGCCTAAATGACAGATTGGGCCGAAGAAAGAGATCTAAAATAACTTGGTGTGTAAGCTTAGTAAACAGACTTGTAATCACACTTAAAGGGCTATTACATCGAATGGTGATTTGGGATAATATTCTTAACATTTTCCAATTGCAAAAACAAATCTTATCAGAGATGACTTCCACAACAACCACAGCCCTGAAAACGGGAAGGAAGAACACCCAGACCTTGATGACAACTCTGGCAACTGCCTCCCCAACAACGCAGAAAACTATAGAAGAGACCTTGACAGGAGAAAAACAACCGACTGTCACTAATGCCAATCTACAAGCGACATTATTATCACTGCAAGAATCAATGTCTAGAATGCAGGAGATTATGATTAGGAATCACAATGAGACCAGAGCCGATATTAGCGAACTGAAGGAAGAAATGGGTAAATTAAAAGAGGAGATGAGAGCAGATATACAGAGAGTTGAAGATAAGGTTGGGGCAATGCAATTGACCATGGAAAGAACTGAATTAAAAATTAAAGAAATAGAGAGGAGGACAGAACAAGCGGAGAGGAACCTAGAAAGGACTGAGGCAGACTTTTAAAATGTTAATAGAGAAATGGAAGATTCCTTGGTCCAACTTGAGATGGACAGAGCAGCTGCATACCTAAGGTTCCAAAACGTGGAGGAATCCAAAAATGAAGAACTAGAGCAATTAATGGCAGGTTTGTTGGCTGAACTAGTTGAAAAAGAGAAAGATGACTTACTCAAAGAATTCTATAGGGTGAACACCAGTTACGCAAGGCATCACAATTGCCCAAGGGAGATCCATATTCGCTTTTCAAGAAGATGCGTGAGAGACCTAATACTTAGAAAGGCCAGAGATGAGAGAATATTATATAAGGGCAAAGAGATCATAGTTCTTAAGCAGATTCCAAGAAAAGTGAGGGCCATAAGGCAAGAATATAAATTTTTAGCCAATTACTTAAATAAAAACGAAATCCCATTCAAATGGCTAATCCCAGAAGGGATGCTAATATCGTGGAAGGGAAGAAAAATTAAAATAGATTCACTAGAACAAGCACAAGACTTCCTAGAACAGCTAACAACCACGGAGGATCAACACACTAGGGAGGAAACCCAAAGGAACATGCAGGAAGATTGTAACTGCCATAGGAACAAAGAAGAAAGATCTGTCCAAACTCAAGGGAAAGACAACTTACAACAAGAAAGAGAAGAAACAACCCCATATCAACCACAAGAAGAGAGCCGTATAGTTACGAGACAAAAAGCGAGGCAGACTTAAGTAAATGGACGAAGGAAGGAAAATTCTTTCCATCAATATAAACGGCCTAAATTCGAAGAGCTAAAAGGAAAAGGATTCTAACCAAACTAATAAAACAAAATGTTGATATAATTTGCATACAAGAAACACACATTAGGAAAAGTGAGGAGAAATTCCTAGATTGTCCGAAACTGGGAAAATTATTTACAGCACCAGCAGATAAACACAAAAAGAACGGTATTGCAATCTATGTGAGAGATGACTTAAAAGCGGAGTTAATCTGGGCGGACCCTGAAGGAAGAACTCTGGTGGTACAAATCTCGATTAATGGCATTACATTTTTACTGGTAGGAATCTATGCCCCAAATGATGATCAAGGTAAATTTTTTAAACATCTCCACCAAAAAATAATAGATTTTGAAAATGGCAATATTTTCCTGATTGGCGATTTTAACTCTATTGCTGACTACCGGAAGGATCATAGTAACAGGAGTAAGAACAAAAAAGGAAAAAGAGAATTCTCTAAGCCATGTAAGGATATGATGAATGAAATGAATCTGGTAGATATCTGGAGAAAATTAAACCCCCAAAAAGAACAGTTTACTTATTATTCTAACCCACACAAAATTTGGACAAGAATAGATATGGCTTGGTTAAACGGTGAATTAATTAATGAAATCAAAGATAGCGAAATCTTACCAAATGACTGGGCTGACCACAACCCAATTCAAATAACCTGGAGAGGTAGAAGAAAACCAAAGAAAAGATGGAGTCTTAACACTCATTTAATAAAAGAAGAAGAATATACTAACAAACTGAAAGAAGAACTGAACTTCTTCTTAAAGGAAAATAATAATGATCTAACTTCGAAACAAAATATATGGGACACATTAAAGGCATTTATAAGAGGAATAACACTCTCCTACAATGCTATGAGAAATAAAAGAAAGTATGCCCAACAAAGTAACCTACAACAAGAAATTCAGAATTTAGAAACCCAACTACAAAAGAACCCCAAAAACCAAAGAATACAGAACCAGTTAACAACAACTAAACACAAACTAAATTTACTGGAACAAGAAAAATTGGAGATTAGTCTGAAAATGACTAAACAAATCTACTTTGAGCATGCAAACAAGCCAGGGAGATGGTTAGCCCACAAACTTAAGAAAACGAAAGAAAAAAGATTGATACACCAATTAATGGACGAGGGGCGCAATATGCAAGAGGAGATAGAGAAGAAAAAAGAGATCACTTTTAAATACTTTGGGAAATTATACAAAAAAGAAGAAGTCTGTGAGGATAAAATAATGAAATACCTGGAGGAAGCGAATGATAAAGCAATTGGAGAGAAAGAGATAGAATTATTAAACCAAAATATAACATGGTCCGAACTGAAGTCAGCAATAGAGAAGCAAAGTAACAATAAAGCACCAGGACCAGACGGGATACTGGTAGAACTTTACAAAACAATCATAGAACAAATTGGACCACTGATGTTGGAAGTATTTAATGAGGTACTCTTAGCAGCCAAGATGCCGGACTCGTGGAGGGGAGCCTTAATTTTGCTGATCCCGAAGGAGGACCTAGACCACAGACTTATTAATAATTATAGACCAATTTCGCTCCTGAATGCAGATTACAAACTATTCTCTTCTATAATAGCCAATAGATTAAAACAGGTTTTAAACACTTATATCCATGAAGATCAAAATGGATTTCTCCCATTTCGACAAATTAAGAATAATTTAAGAACAGTGATAGACATTTCAGAATACTATGAAGCCCATCCGGAAAAATAATTTGCATTTATGTTTTTGGATGCTGAAAAAGCATTCGACAATTTAAATTGGCATTTCTTAATTCAAAAAATATATAATATGAACCTCAGCACCAGATTCGAAAATGTCGTCACTACAATTTACCACACTCAACAGGCAAATATTATAAAAAATGGGGAACAAACTGGCCCGATAAAAATAGAAAAAGGGGTAAGACAGGGTTGCCCTCTCTCCCCTCTGCTTTTCATATTCGCCCTAGAATCTCTTCTGACGTACATTAGGCAAAATTTGAGAATTAGAGGACTGAGGGTCAAATCAGAAGAGTATAAAGTATAAGCTTTCACTGATGATTTGGTTTTTTTTTCTGGAGGAAAAAGGACACAACTTATTAGAAGAACTAGAACGATTTGGAGAAGTCGCAGGATTTAAAATAAACAGGGGAAAAACGAAATTAATGACTAAAAATTTAACAGGAGACCAGAATAAAGAGCTAGAGACAACAGTGGGAATACAGGTGACAAAAAAAATTAAATACTTAGGAATTTGGCTAACTCCACAAAGCAAATCGTTAAAAGAAAACAACTATGACAAACTTCTCCAACAATCCAAGAAAGATTTAGATTCCTGGAGTAAATTACAACTTTCCTTATTGGGCAGGATTGCTTTGATTAAGATGAATATTCTGCCAAAATTTCTATATTTATTCCAGACAATTCCAATCAAATTAAATAATTTTTTTTTTATGGAACTAAACAAGATAACATTGAAATTTATTTGGCAGGGGAAAAAAGCTAGGATTAACGTAAAAGCCCTACAAGATTCGAAAAGCAGAGGAGGGTTAGCCATGCCAAACTGGGAAATATATCATACGGCAGCCACCCTACTATGGATAAAGGATTGGGTGAATCTAACCAACAAAAGAACATTAGTATTAGAAGGCCACGATATGCAGAAAGGATGGCATGCCTTTCTGTGGGAAACTGGGAAACCCAGGCAATCATATTTCCATAGGCATCTTATCAGGGACTCTTTATTAACTAATTGGAAAAAAGTATGTAAAAAACTTTATCTAAAAATACCGATTTGGCTATCTCCAATGGAAGCGATAGTACACCCTAATAATTTGGACATAACCAAAATGATTAAGTACAAAAATTTATTAGACCCACAAGGAAAGCTGAAAACACGACAAGAATTACAAGAGCGAGGATTTATAATTGATCAGTGGGTGTACCTTCAAATTCATAGTAGATACAAACAAGACATTAAGGAATTTGGAATCTACAATAAATTACAGACTTTAGACAAAATTCTATTAGGACCGAGTAAAAAAAATATATCTAAATTTTACAAACATTTATTAGAAACAGAACTAGAACAAGAAATTGTCAAAGGAAATATGATTGCATGGAGCAGAAACATGGGTCGGAGCATTACCCTAGCAGAATGGGAAAAGATCTGGAACAGGAACATTAAGATCACGAAATCAGCAGCTTATAAAGAAAACTCATATAAAATGTTTTATAGATGGCACCTGCCCCCTTCGAGATTGGCAAAGATGCACCCCAACACGAGCCCCAAATGTTGGAAATGTCAAAACATAGCAGGTACCTTCTTCCACATGTGGTGGTCATGCAAGGAAACCCAGAAGTACTGGCAAAAAATTAGGCACTGGCTAGAGGAAATAACCAAGGAACAAATTGAGTACAAACCAGAGTCCTTCCTTCTAGGAATTTTTGATAAACAAATATCAAAAAAATTGAAGTATATTACAATCCATATCTTAACCGCGGCCAGACTGGCATTTGCCCAGTGCTGGAAACTACCCTCTATCCCCACTGAACTTATGGTTATTCAGAAAATTTTACAATGCGCCAAAATGGACAAACTAACCCAAGCATTAAAAAATAAAGAATCCTCAATCTATTATAGCAATTGGAATCCTTTGTATAATTGGTTAAACCAAAGATAGATCACCTCTAGGAAAATTAAGGCCGAGGGCCTCCCAAGCAGAGATAAAGAAAAGCACCGCCGATGATAGTTTTGAAGAAGAAAGGACCTTACAGACAGTCACAAAAAATATGGTTTTATTATAATTGTTTTCCATAGAGCTGTCTCGAGTGTCCAGGTTGGGAGGAGCTCCAGTCTCGGCTCTTCCAGGCTGAGCTTGAAATTGAGGAACGCCCCCTCACCGTCACGTGGTCCTCGGGCGCTCCCCAGTTTTTTGCTCAGCCTCGTGGCTAACAGGCTGTTTTTCTCTTGCTCCGGTCGTTCAGCATTCTAGGCCTCTTCTCTCATCGCTTTTCACGTGGATCACCGGCAGGCAGCGCAGGAACTCAGGTTTGAACTCCCCAGGGAGTGTTTTTAATATCCGAGCCGTTTCTTTAAGGGGAGAAAACGAGCGCTTCGAGCGCTCCCCCCCCCGCTTTGTTTGCCGCCTAATCGCTCCACGCGAGGCCGCTTCGTTTCTGCCTGCCTCTCCTCGCCTTACCCGCCGTTCCCCCCCCGCGAACGCCTTCTAGCCCAGGGTATGCTTCCCTGGTTCTCCCAAAGGCTCTAATCTTCCCTGGGAGTTTACCGCCGCTGGGGCTGCCTCCGTTACTTGCGGCCTCCATCTCGGGCCCCCTGTGGCGTCCGCCATCTTGGGTGGGCCCTGGAACGGCCGCCATCTTGGGCGTGCCCTGGAACGGCCGCCATCTTGGGTGTGCCCTGGAACGGCCGCCATCTTGGGTGTGTCCTGGACCGGCCGCCATCTTGGGTGTGCCCTGGAACGGCCGCCATCTTGGGTGTGCCCTGGAACGGCCGCCATCTTGGGTGTGTCCTGGAACGGCCGCCATCTTGGGTGTGTCCTGGAACGGCCGCCATCTTGGGAGTGGCCGCATGGCCGTCCGCCATTACTAGAGGCCTTTTACAGGCCGCAGCCTTAACTGACTATTAGGCAGCCTGGGATTCCCTCGTCTCAGCCTGTCTTTCATTCTACCAAAGGCCTCCTGCAGAAATAGGGTCTGTTGGCCCTGCAGCCTTTTTCCCCAGCAGGCGAAGTAGCAGCTCTGCCCCCCCCACCCCTTCCCCGGTCCGTCCGGCAGGGGTAGCTGCCTGGCGTTCACCTTCTGGCTGATTGGTCTCTGGGCTAGGCCCTGGTTCGTACC
>NW_020769346.1:7081109-7147790 GCF_900518735.1 Pseudonaja textilis | reverse complement strand
AAAAAAAATTTTTGACTAAAAGGGGGGCGTGGAACGTGCGTTGGGATTCCCGGCCTCCCGTAGGCCGCATCCAGACCTGGTTTCAGCTTACATTATTCCCTTCTGCCTGCGGCCCCAGGGTCATTGGTTTTCTTTTTTTTTTCAGAGGCCTACCAGTAGGCCGCATTGTTTCCCTGACTCCTGGGCAGATCCTGGGACTGCTCAAATACCTTGCAATCCTGCCTTGGTCTCTGGCTCATACTCTCTCCCCAACAAAGGAGTTAGTTGCTTGCCATGTCCCTTCCCCGGTTCGCCCGGCAGGGACACCTTGGCGTTTACTCTGGCTGATTGGCCCCCGGGCTAGGCCCTACTTCCCAACACGTTACAGAACAATTCTGTGGCCTTGACAAAAAAGGGGGTGCAACACGAGCACTGGGAGTTCCAGCCTCTGCTTAGGCTGTACCCAGACCCGTTAACCGCCTCGCATTAACCAAAAATTTTTTTTCCTTTTTTCTCTCCTCTCCAGATGGCAGACGACAATACCTCTCGTGGCACTTCTCTGAAGGCCAAGGCCAAATCCCACCACCTGCGCAAACAGGCACAGGAACCATCCAAAGCTTCCCAAAGGGATGCCCTCAGGCGACACAGGGCCCTCAAAAGGGAAATTGACAGACGCTCTCAGGAGTCAAGCTCTGTGCCCCGGGACCCTTCCGTTCCATCAACCTCCACCCATCCTCCTCTCCCCTCCCCTCCTGCTTCTGCTTCTCCCCCACAGCCTGGACAGGCCCCTGAGGTCACCTTGCCCACCACTGCTGTAGAACTGCGCCCGGAGGAGTCTCTCCCCATGGCGGAAATACCCGAAAACCTAATGCAGGCTATGGAGCTGGCCATCCGGCAAAGGGTAGCGCAACAGATGCAGCAGCTGGCCGGCCTGGCTCCTCGGCCCACGGCCCCCGAGGCCCTAGGATCAGCGGCCTCGCATGGTCAGGCAACTCCCCAAGAGGACTTAACCTTACCTTTGGAGTTGGAGGGAATGGAGGCCCAAGAACCCGGGGACCCTTCCCTCTTTGGGGACGAGCAGGACCTTGACATGAGGTCCCTCATAGGCAGTGAACTCTTTTCGGGAACAGGTTCCCTAGAAGGGGACATGTCGGAGGACGAGGGCCTCCCTCCAGGTCAGCCCGCGTTTCTAGGGCTCTTTAAACCGCACCTATTTAGGTCCCTCCTGTTCAAAGCCAGGACCACCTCGGGCCTGAACCCCCCTCCCCCACCCAACCCAGCGGCGGCAGGGGTTCCTCCCGACTCTCTCTTCTCTCAGCCCGTGGCGGAAACTGAGGTGATCCCTGTCCCGCCCATATTCTCAGACATGGTTTCTAGGCAGCTGGCCTCCTCGGGGCCCCCTCCCCCCCCAACGCCCAGGACAAGCGGTTTTTTAACCTGGAACCGCAGTTCTCCACCTTGCTCGATCCCCTCCCCGTGGACGAGCCCGTGGTAGGCCTGGTTTCCCGCTCTACTCCCAGCGACTCACTCGATGCTCTCCAGCCCGAGGACAAGCGAGCTGAACTGGCCCTGTGCCGCGCTCACCTCTCTGACGCTTGGGCAGTCAGGGCTTCCACTGCCACGTCGTTTTTCACCAGGTCTTCCATCAAGTGGCTCCAGCAGCTCAAGCAACATGTCCCCACAGCCAATCTCAGGGCGCACCAGGACATTGCCAAGATCCTGGCCGCGGCCGAGTTTTCGGCAGACGCCACCTTCCAGGCGGCAAAGTTCTCCACCAGGGCCATTTCGTCCCTGGTTACCGCCCGCCGTCTACTCTGGCTCCGCCACTGGCAAGCGGACGTTAAAAACAAGACTAAGCTAGCAACAGCCCCCATCTCTGGGGGGAAGTTATTTGGACCGGTTCTCGACCCATTCCTGGCCGAGACCCGGAACAAGCGCAAGTACCTCCCTTCCCTCTCTAGGAGGTCTGACTTCAGAGGCTCCCCCCCCTCTCCTCGACAGGGTTCTTCTCATTCCTCCTCCTTTGCCAGATACTACCGATCCTCTCCCTATAGATCTCCCTACCGAGCGGAGCCGGATGGGTCCGGAGGTAATCCTTCCAGGAAGCCCTCCCGGGGATCCGGGAGAGGTTCGTTCCGTCGTTCTCGATAATGCAGTCGCCCTCAGGCGCTTGTCTTTAAAAAAAAAAAAAAAAGAGGAAGGAGTGCGAGAAGGCCTATCTCTACTCCGACCTTTAACCCCTGCTTGCAACAGGCTCCTACCCCAGGAGCACTCTTGTCCTCCTCACCCTGCCCTGGGCGCCTGGTCGGCAACACATCTACCCCCATTCAATGCTAGCCGGGGTCCCTTCTTGCGCTCCCGGGCCTCACACAGATCTCTGCGCCTCCCCTCCTTCTCTCTGTCCCAGAGTTCTCCCAGGGGAATTCCCCGCACGGGTCGATCTTCCCAGTTTCTTGAATCCCGGTCCCAGTGCACACCTGTTGGCCTCTTTGGCGGGACTGCCTCCCGGATAGCTCCGCCTCCTCTTTAGGCCCCTTGTTGAGACATTCCAATATCCAGGGGTTTTCTCCTGTTGGGCATGCCTTCCAGCGGGTCATCAGGGTTCCAGGAGAGATTCTATACCAGACGGGGCCCCACCCGCAGGACTAGCCAAGCTTTGGTATGTCCCAACCTGGACACTCGAGACAGCTCTATGGAAAAGGGGCGTTGGTTCTTACCTGATACGCTTCTTTTCGTAGAGCTGTTGAGAGTGTCCAGCCCCACCCGTAGGCCGTCTGGTGGGAAACCTGGCTGTTCGACCGAGCAATCTAATATATTTTTTTCCTGAGTGTGATGAGAACAGGACTTTCCTTCTCGTCTGTGCAAAAACCTGGGGAGCGCCCGAGGACCACGTGACGGTGAGGGGGCGTTCCTCAATTTCAAGCTCAGCCTGGAAGAGCCGAGACTGGAGCTCCTCCCAACCTGGACACTCTCAACAGCTCTACGAAAAGAAGCGTATCAGGTAAGAACCAACGCCCCTTTTCCCTACTCTCTCCCCCCCTTCCCTTCCCTTTCCCTCTTTCCTTTTTCAAGCCTTCCTCTCTTTCCCTCTTGGCCTATGCCAGGACCTGTTTGTCTTTTTGTTGTATATAATTTGTAGCTGTGTTGTTTTTTTTAAAAGTAAAATTAATAAAGTTTTTTCTAAAAAAAAAAAAAGATTTTTTATATCCTAAAAGACTCCATAGAAACATAGGAAATACTCTTGGTTGGTGGTCTCTAATATTTTTTAAAAAAAATCTCTCAGTGAGACTTTTGAAGAATAAGGTGCTTGTTTCTTGCATTTGTTTGAACTTGCTAATTTAGTAAATTCACATTAACATTCAAAGTAACCAATTTTATTCTCATTCTGTAGTTGTGGATTATTCTTCTTTCATCCTCTAAGGTATTATTATTTTTATAACTAGGAAATAAGGCTAACAAATTCATCATGTTGTGCATGTGCATGTGCATGTTTTGGCTCTAAAATTTACAAATTTAAATCTAGTAATATGGGTTATACTAGCATCTGAGATAACAGATATGTGTAGCTATACATATATTTCTTTATCAGTCAATCCTCTGACAATGTAGACAAGTAGAAAATCCTAGTGTCGTATTAAACTGATTGCAGCATTTATTGATTGTGAAGAAAACGTAGCCATGTTTGGTTTCTCTAAATGTTTGCATAGTTGTATATTTCCAAATATATTCTTGTGATCTTTTTATACTAGTGTGATTTTGTTTCTGTTAAGATTACTATGGCATTCCCAGTTGAGAAGAATATTCTACATAATAGAGCTTAGCCAGCTGCAATACTTAGATTGCCTTCAAATTGAAAGAATTTGTATACTGGCATATGTGCACATATATATTGTCAGATGGAATAATATTGTTAAAAATTGTGGCTCTCAAAATCTTTCTCCCCCTATAAACATAGCGCTAACATATTTTTATTTCCCATTTGGTCTAATAAAGGCCCTTGTTTTCCAGGATTTTCCAGGATCAATGCATTTTTATATTTTAGAAGAGAATGTTGGATATTTTTCATAGATAGAAGTCAAATCAAAGCCATGTGTTCACTGAAATATTGCAAAATATTTCAGATTCTTTTGCCTCAGTTAAAAGAAGCATTTAAAATAAGAACAGAAGAAAAGCTCTGGCTGATTAAATAAAAAAGGCTAGCTACTTTGGCATTCCCACGGTGAGTTATATGATACCAAAATGGAAGCTCAGAAGTCAGTAGCAAACTCTGGTTTGTAATCTCCAATTGTACTGTGAACTGTGGTGGAAATAATCATTCTAGTAAATTAACTTTTGTCCTTCCTAATATAGAGTCCTAAACATAAACTTACTTCCCAGAAAGTTTCTCTAGCTCTCTGCTTGTCCTTTGATTTTTTTTTTCACGGTGACATGGTAATTATACCTAGTATTTCTTCACCCCAGATATTTTTAAAAACATGAAGATGTAAGTCTAATTTTGATGTTTTTCTTAATGTCCCTTAACAAAGGGTTCACTTTTATTTTTCACTGCCAGTCCTGAAGTTAAAATTTTACTAAAAGTGCACCTCTTTTCACCTACTTATATAAAACCCCCTCTGTCTTTTCAGAATTTATTACTGTCCCTCTTTATTTTAAATACTTTAACATTATTTGTGTTCTTGCAAAAAAATATCTATAACCCAGGGATTTTTTAATGGTTTACTCATCCAAGTATTAACTAAATATGACTGTACTTTGGTTTTTTTAAAAACAAAGTTGCCTATGAGCTTTTAAGCAATTCTACACAAATACAATTATTGGTCTTTTTATCCAATGTTCATATATTTCATATATGTTCATATATTTCATATATATTCATATATTTCCTTAAATCTTTCATGCAATGTTTCAGAGAAATACGTTAAAGACTTAGATCTTTTACCTGCTTATAAACACTCCCAGTTTGATTTGTTTCTTCCTAAGCAATAAATGTTCTTCATCAGAAACTAGGTGTCAATTACCATCGTAGGGCCAAAGATGTGGTTTTTTTTTAATTTATACACACACACACACACACACACACACACTATATATATATATATATATATATATCTATATATATATATCTCTATATATATATATATATACATACATACAATATCAATCAGTTTTTTATTGCATTAGTAAGAAATTAATTTATAGGTATCAGTCATAAGCATAACATGAGGATGTATCAATGTTCTAGAATGTGGAATCTCAGTTGTCAAGTTCATGAATTTGGAATTACATGTTCATGAAGATACTGCAATAGTTGTAAATGTGAAAATGGTCGTAAGTCACTCGTTTCAGTGCTGTTGTAACTTCAAACAGTCATTAAATGAATTATTGCAAGTCAACGATTATTTGCATTTGCCAATGTTATTTTTAATAAAGCTTCCCAACAATTTATGCCAGCCAACAGATTCCGGAAACTAAACAAGCTGAAGGAAGAGAAGGATCTCTACATTGACTACCGCGCTGATTGTACCAAAGTAAGTCACACAACCCACAACTCCACATCCAACCCTACCTCATCCAACCCACCATCACTCAAAACTAGGCATGCACGCCCCTAACTACCTCAATTCCAATTACAACTGGCCTTAAATGCAAGCTACTCAATGCAAGAAGCCTTGTGAATAAAAGACCTGAATTTCTCCTCTTACTAAATATGGCTAAATTCGACATCATATTTGTCTGTGAAACATGGCTCAATGCATCTCTCCCTGATTCCATTACCACAGTAAGAGACTATCCTGTTTACCGATCAGACCGTGAAATTCATAGAGGAGGTAGCGTTGCTATCTTCTATAAAAAGTCCTTGCATCTAAAAAACATCCAAGTTACCCAGGAGCTTGCTCTTCTTGAGACCATCATCTGTGAACTGTCCTTAAACATCACATTTCGGTTCTTACTATGTTACAGAGCCCCTGATTATGACATTGAACATGTAAACAAGCTAAATTCACTACTAACATGGGCAACATCCTGCCCACACACTTTTATCTTTCTTGGTGACTTCAATCTACCTCACATTAACTGGACCCTAAATGAATGTACAACTGAACCCATACATGCAACCTTCTACAATGCTGTAACAAACCTGGGACTGAAACAACTAGTAACCGACAATACTAGACTTAACAACTGCCTCGATCTCATCTTCTGCAATAGTTTGAATTCAATTTACAGAATACAACTTAAAGAGCTCCTTTTCAACAGTGACCACAGCATGATTGACTTTTGTCTTAACATACGCCCACACAAAAATCAACACAATGATGTGATCCCCAATTATAACTTCAAAAAAGGCAACTATGATCTTATAGACAATGATCTCTCATCCCTTGATTGGCAATTTCTATTCACTGGATGCAATATTGTTGAAGATGATTACAACATATTTTTACCTGAAGTCAAAAGAGTCATCAAACTATATGTACCAATAACAACTCCCCAAACCAGAAAAAAACAGATTACCCATAACAATAAGGAAGCTTCAATCCAAAAAGTGATCACTTTGGTGGAAAAACAAATCTGGTCATGTTGCCAACTTCAAAAGCTGGTACAAAAATTTATGCCACCAGATAAAGACTGAATGCACCAATTATCACATTAAACAAGAGGAAAACCTTCTATGCGCAAATTCCACCCGTGCTTTCTACAATTTTGTAAACAACAAACTAAAAGATTCAAGGTCCATCCCACCCTGAAAGGACCTAAAGGTAAAGATTGCAATGACGATACTATTAAAGCCAACCTCTTTAACACATTTTTGGGCCAGTATTTGTAAACAGCAATGTATCATGGACAGTATTCCCTAGTCGAACCGCAGACAACTACAATGATCTAATATATATCGATTTTACAGAAAACAATGCTGAAAAAGCACTACGCAATCTAAAACCATCTCTATCTATTGGACCAGATGGAATATGTGCCTACTTCTTTAAAAAGCTACCCACTGCCTTAGCCGAACCTCTAAGCATAATCTTTGAAAAATCTTTCAGGATCAGCTCCTTGCCAAAACTATGGTCACAAGCCATGGTCATCCCCATCTTCAAAAAGGGAGACCCCAGACTAATTGAAAATTTCAGATCAATCTGTTTATGCTGTGTCATCTGTAAAGTCATGGAATCAATTATTAACCAATCCATTATCCTCCACTTAGAGACAAACAACTTACTCTCTAATAAACAATTTGGTTTCAGAAACAATTTGGTATCCTGCAATCTGCAACTTTTACACTGCAAAAACATATGGACTATACAACTCGATCAGGGCAAAGCAACAGACACAATCTACATAGACTTCTTTAAAGCCTTTGATTTGGTGGTACATGGCAAACTACTCCTAAAACTAAAATCTTACGGTATCTCTGGACACCTGCATAACTGGATAGAAGCATTCTTGTCAAACAGACAACAAATGGTCAAAATTGGGAACATCCTATCAAATTCTGTACCTGTCAACAGTAATGTCCCCCAAGGCAGTGTTCTAGGACCAACTCTCTTCATACTCTACATAAATGACCTCTGTGATCATATTAAGAGCAACTGCATTCTCTTCACTGATAATGTAAGCTATTCAACACCACAGACAATACTGCTACCCTTCAAAAAGACCTCGACTATGTATCAGAATGGTCAAACAAATGGCAACTTCAAATCTCAACAAAAAAAAATGCTCTGTCTTACATATTGGCAAAAAAAAATCAGAAAATAAAATACAGGCTGAATAATCAAGACCTTGTTGATGATCCAAATTCTGTCAAGGATCTTGGAGTACTCATCTCTAATGATCTAAGTGCTAGAGCCCACTGTAACTACATAGCCAAAAAGGCATGAAGAGTTGTTAACCTAATCTTACATAGCTTTTTCTCTGGTAATATCACACTACTAACTAGAGAATACAAAACATTTGCTTGACCAATACTCGAATACAGCTCATCAGTCTGGAACCCACATTACGTATCTGAGACTAATACAGTTGAGAAAGTCCAGAAATATTTCACAAGAAGAGTTCTCCACTCCTCTATCCATTGCAGAATACCTTAGGCCACCAGACTTGAAATTCTAGACCTAGAAAACCTAGAACTACGCTGCCTTCAGTCCGATATAAGTATGGTATATAAAATCATACATTGCAATGTCCTACCTGTCAATGAATACTTCAGCTTCAACCATAACAACACTGGAGCAACAATAGATACAAACTCAAGGTTAATCACACCAAATTTGATTGCAGGAAATACGACTTCAGCAACAGAGTGGTCAATGTCTGGAATATTCTACCTGACTCTGTGGGTTTTTTCCCAAACCCCCAAAAGTTTAACCTTTGTCTACTATTGACCTTACCCCTTTCCTAAGAGGTCTGTAGGGAGCGTGCATAAGTGCACCAACGTGCCTATCGTCCCTGTCCTATTGTTTCTTTTATTTTTCTTATATGTATCCATGTTTTCATAACTATGTTTTTACTTATATACCTATTATCTTGTAAGCAATTGACAAACCAAATAAAATAAAAAATGAAATAAATGAATAAGTATGCTGTTTAAAAGCTCTAGTGTTTTGAGTAAAACCAGTATCAAGTTAATACCTTTAAAATCACTATAGCTTTGATTGATCAATCACTCGACATGCATTTTAGTCATATGCATGACATATCCATATATTTATTTATTTAATTCCATATCTAATACATCATAAATCAAGGGACTCTTTATAAGCTAGTCCTCTTAATTTGTGACTCTAAGAATGTACAAAAATATTTTATTTAGTGAGTGTGCAGCTTTGAAAATGGACTAAATAAATAAACAAATGGCCTAAAAAAAAATGTCCAATACTAATTCTAAGCAAAATCCTTTGCTATGTTCTTAAAAAAGAATAAACATCTGATTTCTAGCCTTCAGTGCTGTTTTTTTCAAGGACCAACCTCTCTTGGAAAATGCCTTCTATTTGAAAGGCTGTCAAGTCTGATTTAAAGACAAAGGACCATGAAAAAATACAGCAAAAGCTTTGATTTTGTCTATCATAATTTAGCACCTGAGCAACAGTCTGAATAGGCACATATAACTTTTTGCTATGGCAAGCTGCTTTGTATTAAATGCCAGGCCAAAAACACATCCGAGGATACTTCTCCTGTGAAATTAAAGAGGGATGGGGTGAGGGTTGTTTGATCTCAATGACCACTGGCTAATAGACCTGCTTTATTTTCTTTTTCACTTGGTTCTGTCCACTTGTTTGGCATGATGGATTTCCATCTCCAGTTTTTACCCCCAGCTTATATAATGATCAAGTCCTCTCCTTGGCTGAAAAGATTACCTAGCCATGCAGTGTTGTATGATCATCTGATTGTTAGGTAGTTAGGCAAGCCTTCTAACCAGGAAGAGAAGATGGAAGAAAATCTGCCAAGTCCTGCAAGTACATAGTAATATTTTTTGTTCAAACAAAATCCCCATTGATAGAAATTCAGCAAATGCATTAGATTCAACCATGTCCTTAAAAAACTTGTACATATCACATCCAATTCAATAATACATTCATCCTCTCTAGGAATCTAATTCATCTGATAGAGCTCATCAAATAGATCTCATCTAAGTGCTCTTCAATAATTTTAATGTGAATATTTTGTCCTTTTTTAACAGGTGTGTTTGTGTGTGTTTATGTGTGTAATTCACACATCCCACTAATACCTTCCTATTCTTTCTCTTTCTAGGTAAGTGTCTATAGGAGTGAAGGACGTAATGCTGTTTCATTTCCTTTCTTCTTGCCTCTATCTTAGAGAATTTGTCAAGAATTCTTAACTTTTATGGGTCAGTGTAGGTCTTATATTTCATTTCTTCTTGTAATACAATAAGAACCGAGCAATATAATTATCAGAGTTAAGTAATATTAGGAATGTCCAACCCAAACCACCACTCAGACATAATAGTGATTGATCCATGGCTCATTCTAGTTTAACTCCAACCTACCTCGCAACCTACCTATGAAGATAAAACAAAAAACCCATCTTTATTGCTTTGAAATAATAGGATTAGTGTGTTATTTCTCAAATACATAATAAGAAGAGAAAGGGCCAAACTAGTAAGAATTTAATTCTTTTGAATTACTTTTATTTTGGTAAGCAACGCTAAGTCTTTTCCAAGGCAGATGGATTTCTCTGCAACAGTAACTTCTTATATAACCTAAGTTCTTTACTGTCAATCACTGACCAGAGTGGGGAAGAAAAAATAAGTCATTAATATATTTAAAATTGAATGTTTTATTTTGTTGTTATTGTGATACACACTCATTAGTATCGAGCTGCAAATGAACTCCAGAATTGTACTTCTCTTAATTAGATGGAAGAGCAGAAAACATCCTTGCTTCTGCTCAGCCAGATGGAGGAATACTGGCTATCACTAGTGAGATAAGGCCTCCACCTTAGAGAATTCGTCAGGAAATTCTTAACTTTTAGGAGTCAACCTAGGTCCTATACTTCCTTTGTCCATATGCCACTTTAAATATTGAAAGTGATTGGCTTCACACATATGTACTCAAACTACATTTCTCTTCAAAAGAAGCAGGTTTTTTTTTTTGCTATGTTGAAGAATTGGCTATAAATAACTCATAAATTCCAGAGGGATTTTGGCTCACAGCCTGCAACATTGAAGAGAACTCATTAGAAGAAGGGAGGGAGGAATAAGACAGCCTGTTGTCCCCCACCCCCAGCACTTCTCTAAAAACCTTTCACCATCTTGTCCAAAATATAATATTGTAACAATAATAATTGTATCTCCAATGACATCAATCTTAATTAATAATTGCATTAATTAAGGTTGATGTCACTTGTGGTGCAATAAATGGCTTTTAAAACTAGTATTAGTGTAGGTGTTGTTTTAATAACTGGTATATGAAGCTTATCCAGCCTGTGAACTGTTCCTCTACTTCAGCCTCTAATATTTTCTTTTTAAAAGTCAATTTGAAAATCAGGAGGCAAATTACTAAATATATAACTTCAAAGCCCTCCCCTCCCCAGTCTTTGATATTATATATTAAAGAATATTGAGAAAATAATGGTTCTTTATTTCTCTACCTAACCAACTTTTTAAAAATAACGTGTGGATTTTAAGATGTGTGGATTACAACTCCCAGAATTCCTTAGCTAACAAGTCCATATTGCTTAAAGTAATCAAGTTTGGAAAACATTGATCTAGAATCTCTTTCCTTTTGGTATTATGGAATACTTTTGATCCTGACGGATGTGTCAATCCTATAGGAGGATTAATACATCCTTTTTTTAATAAAAAGGATTGATAGGAAATGTGTGGCTGTAATTCATCAGGATTCAGGAGTTCTAAGGGCCACAAAACAAAGTACTGGGACTTGAGCTATTAATTGTTGCTGCAGAGAAATAAAATCAGAGCTTCAACCAGCTCCCCTTCTTGCTTCTCTTTGCTTCCTCTTACTGTCTTTTATCTACTATGCAACCTAACATTATCTATACCATCTTGCTGTCTTCTATCTCTCAGCAAATGTACCTGGGAAATATTATGACATAAGGTGGATAATTTGTACGCTATAAATTGTGATTTGGGTCTCATGGCATCCTTTTATTAAAATAAAGTTAAAATGATATGCTAAATTTCTACTAAGCTTAATATGCTTGTTTTGAAGATTCCATTTCTAGTCTTGGGAATTCCTAGAAAGAGGATCAAAAACTGAGATTCCATCCCTCGGTAATGTTACCATGTCACTGATATGCCTTCAGAAACCCGGGGATTCCAGAAATTCATCAAAAAATATGATAGATTTCTCATGCCAAGTTAAAACTTTTGCTTCTACTGTGTTCCTTTTCTTTCATTAAAACGGCTCTCTATATAAAGGCTTTCTTTTTCTGCCTCCAGCACTTTCTACAAACTGCCATTTTTGCATCAGATGTGTGATGACTGAAGAGCTTTTCTAAATCTGCCGAATGCGTGCATGCAACGGGTAAAGGTATGAAAGGAAAAGAGAACCATTTGCAGATTGCTAAGTATAGGCCATTCTTTTCAATGTGCCTGTCAGCGTTCCAAGTAAACCCTCAATACAATCCAGAACTCTGAGACAAAGTCCATCAAAGCAAGAATTTATTAGAGAAGTCATGGTGGAAAATCTGAGGAAAACCAGAATCTGATTTCCCGCATTCCCCCACCCCCATACACACTAAAACTCACCCCTGCTCAATTTAGTGGCCATTATTTCACATGGGCCAATCAATCTCCTGTCCTGCCTCAGCTGTTGCCAAATTTCGGTCACTCCCTTCCAGGTGCCAGCAGCTTATCCTTGATCTCTTGTGAAAGAATGTTGAAGCAATGAGAATGTCCTGAAATGAGACAAGTAACAATAGGTTGGGGATCAGGGGCTAATACTCTCTAACCACCTCTCCCGCTTCCAGGCTTATCAGGGAACTTCTTGTGAAACTGCTTCACTAATCTATCCGCTTTTACATCAGACAAAGGGTACCCCTTCCAACGGATTAGGTATTGTAAGAGAATCTAATATTTTCTTGTACTACAATTGGCTTGGGAGTGGGTTGATATCTTGGTCTTATCTGTGAGCTAGTAGCCAGTTTCAGTAAGCTACTATGGAATACCAGATGCACTTTCCCTAACAAGCAAGGGAGACTCAGTTGCATGGGTTCCTGTGTTTATTACTTTCACTATGGGAAATGGCCTTAGCAATTTGTGACCCAGTTTCTTGGTGGGCAACTTTAGCCTAAGATACTTAGTGGACAGGTAGACCTGATTTCCCACTTTAAGGGGAGCTTGAGGAGACCTGTGCTTGTCTGCCTGACATTTGTATTTCTCCACAGCTTGGGCAAGAGCACGCTTGGTATTTTCTCACCCCTGTTTTAATGAGTCCATCCATTCAGTTAGGTACATTGAGGATGGAGGAGTAACTTGGGCATGGGCACGAAGTCCATCCCACTAGTGATTGGGAAAGAAGTTAGTCTGATGCTGTTGTGTATTGCGTTGTTGTATGCTACTTCTACGAAAAGCAGCAAATCAGTCCAATTGTCCTGCTTACAGTCCAGATAACATCTCAGGTACTGCTCCACCATGGGATTCATTCGTTCTGAGGCCCTGTTCATGTTCTGAAAAGCAGAGCTCAGTTCTTGAGAGGATTCAATGGATCGTAGGAACTCTCTCCAGAACTTTGATATAAATTGGACTCTCCAATCGGAAATGATCCATGCAGTCTATTAATTTTCTTGATGAAGATTCTCACCAGTTTTTTAGCCTATGGTAATTCAGAACAAGCAGCGACATGAGCTTGCTTAGAGAACAAATCAATCACTGTCCAAATGACGGTGTTTCCCCTGTTTTCTGGAAGCTCAGCTATAAAATCCATGGTGATCTTCTCCCATGGCCAGCTGGAGTCAGCCAGAGGTTGGAGTAGACCAGGTGACTTTCCTGGTAAAGTTTTCATGGGCAGTGCAAGTGGAATAGCTTTTTACATAGTCCTCTACATTGCCTCCTTGCTAGGTGAAAGGTATTCAGAAATCCAAAGTGACCAGGCAACTGGGGGTCATGGCTGTGCTTTAAAACCTTCATTCTTAGGCTGGCAGGGACATACAGCTTAGCTCCTTTCCATCACACAAGGTTAGTGTCATGCCCCTGTCAGAGTTAGAATCTGAGAAGGAAGATGAACAGCTGACAGGGAGTGGGAGTGTGGCTCCGTTGGCTGTGGAGGAAACTGGGGAAGGGCAAAGTCTGGCTGGGCAGAGCAGGGAAGAAGTAGAACAAGGGAGAGGGAGTTCAGAGGAAAATCCAGGCCTACACCCTCTTCAACCTAGGGCACGCATGGAGGAATGGAGAAGAGAGCAACATGGGTTGCATGGCTTACAGGGGAGGAAAGGGCCCTGATTCCCTTCATTATCCACACCTGGAAAGAGAGTTTAAAAGAGATGCATACTGAGCGCAGCATCTGCTGGGAATAAACATGAGATTATTTTGTATTGACTTTGATTATCTGGGTTCCTGGCATCCTCCCAACCATGTCGAATTACTACTGTTCCTTCAAGTATGGAATTCCTTCTCTTGCTCTGCAGCACTAATTACTTCATCTTGCCTTGATTGGACTTATAGTTAAAGTTTTTGTTGACCATATTCTCTGCAGCCAAAGGCTGTTCCTGGGAGAGTTTGTTCTCCAGCTAGAAGATTACCAGAACATTGGGGGGAATGTTTGAGATAACAATGGGGCCCCTACTGATTATCAGTCTGTGTTGCCTTTGTGCCAAGCCCCAGGTAATCACAATTAGAGTGCTTGGGTCATCCTTCAGCCAATAGTCAGCAGGCAATGTAGTGACTTGGGCTACTTGTTGTGAAGTCAGTATGACTGCATGTACGATTTCCTCCCTTTTGCTGTTGTACTGAGATTTTCAAACAAAGCATCGGTCAATTTGTTTTTCTCTTCTGGGAGGTGTTTCAGTTCAAAGTTAAAGTGTTTGAAGTATGGTGGCCAGTGGACTTGTTTAGGGAATAACTTCCTAGGGGTCTTTAGTGCCTCTAAGTTCTTGTGATCCAATCCAAGACGGATCCAGGGCTGACGGTGCCTTCTGAAGCAGAATTGCCGACTATTCATTTATCATAATCAAAGAAGAACAAATTATACCTTATTCTTAATTTTCTTTCTATAAATTTTCTTTCTCCTACAAATTTAATCCAAAGCACATATCTCTCAAAGAACATTTAATGTTTTGAGATGTTCACATATTTCATCTATAAATATCTAACTGCATTCTCTCATATTCATGTTGTAAGGAAAGGGTACTGTGTGTCATGGTAACAGCAAATGGCATTTTCTTTTCAGTATTAACAAAGATACTTATTAGTGAAAAGAATTCCAAAGTCTTACATTTTTCCAATTGGAGGACCACTTTACAGGGAATTCATACGCTAATTTAATAAAAAAAAAGCTGTATGAACTAGATGGAAAACATATATTATATAATGGTGCGATGTTGGTATTCTTAAGGTTACAAACACAACTGAAGTTATATTAATTGTAATATCAATTAATGAATGATGAAGTACAACGTCCCTGAACATTCTAGAGAAGCATCCTTTTCCCATTTCACTAATTGCTAGGATACTTGAAATCTCAGTGTGATATTTTTCACTGTAAATGAACAAATGAAGACCATAGCTCCTCTTTAAAAACACACACACACACACACAGATGTGCTAAGTAATTAATGTATTAAAAATTCAGGAGAGGTAAATAATGAAAAGGGAATTTTGCAAGATAACGAAGAAGAGAAAAAAAAAGATTGCTTTAAAATATTTTGAGGACCTTTATAGCCAGGAAAAAAGAGTTAGATAAAATAGGTCAGTATTTTAAAAAAAAACAGTATGCCACCAATAGAGGAAGAAAAAAGACCAATATTAAATAGAGAAATTACATTAACAGAACTAAAGAAGGGCATGACCTAGAAAGTGGGTGGCATGCTTTCTTGTAGGATAAAGGAAATAAAAATATAATCTAGATTTTTATAGACACAAAATAAGGGATGCATTGATACAAACCTGGAGACAACTAAGGAAAAAAAATTATTTGAAAATTCCAGATTGAATATCTCCCATGGAAGCACTGATCCACCCCAATACAATGGATGTTAATAAAATGGCCAGATACAGGAAAATTTTAGATAATTAAGGGAAATTAAAAAGTAGACAAGAATTGAAAGAGCAGGGAATAAACAGAGATTGGTGGCCTTACCTCCAACTACAAAGAAGATATAAAAAAGATAGCGAGAAATTTGGAATAGATATCGAACCACAAAAATTAGATAAACTTTTGATAGGCCCAGATGAGAAACTGTGATCAAAGATATATAAATACTTATTAGAATATGATAGTGTGGAAGAGATTGTGAAGGGATCAATGACTGCATGGGCCAAAAATATTGGACGCAGTATTGATTTAGAAGAGTGGGGAAAAATCTGAAATATAAATAACAAAATAACAAAATCAGCAGCCTATAAAGAAAACCAACACAAAATGTTTTACTGATGGCATTTGGAGCCTACAAGATTGACTAAGTTTTGTTCAAATTTAAAACCAAATTGCTGGAAATGTGGACAAAAACAAGATACCTTCTTTCATCCATGGTGATTATGTCCCGAAGTGAAAAAATATTGGAAGATAATACAAGTGTGGTTACAGGAGCTAATTGGAAGTCAAATAGATTTTCTTCCAAAATTATATCATTTAGGGATAATAACAAGGAATCACAATAAAAAGATAAAATATTTGATGTTACGCATACCAACAGCAGCAAGGATTTCCTATACACTGTATTGGAAGAGAGATTGCACACCATCTGAAGGTTTACTAATTAAAAAAAATTCAGTGCACGGAAATGGATAAATTGACCATGGAAATAAAAGGAAAAGTGGATTCAGAATATTATGCAATATGGGAGAAATGGTATCACTGGATTGATAATAGAAATAAGAAAAGAAAATGTACATAATAGATAAAGGTATAGTAATAATATGTATAGTTTGTATCGGATAGGATATGTGTGTATGTATATAAAATATAAAATGTCACAGTACTGTTTATTAAGTAATAGAGATATATATAAAAAAAAACCCAATAAAGTATTTTAAAAATTCAGGAGGGAAGATAGGGGCTGGGGATTCTCTCCTTCCAGGTAAAAACATTTCTAGTGGAACATCACAAGAATGATTGCCATTGAGAAAATTCTTTGTAATCCTGGTTCCTCTTCCAAACCTCACAGTGTTATAAGAATATATATTTAAAAAAATAATTCAAAAGAATACTAGAGATTTTTATTGACTACTTTGAAAACAGAAGAGGTATTCAGCAGGTACTGACCAGTTTATTTTATTTTATTTATTTATTTATATTTGTCAATTGCTTACAAGAAAATAGGTATAAGTAAAAAAATAGTTATGGATACATGGATACATATAAGAAAAATAAAAAATATATAAAAGACACAATAGAACAGGAATGGTAGGCACATTGGTGCACTTATGCACGCCCCCTACAGACCTCTTAGGAAAGGGGTGAGGTCAATAGTAGACAGTCTAAGGTTAAAGTTTGGGGAGTTTGGGGGAAAAAACCAGAGTCAGGTAGAGTATTCCAAACATTGACCACTCTGTTGCTGAAGTCATATTTCCTGCAATCAAGTTTGGTGCGACTAATCTTCAGTTTGTATCTATTGTTTGCTCTAGTGTTGTTATGGTTGAAGCTGAAGTATTCATTGACAGGTAGGACATTGCAATGGATTTTATATACTATACTTAGATCGGACTGAAAGTGGTGTAGTTCTAGTTTTTCTAGGTCTAGAATTTCAAGTCTGGTGGCATAAGGTATTCTGCAATGGGTAGAGGAGTGGAGAACTCTTCTTGTGAAATATTTCTGGACTTTCTCAACTGTATTAATATCAGATATGTAATGTGGGTTCCAGACTGATGAGCTGTATTCGAATATTGGTTTGGCAAATGTTTTGTATGCTCTAGTTATTAGTCTAATATTACCAGAGAAAAAGCTACGTAAGATTAGGTTAACAATTCTTCATGCCTTTTTGGCTATGTAGTTACAGTGGGCTCTAGCACTTAGATCATTAGAGATGAGTATTCCAAGGTCCTTTACAGAGCTTGGATCATCAACAAGATCTTGGCTATTCAGCTTGTATTTTATTTTCTGATTTTTTTTGCCAATATGTAAGACAGAGCATTTATTTGTTAAGATTTGAAGTTGCCATTTGTTTGACCATTCTGATACATAGTCGAGGTCTTTTTGAAGGGTAGCAGTATTGTCTGTGGTGTTGAATAGCTTACATCATCAGTGAAGAGAACGCAGTTGCTCTTAATATGATCACAGAGGTCATTTATGTAGAGTATGAAGAGAGTTGGTCCTAGAACACTGCCTTGGGGGACATTACTGTTGACAGGTACAGAATTTGATAGGATGCTCCCAGTTTTGACCATTTGTTGTCTGTTTGACAAGAATGCTTCTATCCAGTAATGCAGGTGTCCAGAGAAACCTTAAGATTTTAGTTTTAGGAGTAGTTTGTCGTGTACCACTGAATCAAGATTTTACAGTATCCTTCCCCTGCCATGCCCACCAAGCCATGCGCATAGAACCAGTAGTAAAAAAATTTGAATCCCACCACTGTTTGAAAAGTCTACATGCTATGTATGATTCACCAACCACACCACTAACAACTCCTTACTGGCTTTGAGCAATGAATTTTGAAGGTGAGTCCACACCAAATGTTAGGCCTTGGCTTGTTTTTAATTGAGATTTGTGGAATCCACAATGTATTCTAATGCAGGGGTCCCCAACCACCGGTCCGGGGACCGGTACCGGTCCGTGGAACAATTTCTACTGGGCCGCCGGTTTGCTGGGCGCCGCCATCTTGTTTTGATGAAAAAGTGCTTCCGGTGAGCTTTTCCGGATAGAAAGCGGCGTTTGGGTGCTGAAAGAATCCTCGCGCCTTAGTTTCATCGAGGGGGGGGCGGCTTCAAACAAAACTAAGGCGCAAGGATTCTTTCAGCACGCATGGCAAGGCGAGCCGAGCGACCGTCCCGAAGCTGTCATGAAGTCCATCGACACAGATACAAAGGAGGAGTTGAAGGTGGCGGGGAGAAGCGGGGGTCGGCTGGCTGGCCGGTCGCTCGGCTCGCCTTGCCATGCGTGCTGATGCTGGTACCGGGCCGCGGATGATTTTGTGATGCCAGTACCGGGCCGCGGCACAAAAAAGGTTGGGGACCACTGTTCTAATGGAATTCATAAACATTTCTAAATTACAACCAATGGATCTATAGAACACAGCCTCGTTCACACATTTGTGCAATTAACTGAAGGTTTGTAATAGGGTATAAGATAGTTTTGGTTATGTTTGTTCTACCACATGCTTCCTCTACCAATTATTCTCCTCAGTCTCCCCTAAATTACTTTTGTTGCTCTTTTCAGCATTTTTTCTAAAGCTCAAATATCTTTTTGATATTGTGGCAACTAAGACTGGATGCAATATTCCAAGTATGAACTTACCAAAACATTATAAAAGGACAGTAACACTTCATGTGATTCCAATTTATCTTTTTGTTAATGTAGCCTAGGACTGCATTGGGTTTTTTGAAAGCTGCAGAACACCACTGGCTCATATTTAAGTGGTTGTCCACTAATAGGCCTTCTTTCCTCTCACAGTTACTACTGTTGATTCCAGGATAGCATGTATTCTGTATGCTATTCTGTGCCTTTGGTTTTTCTGGCCTAAGTGTAAAACTCTTACTTTTATCACATTGAATTTCATTTTGGAATGATATTTTGACTTATCAGCCTGACTGACAATCCTGGGATTTTCTTGTAGTCTCTCATCCAAGTCCTAATCGTATTCAATTCTGCTTTTTTTCTTTCTTTCCAAAATTAGCAAAACTGTTGCTGCTGCTGCTGCTCACTATGGCATACTGCCTCCATATTATTTTCCTTACTGAACAAATTACAAATGGTGGCTAAAAAAAAATCTCCCCGGTATTAATAAGATATTATTAAAGCTATTTTAGATACTCTAGATTACCGATTCTCCCTTCAAATTTCTTGAGGCTCCTTCTGAACTATTGTTTTTGTTTAAATTGTTTACATGTAGTCTCAAAGACATTATCACAAAACCAGATCAAAGTTAGTACTGATATGTTATGCAATTGAGGGGGAAAATAATAACACTCAAAAAAATAGATAGGAAACTAAATAGATTTGTTAGAATGAAGTATGTTTTCACAGATTTAATCTGAGTGTTAAAATTAGAGAATATTACTGTACATACACAGTGTAAGGTAACAATTTTATTTACTGATCCCATTTGTACCTAGTCTGCCTATAAGGATTTTTGGGTATCCTGTAATGAATTATCTTATTTTATCGTTAATACAACATTAAGAGGCAGAGTTACTATAAAAATAAAACTTACAAAAAGCCATCCACTTATTTGCATATCAGGAAGCAAAAATGTTTTTAATGACAACTTTAAAACAAAACAAAACATTGGATTCTGTAAATTATGCAGCTTTCCAAAGGGAAGAGCTGAGTTTATCTGATTTATTTCAACCCTGGAGAGGTATCCCCTGTTGCATAGAAAACATCTGGTATGAGCAAAACTAATTTGGATCTCTTTTTTAAAATGTTAGTAGGATTAAAGGACCAGGTAGCTTGTTTCTTTACAAGATTCACTAGAGGAATCACTTCAAGGATGAGATGGAATCATTAGGTCAGCAGGAAGAGAAAGGAATGCATTGTGTCTGCTTCTTTGTAGTTCCTGCATAAATCCATCCATCAGAATTACATTACCTGCTTTGCAAATTAAGAAACATTTTTTAAAATAAAAGATTCAATCATTATACATACTATATAAATTTCACCTTCCATGTGACTTTTCTTTTTGTAAGATTCCAGGAAAATCCTAGCTCTTATGACAAAAATTGTCTGAAAAATTATCAGACAAAAAGATAATATAGATATTATAGGTTAGTTCAATTTTTACTAAAAACTATTGTTTTTATTAAGATATTGATAAGATAAATTTGTTTGTGTCCATTTTTAGATAATCATAATGCAATAACAAAAGGTTAATATTCTTCACATTCTCCATGGTCCTGATCTCGTACATCTGTTATTACAAAGAGAAAAAGCCACAACTCAGAGACCAGTTACTTGTGTTGCATGATGTGTGTAGTTTAAATGTTAGATCAGGTTTTTATTCTAGAACTGCAATTGTACATGTATTCTGTATATATACATTTACCCTCTTGTGCATTAGAAAATTTAGAATATAATTTGTAGGTCTTAGGCTCAATTCATGAAAACATTTTCTTCCTTATATATGATTGCCAGTCTCAGACAACATTCATTTCAGATAAACATGTGCTAGAGAAGGCCTTTTCTGTGATGTGTGTTTGGTAACAGTGAGAAAGAAAAGTCTTATTCTGATTTTGTGTGTGTGTGGGGGGGGGGAGGGGAATAGATAGGTTGTTATGACCATTTTAGTCAAGATGAGACTAGTATGAGAGCGAGTCTCTTTTAATTCCTGGAAGGAATTAATGTGCTACTATGAATATTTACTTCCAAAGATATTCTCTTTTTGATTATGATAATATTAATTAGTAGTGATGGCAATAGTAGTAGTAGTAACAGTGTCTCCAAAATTTTAACCTCTGAAAGAAACACATCCTAAACATATTATTAAGAATTGGACTTAACTACCATTCATCAGTGTGAAGAAAATAAGCAATATCTACCCTCCTCTTTCTCTTCTTCCCTCCGTCCCTCCCCTCTCCTTTCTTCCTTCTCTCTCTCTCTCTCTCTCTCTGGCAAGTGGGAAAGAGAGGGAGAGAGAGGGGGGAGAGAGAAATAATGAAACTTAGGGTGGTGTTAGTTGTACTTAACAAATAATATGTTTCAATCTTACTTTGCACTGGAATTATACTAGAATTACTATTGTCTACAGTTAGCATATATTTTCCCTTTTTTCTCTTTTTCTTTTCATAAAGTATGTTATAATTAGATTTGGATGAAAGGAAATATGCCAACATCACACACTATCTTTTATCCCTCATACCACCTTTGCAGCTGTTCAAAAGAATTTGCAATCTTGCTTCATTATATGGTATGGAACAGTATTTTTCTTATAACACTGTTGTGTTATAATTAAAGCTACATCAGCATTCCCATTGTAACCCATTATTTTAAGGAGTTCAGTGTCTGGCTATTAATTTTTTCTTCAAAGTATATAATCTCCAGAATAACTTTTTCTATATTCTTTAAACTTTATTTATCAGTTTAGAGGATGCTAATCTAATTAGAAAAATATGCTAAGAAGATATTCCCACTGTGATTTCCTGTGTGGGATTTGAAAATGTAGATGTTCTTGAGTGAGTAGTAAAATCCAACTTAAGATGCATGTTGTTTCAATTGATATTATGAGCTTCTTTTTCCATCTGAAAATTATTTTTACTAATAAGATTGAAACCAATAATTGAATTTAGTGTTGCCTGCATACAAAGCTAAAAGGTGAGTTGGACAGGGGAGATATATACTGATATACCAAACTATCTTATACAATGAGCGAACTATTTATATTTACTGTAAATTCTCACCTACCCTTTTTCAGTCTATATATCTTTGAGATTCTTGAGCCAGCCTGACTGGGCCTTTTTTCATTTTGTTTTTCCAATACACACTGCCATTTTATTCAGAATTCCAATTTCCCTAGGTCTTCTCTACAAGTTGAGTTAGAAACAAAATGGGTATGCTCCAGGCCCCTCACCTTAATGGTCTAATGGGGCTTAGGAAATGTCCTTTTTCTGTGGTTTCCCCTGCCCTGTGTGGAACACACTTTCCCAGGAAATCCTCAGTCCCTCCTTTCATTTAGCCTTCTGGGAAGCTTTGAAAAATCTGTCTGTTGACTCAACACTGGTATAGGATGAATTTTGTTGAAGGTATCCAAGAAAGATTGCTAAAGTACCACATTCTTATTTTTTTTCTATTTTAGGGTTTCTATTGTGTCTAAGTTTTATTGTTGCTCTAAACTGCCCAGAATTGTGTTCTCATTTAAATAATAAAAGAAAAATCTATACTTTCAGCTTTTTCATAGAAAATGTGATGTCATAAGAATCAAGCACTACAGCTTGATTCCACAGTAGTTATTTCCATTGGAAGAAATATTTGTATCTAAAAAGCAGAGTATTTGTTTTGCTGTTTTGCTACAGATATCAATATCTTCTCCAGCAGGATTCTTTAACAAACCTTAATCTTACAACCCAATTTAACAGATTTGGAAGGGATTCCTACAAACTCAAATGAATCATTTCTCACAAAACACTCCATGATAGAAGAGTATGCCTCAGAGTACATTTTAAATGTAATTAGTTACTGTTCATGCAACAGGGAAAAAAAAACAATTTTGAGTTTTTATTGTATATGTAGTGAAGGACCATTTATGCATTTCTCACTAATACATTTTGTTTTAAACCTTTACTGAGATGACCAGAAGAAAGTTGAAAGTAAGGCTTATGTTTCTGTGCAAAAAAAATTGATTTTATTTCTATTTCTATTTGCTTTATTTATATTCTGACATTCATTTCTTCAGCTCAGTAAGAATCTCCTTATTTTATCCTCACAAGTAAATATCTTGTGAGTAAGTCGCCCTAAAAAATAGCCACTGATACTAGTTTAATATTCTAGTCCCAATAACATTATGAAAGGAAGATGAATAACATAAATATGGATTTCTAAAAGACCTGCATGTGAAATGGCTCTTAGAAGTATCTAGTCTTCTTTCCAAGCCATGAAAGGCTGTAATTTATACTATTCCTGAATGTCGGTCATATTGAATTTTGGAAATGTCTGAAAGATTACATGTTTTTAAGGGATATTGCCTAGGTTATAGAAGAAAATGCAATAAATAAAATCTTGAAAATTGATTTCATCATTGCAGAAATCATTGCAGATTTCATCAGCTATTATTATTGACATGTACCTGTCAAGGACTTATTTTCTATGTCATGCATGGGAATGAAGACTAAACCATGTTTTAAGGCATCCTGAATTTAAAAACAAAGTTTTCATATTACATATGGGTAACAATTCATCTTACGAGATTTTATGGATCAGAGAATTGATCACAAGTATTGTGGCAGACATGAATAGGGTGAAGTAAGAAAAAAGTGCAGTGGCATGAAATCAATTGATAGACAAAAACTTACAAAGTTAAGATTACTTATCATTTCAGGTGTGTGCCAATCAATTAATATACGTAGCCAATGCATGGATCTTTATGTGAATACACACATTCTGCTTTAGAATCAATAAATAGCTTCAGGAAAGACTAATCTAAATTAGAACAACAAATAAAGATGCTGAATGTTGAATTTGTTTCTTGGGAAGAGGGAAGGAATTCATACTCAACTCTTTTCTCCATCAAACTTTCAGAGTTTACCTTTCAATAGGCAGTAAAGCAAGAATACATTTTTAGACAAGCATATCAAAGGGCCCTTCTAAATAAAAGAGGCACTGCTAATTAAAGAGCATTTTTTAGCATTTAGAGAATTTGTGATGAACTATAATAATAGCATTTAGTAAAACATGGAGCCAGACAGTTCACCCTTATAATGAAACTGATTCTGTTTATGATTATGTTATAGCAGAATTTTGGAGTCAGTTTTAATAGTAAAACCTTTTGCACATCTGTGCCTACGCATTTGTCTTATTTATTGAAAATGTATCATCAGACTATGAAATAAATATTTTTTTAAAAAAATAGATTATAATATACTAATGTTCAGGATAAAATAAATATATTCCTTTTCTCATATATTTGAAATACTCCATGGAGATTATTATTTTTTCTTCGTTTAGTATGATTTCATGTGCTGCAACCCTACATTTTATTGCATTTTCATATAATAATATATAACAGTTTGCTAGTTCATTTTATTGACTTCACTAATACACAAAAGACTTTACAAATGACATTCTTATCCACAGAGTTTCATTTGTGAAAGTCTGTTGTGTATTAGTGAAGTCAATAAAATGAAGTAACAAACTGTTGTTACATATTATTATATGGAAATGAAATAAATATATTTAATGGAACCTTTGAATCCGGTTCTATGATCTGCTGTTGTGAAAACCGGATTTTACTCTGTTCCTTATTTGTCAGTTTTTCCTGGCAACCTAATACTGGCAACCTAAAATTTCTTTACATCTCCTAAAATTACATTCTATGAAGTACTTAATCAGGTAATGTAAACTTGCTTAGAGGTATTAGAGTTCCGAATGACAAGTGTTAAAGGTGTTTATTTCTTGATTGGCAATAGCAATATTAGATTCATCTATTTAGAATCTCCGGAACAATTAGCTGGATTAGTTTCATTTATTGTAACATTAAAAATCTGGTTGATTGGGAGTTCTATGAATAAGATTTCTATGATATGTATCAAGAGAAAATATCTTCTGACTAAAATGATTGTTTTGTGGTAATAAATTGAACCATATGTACACTATGTTACTCAATCTTTTTTCTTCAAGGCATAAATTGATATTAAAGAACATTTAAGTCATAACACATGGTTATCCAGGCATGAACGAGGCAATAACCCATATAAGTTGTCAAGGTGAAGCCAAAGCATTTATTAGAGGTTTGTGTTGTTTTTGAAAAGTGCATGGTTGAATAAACATGGATTAGTGCTATTATGCTGCTACGATGACTCAAGTGTGTTTTTACAGTGTCAGTAATTTTTATGTTTAAAAATCACTGGTGCAGTATATTAGCTATAATTTATGTTTATCATCTTGTGTATTCTAATAGGTTTCAACAAACCATTTAACATTTCAGCTTGTGCATATACATTACTTAATAGGTATTTATCTTTTAAAAAGAGATACTTAAACAGGATTTTTAAATCTTGCAACTGCATGTTAAAAGAGAAAATGTTGGGATGAAGCATATTAATTTTCCCCGCCTTCATTCTTCGATCTGCATTTAAGAATACAACAATCCAATTTAACCTAACTTTTTTTTAAAAAACCCTATAGAATAGAAAAGATCAGCCATTTTAAAAAATCTGGCTTGAATAATAGCAATATGCCTGATATGAATTGTCCATCATATTATTATATAGTGTAGAGGTCCTAATGCAGTTGAAAATAATCTTCCAATAATCAAAGGGTTTGATAGCAATGCTCTTTGGAGAGAATGAGGCAGTACAAGAGGGTGAATTGAAAAACATCTACGAAAGTGCTTTGATATAGACACTGTATTTCAGAGTGGAAAATTAAAATCCCTCAGATAGCATTTCATGAATATTGTCATAACTTTAACAAATGAGTTGTCATTCTGTAGACTTCAATGCATGTTTTTCTGATTAACATTTTTTATATGATGGGTCATGATATTTTTGGTTAGAACTAAATTATCTCAACAGAAGATACAGGAAAAACTCTTCTTAATAGATGGAAACTGAACAAGGAGAGATTTAACCTGGAAATAAGGAGAAACTTTCTGACAATAAACCAATGGAATAGCTTGCTCTCAGAGTTGTGGGAGCGCCATCATTTGAGACTTTCAAGAAGAGATTGGACTGCCTTTTGTCAGAAATGGTGTAGGGTCTCCTGCGTGGGCGGGGTGTTGGACTAGATGACTTACAAGGTCCCTTCCAACTCTGATTATCTGTTTGATCTGTTTGATCTTCTTGATGTTCTCAGGAGATTAGAAGAGAACAGATTTGGAGCATTATAGAGATTATAGTTAATTAGATGATAGTATGGACAATTGTTCACATCTTTACCTGTCTTTAAAACTACCTTATAGTTCTCCCAAGGTTATTCCTAATTCCACTTTAATTTCATTCACCTACATTTATCTTCTATCATTCTACTTCCCATAACCCTCAATCAGTGCATGTTGTTACACTACAGTTCTGCAAGCTGCATTGCTTCCTGATCCAATTCAGTAAGCTGGTAATAACTCCTACATGGCATGGAATGAGGGACTGTCTCTATTCAGTTACATCCAGTTGTCCCATCATGAGAGAACCATAATACAAGTCCCATCTACCAAGGAATGTCATCTGATACAATGCAGGCACAGAGCTTTTTCTACCATGTTATCTGCTATTTGGAACATCATTGTCCATGAGTTAAGATTGACCTCCAACTTAGATGCTTACTTTGTTGCATACTTTATTCCAAACAACCATCTCCCACTTCAATTTAAATATATTCTAAATTAAGGAATGCAAATTCAAAAAATACTTGAACTTCATTTAACTCAATGCCTTCATTACCACGGGGTTCTGTTCTAAAACTACAGAACAAAAAAACATGGTTTCAGAAAAAAAAAGGTTAGATATAAAGTTCATGATGACGTTTTATACTTACTACCTTTCTCAAGCTCTATGTTTACAATTTAGCTATCTTTTTTCTTAGTCTATTCATCATAAATAAAAAATTTGCTTCTTCTGTTTTATATGAAAAGTCTACAGGGGGTTTCCAGTCAGCAATAAATATAGGTGTTGTATTTTCTATGTTGGTCTACTTTTGTGACTAAGGCAATGCCATATTGTGTTCTATGGGAATTGAATGCAAAAAAACCCTCAGTCTTTTGCAGTCTTTTGTAATTTTTATGTAATATTTTTTCAGTCAAGCAATGTCCCAAATGGCTTATCACAAATCATACTTTGAACTGCATGGCATAAATAATATCAACAACAAATGAAGTGATTGAAATTAAACTAATTTTCAAATCCTTACCCCTAAAGTTCTGTGTCCTCTCTGTTTCTTTAGTCTCACATTTTCTACTTTGATTTTATTTTCTTATATGTGGCTTTTTGCCAACAATATTTATATAATCCACTTTTTTATTTGAACAAGGGCCTGAAAATCAACTAGCATAGTTCCATTTGTATACATACATATTTACAAATTGATGTAAATTATATTATACATAATTTTATATATGTTATTTTTTCTTATATTGTTTATCACAACAATCTGCTTCTTAACAAATATTTCAAATAACTTTATTGTTTCAAAATTCTACGTTTTCATTATTTTTATTCTTTTTGAAAAAAGAACCTAACTCCAAATTTGGGAAGGGAGCAAGCCAGAGAGACTAGGCCAGTTTTCTGAATTTAATTCAGACTGTTTCATTTGTATACATACATACATACATACATACATACATACATACATACATATTTTCTTAAGTTTTCGCGGGTATTTATATGTATGGTATTCAGCTTTGTTCTGGTATTTTCCCACGTCATTATAGTTGTGCTTTTAAAGTTGTAGCTTACAGGACTCATATATATATGTATGTATGGTATTCAGCCTTGTTTGGGTATTTTGCCACGTCATTATAGTTGTGCTTTTAAAGTTGTAGCAATGTTTCAGCAGAATCTCATCTGCCATCATCAGGCTTCTGTATTGTGTTCCTCTGTGAGTCAGACTTTCACAGCCGTTTCAGTTTTAAATTTAAAAGTTAAATTTAAAGTTTTAAATATGTATGTATGTATGTATGTGTAAAATTTTCAGCAGGATGGGTTTGTATCCTGATCAATATGTATAGAATTAGCCTTTATAACTGGGCATGATTGGATTTTATTTTAATTTTTTATCCGTTCAATTAATTTGCTGACATATGCATATTCTTTGACATTCATTTGACAGTAATTAAACTTTGGAAAAGTTAAAAAGTCTGTCTGACTTAATAAAATACTATTTAAGAAAATTATATTTTGGAGACAATGGAGAAAATAAGAAATCCAGGCTAATGCTGTACATATCACTCATATTATCACCTCACAAAAATTACCCTGAGATAATTTTGATAACAGAAAAAAATGGTGTGTGAGTGAGCAGGGAAGATTGCACAGAGCTGTACAAATATGGACCTACTGAACTGCTCCACAATAGATTTTTTTACAGACAAGCTATCAATTCTCCTGACATATGCAAGCATATAAATTGGCTGACTTAGCAAAGAGAGAGAATGTATAACTCACAAGTGAAAAATTGACCAAGATGGGCTGCTTGCTAATGCATACTGCTACCTATTTGTGGAATTTTTGCTTTATTATTCCTTCTAAGCATTGAAATGCTGGAAATCAATTATGTAAAAGAACTGGATCTCTTTTAATCTATCCATTGGCAAAATACATCTCTGAAAATGGAACAGAATAGAATCAAATTTGGTACAGTGGGGGAGCTGACAAAAAGAGAGAGGTCAAAATGTGTCTTGTTTCTTGGGGCTGTGTAAAAAAAATATTCTATAAAAATGGAGAGGTGGAATCTCCCAAAGCATTCTTACGTGAGAAGCAATGGGACAGTTCCATGGATAATTTTGACTGCTCCTTTCTAAGCCCCTGTCCCCTTATGGTCACATGACCCAGATCACTTCCAGGTTGCCTATGACAGGCTGACTTGAACATGAGGAAGCAGGCACAACATCTACTTCATTTCTTGAAGAAAATATTTGAGCCACCTATGACAAATGCCTTTCAGAGAGTAGGGGTGGGGGGGACCATAAGTCATGCTCTACATGTTTCCTCTGTTTTCTATTCTAATTAGAGGCCACAGGAGTATTTTGTGGATTATTCCAATTAAGATGTGCATTTGCACAACAGGTAATTTTTTTGATATATGTAAGCAAGAAAAGCATTTGAGAAAGAGTTTAATTTTGCTTCTGTAAATTACCTAGATATACAAACACTCTTTCATTCAAACTGAGCTTGTCATGACAGCATTAGATTTGGAGATTATGTCTAATAGTACATAGTGTATAACTGCCATGGAGAAAATGAGTGTTTATGTTATATCATATGATTCAATATGAATGTGTTAATTATAAAACTGGACTTTTTAAAATAGCCCTGAGTTGATTCATATATTTGGACTTGGATGCCTCTGGCTTGACATTTTTTGGTGCCTTGGGCTTAGGTTTGAGAAAAATGGTATAAATAGATATGAATTTCAATACAAGCTAGCTATGATAGCTATCTACTGACTTGCATAATTTCTCAATTTGTTATTTTATAATACTATCTCTTGAAAGAAGGTTTAGGTAAAAGAAGAATGCCTTATGGAGAATGGAAAATATCACTACCTTAAAGGTAGTGCTGTTCTCAATTTTATGGGTTCACTTTATGGGTAGATAATAAAAAAATAATAAAACATTGTTTGTGATATTGATTTTTATAGCTTTAGTATAGCAGGAATTTGAAGGATGACCAATAAAGTTGCTACATATCAGTTGTTAGACATTATATTATTATACTGTTTAATTCTAAGTTAGTTACTGATTGGATAGACTTGTCAACATATTTTTGCCATTATCCTCAAGACATCAACCTAGGAATAAGTTCAGTGGAATTTATCAGAAATAGTTTTCAGGGGAGTTATGTTCTTAAAAGAAAACCTGCCTCAGATCAATGTATAAAATAGTATTTCTTGGCATTAGAAAATATCTTTGGACTATGATTAAATTTATGCCCCTTTCAGTCATACATACCACTGTACTTGTAATTGCTATTGCTGTTAGATATGTTTTTGCATTGTGACCAATGATCAAAATTCTCACCTCTCAAAGGATCGTTGAAGACTGAAGTTAGCACCAGGAAATCCATTCACGTGGTAGAAATATGCCCTGTGTAATTTTCTCAGTAATTGAAATGTATGGAAGAAATCTTTTGTATGAATTCTATTTTCCTTTGTATACAATGAATGAAAAAAGAATAATGTTAGCATCTCCATTAAAGCAAATCTTACATTAGACTCAGCACCACCATGATTTGAGTTAGAGAAAGCAAATATCTGAAACCTACTGACCCAGGGGTCACAGAATAAAACGTAGCTGTTTCTGGGTTGTTTTTTTCCTTCCCCTCCCCTTCACCAGAACTCCTGTGGTCAGAGAAATGTTGGATTTTCTGGACTAAATTCTGTCTTCATATGATCCACAAATTGATCCTCCCTCCCCCCCGCCCCCCATTATAGAACTTCAATATTAGAGCAGAGCTACAAAGTTGAATATCTTTGTTTTGAGATAAGGCTGCAATCTAAACATTTTGTACGTTGCTCATATCATTTTATCTATATGTAATTATTTTCATACTTCAACTGATTGTGTATGGGATATTTAAACAAGAAGTGTGCATCATGTTTGCAAGGTCACAACCCAGCACCTTTTTTTGGTGCATAATTTCTGCTGGGTACAAATTATATGTCTGGTGCATATATGATATGAAAAATTGTGCTCTGGTTAGGATAAATCAACAGTTACTTGGTGAAAAGTTAGAAAAATGTAGAATGCAAAGCTCTCTGGATGACTTCAAGACATTTACTTTGTCATCTTAAACTATCCCACCATGCTGGCTTTTGATACCTGGTACCAGGAATCAAAATTGAGCTGACAAACCAAAAATCATTCACAAATCTAAGGATAAACAAGGACAAACAAACAAATAAAACTTTAATGATCATACTATGCATGATATTTTATGTAATCTGCCTTTCCTCCAAAAGTTCATAGTATCTTTCCATGAAGAACCACTTTTTGTTTATGCCCACAGAATCCTCATAAGATAGGATGGCCTGAGAGATAATGATTGGCTCAGAATCACCCACTGAGTTTCTGGGGATGTGGTCTACATGGGCCTGTATCTCCCTAGTTCAATGCTGATGTCATGTACTGGGATATGGTGAGGAATTATAAAAGAAGCTCAAGAGAAATTCTGTAATGTAATTAAGATAAGAAAATAAATGTCTTAAAGTCTCAGTGAGATTTTCAGGCTGAGGATAGAACTAAACATAGAACATGTTCAAATTTATCATAGCCTTGAAAATCTCACTGGGTGACTATAAGAAATTTATTTTGTCATCTTAAACTTCCTCGCCACATGGCACAAAATGGAAATTAAATACAATAGATGTAGAGTCTTGCATTATGTCTGTACAATATAATGGACTCTGTAAATAATGTTACAACATTGGCACTTGCAGTATCTTGCGCTAAACTAAAAATGGTAAAAATTATCTGAATTCCGCAGGTGGACATTAGAGAATGGAAAATAATATTTCATCCTGCTTTGAGAGCTGAGTAACTTTAGCACTTGGCAGATGTTTTGGCAGTAAGTTGAAAATACAAAAAGCTCACAGGAAACTAACAGATTTAACAGAGTTGGAAGGGACCTTGTACATCATCTACTCCAACCTCCCACCAAAGCGGGAGACCCTATACCATTTCTGACAAATGGCAGTCCAATCTCTTCTTGAAAGTCTCAAATGATGACGCTCCCACAACTTCCGAGGGAAAGCTGTTCCATTGGTTGATTGTTCTCACTGTCAGAAAGTTTCTCCTTATTTCCAGGTTAAATCTCTCCTTGTTCAGTTTCCATCCATTATTCCTTTTCTGGCCTACAGGTGCTTTAGAAAATAGCTTGACCTCTTCCTCCCTGTAGCAGCCCCTCAAATATTTGAAGACTGCTATCATGTCTCCCCTGGTCCTTTTCTTTACTAGACTAGCCAAGCCCAGTTCCTACAAGGGTTCATAGTATGTTTTAGCCTCCAGTCCCCTAATCATCCTGGCTGCTCTTCTCTGTACTTTTTCTAAAGTCTCAACAATCTTTTTTATACTGTGGTGAACAAAATTGGATGCAGTACTCTAGGTGTGGTCTTACTAAGGCTTTATAGAGTGGTATTATTACTTCCCTTGATCTTGATTGCATCCCCCTGTTAATACAATTTAGGATTGCATTAGCTTTTTTGGCTACTATAAAAATTTGGAGCTCAGAGCAGGTGACCTTAAGCAACTAGGATTTTACCTCCTAGATCACAGTGATAATTTCCACTTACATGTAGTGATTTTACTATGAAAATTGAAATATTTTCCAAACACGTAGTAAGGGCAAACTCTACAAAGTAAGGAACTCAGCGTCTAACTGAAGAAACAGTCCTGACAATCAATTATTTTCATTTTAGCACTGACAATTATGCAAATTATTTGGAACAGCAATGGGCACCTAATTATGACACCTAATTATGCCAATTTATTTATACACCTCCTTGAACAACATTTATTTATAACTCTCTCTCTCATTCAGAATCAAGACAAAGTAAGAAAGAAATACAAAGATGATATTTTATCCCTAAAAAACAAGAAAAATATGAACTATTTGAACTTGAAAAATTAACTGATTTTCTAATTTTATACTGCACAGTACTTGTGTTTAAGAAGGAAGGTAGAATTAGTTTTGTAAAACTGAAAAAAAAACCTGGACAATCACTAGTCAATAACAAATAATCAGGTATTCTGTATTTCTGTGCTGACATCAAATGGTTTTCCCAGTTTAGCAACCTGCCAAATAGTAAGCTTGATCAACACTAATTTCAGAGACAGTATGGCAATTTAATGGAACAATTTATCGTATTTTCATTATTTTCAAAAACAATATTCCAGGTTAATATTATTTCCTGTGTTCTCAACTTGACCTCTCAGCCCTTATCTGTATTATCACCAAAGCTGGGCTACTACAATCTGATAATTTACCAAGCATCAGTCTCATACTAACTTCTCCATAGCCATAGTTCCTCTCTCTGAGAGAGATGGGCAGTTAAGTAAATAAATTAAGTAAATAAATTTGTTCTATACTCTATAGGGTAATATCCACTGGAAAATGTTTGGTTTACATTCATTGTTTTCAGTTTTTCAGCTGCCCAGGCCAATTCCAAAATTTAACAAAAAAGGAAAGAATTCAAAGCAAAAGATCTGTTGTTTGTGTGGTGATATATGTTCATGTCACATTTGGTTATTTGATTCTCATTTATACAGTTTGATTAGTGCTCAACAAGATATGAATAAAAAGCTCTAAAAGTCTGGCACATGAAAAGTTTAAAATATTAAATATTTAAAATATTTCTTTTTATGTACATCTTTGGGGAGAACATGTTATTAGTAGGGTATTCTGGCCTCTTTCATTTTTCTTTCCATAGCCAAAGTCAATATGGTACCAAAAAAAAAAAAAAAAAATTCAAATGCGAACCTTGGTTCAGCCATAGAATTCATAGGGTAACTTCAATCTGTGTATCTCTCCAGTGTATATATTGAGATTAAATGAGGATTATATACAACAGCTGTGGTCCAAATGAGGGTGCACCCCAATCAGTAGCCCCTAACTAGTCATGGCTGGTAGAAAGAAGTGCTAGATTAAGATTCCTGCACCTAATAGCACAGAACATTATACTTCTTGGAGAAGGGTTTGGTTTGAGAGCAAATATAACTATCCAAGCAGATTGAAATAGCTTCAATTGCCTTGAAAGGATTTGTTTGTATTGTAGTGGTTCTCTTCAGTAGTTTAGGTGCAAAATGGCACAAGCAGTTCTGTTTTGGCATTATATTCATTATATACCAGTTTTATTTTTAGAAAAGATATGTTAAGCTGACCATTGGAAAATGGCATTTCACCTGAATTATCACTTCTCTGCTTAATGACTGCTTCTTCTTTTTCTTTTCCAATTTATTTTGTACTGAATGTTATATTTTAAACTCTGTTATGGATAAATTCAGTCATTACTGGTAGCCAGTTTTTCTGTGGAAGCAGTACTCAAGGACATTAGCGGACCTCGCCCGAGCGCGAGACAAACGCTGAAGAAAAAGAAGAAGAAGACTGGTAGCCAGTTTTTCCTGATCGTCATGGAATAGGCTTTTTAGTATGGTGATTCATAGAGCTCCAAAAATTTTTTTGCTCAATGGAGCCCATTATACACTTTATAGGAGCAGTAGATACAAGAACATTGTATCTACAAGGGATGTACTTGGTAAGGGGTGAATCAATGTTCCTTTTCCTTTAACATACATTTGTTGGTCCAGGCAGATTTATACACATTAAGGAGGCTCAGCATGCAAATTTCTGAAATATTGTCTAGTTATATGCTGCTTAGACAAATTGTTAATTTCAGAATGACACATTTGTTCTAGATTTGTTTTAAATACATCAAGATAGTCACACTGTGTAAGAGTTCATTGTTTTTGTAGTTCATCAGAGTTTTGGGAGGGTTGTACAAGATCTCATAAAAATTTGATTCCAGTCCCATTGAATGTTGTATTTCCTGTTTTAAGCCATATGTTTTCATGCTAAGGAGTACTCAAGCAATTTGGAATACTTCCATCAATCTTGTATCAGCTCCACATTCTTCCTGTTATAATGTTTTTTAATTGTTCTGCTGCTCAGGAAGAAATAAGGACAACAATCCCTATTACTTGCCATTACAGGATTCTTTCAATATGAAATATTTAAATTGTGGAGTAATAAATGGTAACAATCCACACATAAAATTACAAGAAGTAATGATTTATTGCTTGATTTTAAACATATAGTTTGGGTTGAGCATGCAAGTTTCTGAAATGCTGTCTAGTTCTCCACTGAGCCAAAGAGAGAATCCAGGATAGGTAGTCTCTAGTCTCCTAGCTTTGCAGACCGAGTTGAAAAACTGAGGATACACCCCCTGGTAGTGGTCCCCAGTTCTTCACTCGGTCTCAGCATGTTCAGACCACCCTTTAAGGGCTCTGAATAGTTCAGTTTGTAGAAGAATCTTCACCCCCGGATTAAGCTTTTTTTCTTAGAGAGGCTCAGATCAGGTTTGACAGCTAACTGGCTTGCCGGTTTAGCACTTTTGTTTTTCGTGCCTTTTTTTCCAGTTCATATTTTTTTGTTTATTATTATTTTTTAAACTTTATTTGCTGGTGGACTGGGTTTTTTATGTTTGCTGTTGGATTTGGGGTGGAGGTGCCCCTGAGAGCCTGTGTGGCCTGGGTTGGGGGGTGGGAGTCGGTGTCTTATTTAACTCGCCTTCTCCCGATCCGTTTTCCCTTGATTTGGGCTAGCCACAACTATCGCAAAGTGCTTCTGCCCCTTTTCGGTGTTGGTGGCCATTTCTCATGTTTTGGGACAATCTTGCAGTTGGCTCCAGGATTTTCCCTTGGGGTGGTGGCCATCAGGATTAAATCCTGACCCACTAACCAGTCGCCAGAGCACCATGGCAACTGCGAGATGCTTGAGTCTGTCAGATAATTGCGGTGCAGCCAGTGCTAGGCTCACAAGCCTCTGACCTGTCAGGGCTTGCTGCAATTCAAAGAGTTAGCTGTTTTTTTCACCTTTTTTTCTCTGACTCGGGTTTTGAATTGTGGAGCTGGGCTGACCTCACCACTTTGGGTCGCACTAGCCTCCTGAAGTGCTGGACAGCTACTGTGGCTGAAGCAGACAACGTTAGGCTAAATAATTTTTTTCTTTACTACTTTTTCTCTTTCTCTCTCCCTGTCAGTGACAGTTAATTTTGGCGGGTTCAAAATGGCCACCGGGGAGCTGATCAAGAATTGTCACTTCCTCAGCAGGGTAGAGAGAAGGCTGTAAAAGGATCTCCTAAGCCCAGGTCTGCTGGGCTGGAAGCAGCAGCTAGGATTAGAGCTAGGGCTCTAGCCCCTAAAAGACCATCTAGGGCTGAGGATAGGCAGGCCAGGCATAGACAAAAAGCCATAGATAAACAGTTTGACAAGGCAGTGAGAGACTCCAGGATGGCTGAAAACAGGGCCACTTCTCCTCTGCCTCCACAAGATGACAAGCAGCAAGACCAACTGGCAGATAGGCAGTATTTGACTGCCTGGTCTCTTGGCGGTTCAAGTACTCAGGATTTGGAGGGAAATCTCCAAATCAGAGCAGAGACCTCTCATAATTTTTCTGAGCCGCCACAGGGGATCTTGATTTCTGTGGAAGCCAAGCCTCCAGCGGAGACAGACCTGTGCCTGTAGCCACCTGTACACCTACAGCAGCTGGCTTACGGCCTGAGGAGATCCAGATACAAGAAATGCCATCCTTCATGAGAGCCTGGATCTCCCAAACAATTAGACAGGAATTTCAGGCAGAAGTCAACTGGCTGCGCCAGTTGTCTTATTTGGACACTAACAGAGGCGTCCCTCAGGGGCAGGGGCAGGCTTCTGCAGAACAGCCGATATACTTCAGAGAACGTTCTGCTTCCCCTTCAGAAAGAAGCCAATTTTATGGCTCCTAGAGGGACCTCCTTCCAGAGAGGGACTTTTTGGATGAGGAGTCGAAGGTAGTAGGTTTCTCCCCCCACCCCCAGGACCTTTTCCAGATGGCTTTCTTGAAGATTCTGCTGGTTAAGGCTAAGAGCACAGCTCATCTTCAAAAGGACATGATCGCTTGGGACCTTCCCACAGAGGGAGAGGATCAGGAAGATTACCTGTTCACTGAGAAAGCATCTGTGGTGGATGCTGTACCTGTGCCCTAGATGTTTTTGAACCTGATTAAAAAGCAGTGGGAGTCCCTGGGGTCTGAGTCTACCTTATTTGATGTGGACAAGGACCTTTTGAAGTGCCAAAGGTAGATGGCCCAGTGGTAACCCTAGTATCCTCATTGGTCATCTCACCTGATGCTGAGGACATTTTAAAGGCAGAGGATCGGAAGGAGGAGATGGTGCTCTGTTGAGCTCATCAAGCCAACACCTGAGCCATTAGAGCATCAATGACCGCATTTTCTTCCATGAGCTGTTCAGAGCATCCAGTAGTGGGAGGTGCTTCAGTCTCTGCATGTCTATGCTGGGCTTAATTTCTGGAACACTCCTCCTCCTCCATGGGACTTCTCCCCAGCGTTCCCCAGTTTTGGCTCAGCCTCATGAGGGATAGGCAGTGCTTGTGATTCTTCCATGGCCGAAACAGGGAAATTCGTTTTTATTAGCAAGTTTGAAAATTGACCAGTTTGTCTTTAGGACTCTTTAGCCTCCTAATCACATAATGATCTCTCGACATTGGCTCTTTAACATCAGGCAGTTGGAGATCACTCGCATTATAGGGAAACGCTGATTCGTGCCCCGAAGCAGAAGGAGGTTTCGGCATTGCTCCGTGCCCCCTCCCCACAACTGCTCTTTTTACCCCTGCCATTCTGATAGATAGCCGCAGAGTTTATTACATCTGAACAGCGGCGTGAGCTTTTTTGCTCACAACAGAGTCATATCATTTTCCTTCCCCCCTCTGAATGCTGCCTGGAGGTGGAAGATTTAAATGCTTAGTTCCTTCCACCCTTCCCTGCCATTTAGCCTTATAGGAGAAGCCCTCGGAGGCTACTTCTCCATGCGACAGGAGTTTGTTGCTGGGGAGCGCGCCAAAAGGTTAATGGCCAGAGGCCATTTTTTCTTACAAAGACGTCGTGGCCACGCTGACTGTATTTCATTTCATGCTGTGTGAGGTACTTTCTTTCCTGAGCAGAGGTTTCTCTTTAGGAACACTTGGGATCATTACACCCTCATCTTGTTTTTACTACATTCGAGGCTATTTCTACATTTAAATTATTGGCTTAACTCTCACAGCCCAATCAACCCAGCAGCACAACAGTGAGCACCTAGGCCTGTGCAGGGAAGCTGTTGAAGGCCTCTACCTTCATCAGCTTGGGCTTTTAGGAATTTTCAATTTGACTGTTTGGTTTTTCAATAATTTTAGCCTCATGCTATTTAATTGATATCCATATACATATAGCTATATATTAGTGATTATAATAATAACAATAATAACAACAATAATAATCTATTTGGTATAATATTTTAATATCAATAAAATATTATTACTGAGATACGACTCATTATATATAGGTATTAAAAAAGAGAGAGAAAAGGGGGGAATAAAACATCATCAGGGCAACTGGTCTGTTCTTAGATCAGGCCCCTGGGTGTGCCAACCACCTTCACAGTATTGCATTGTATAACGAGCATACTGCAATTCCTTCAATCGAAATGGCAGGTGGTAGTCGCTCACAGACCTCATCCTTGAAGGTCAAAGCCAAATCTCAGCACAAACCTAAGCAGACTAAAGGGAATTCTAAAGCTTCAGAAAGGAATGCCAACATGCGCCATAAAGCATTAGAAAAGCAGAAAGATAAGTGCACATGGGAGGTGCACAGGGCTTCACAGGACTTTCCCCCCCCCCCAGTCCAGGTCTGTCTACCTCTTCCCCCCATTCTCCCCCCTTGATCTCTCCCTCTCATCCAGACGCAGCTTGGCTCCCCAGAGCCAACAGGCCCAGTTACCTGGAACACCAACCACGCAAAGGGCTCCCAAAGCTACATTCACTCCAACAGCTGCCAGTCTTCAACAGGACAACATTCTTTCAGAGGAAGTTCCAGAGAGGATGAAGGCCTGGATGGAGCTGGACATCTGCCAGGGAATCGCAGCAGGTCTTCAACATGCAGTTCTGACCAGGGAACATCCTGTAACCGCTAATTATGATTCCCAATTGCTGAGGTCGTTGACCAGGTTGGAGCAACACTATACCCAGGTACATTTACAAGGGGGAAGCGCCCCTCCAAGGGCCGATGGAGAAGGAGGAGGAAGAAGTGGATCAAATTGATCAAATGGAACAGACTGAATCAGGATCAATACATGACAGTGAGCCCCTGTCGGAAGTGGACGCCTTAGAAAGGGGGATGTCTGAGGATGAGGGCCTTGTTCCTGATCAACCTGTATTTACAGGCTTATTCCACCCACAATTTTTCAGATCTCTCTTGTTTAAGGCAAAAAATATTGCGCGCCTGAACAAGTCGACCTCTTCTACCACTACAACTCCTTCAGAAGCAGGACCAGAAGATCTAATTTTCAACCAACCAGTAGTCGAGGCAGATGTGATCCCAGTTCCTCACATGTTTTTGGACCAGGTACAGAAACAGTGGGCATCTGCAGCGGCATACCCTCCCCCACTGGATATGACAGGAAATATTTCAATTTGGCCCCTGATTTCTCAAAATTGTTGAATACTCCCAAGGTAGACAAACCTATAGTGGGATTAGTGTCCTCCTCCATTCCCAGTGAAGTGCTGGAGGCATTAAAGCTGGAGGAAAAATGGGCCAAGCTAGCCCTACGCAGGGCCTATCAGTCTGACATGTGGGCCATCAGAGCAGCCACGGTTGCCTCCTTCTTTACCCGTTCTTCTCTCAGATGGCTCCACCTCTTACAGGAGCACGTCCCTAATTCCAACATTAGAGCACACCAAGATATTGCAAAACTTATAGCAGCCGCTGAATTCTCAGCTGACGAACCTTTCATGCAGTTAAGTTTTCAGGGCCATTACTTCACTGTCACAGCACGACGCTTACTATGGTTAAAACATTGGCAAGTGGACTTTAAGCACAAATGCAAGCTGGCTTTGTCTCCTATTGTGGGAGACAGACTGTTTGGCCCTTCCCTTGACCCACTACTAATTGAAACCCGAAACAAAAAGAAAATTCTACCTTTGCTTTTTCAGAAGTCAGATTCTAGAAACCCTCAGTCCTTTCAGAGGGGATCCTTTTGGGCCTTTTACCAGGGACCCTTTTCACCCAGATACCAGAGACCCCTCATCATTCAGGCAGCAGCCAGACAGATCTGACTTCGGGGATAGGAGCAGAAGGGGTGGCCAATCCAAGAGATCCTTTCAAGGAGCAGGAAACAGGTCTTCCCGGCATCCAAGATAACTCCCTGGACCTGACTCCCATTGGTGGACGCCTTAAATTATTCGCGGACCAATAGGACTCCTCAACGTCTGATTTCTGGGTCAGAGACATGATTAGATTTGGCCTTGCACTGGAGTTTCAATCCACTCCCCCAGATTTTTTTCATGTCATGCCCTCTCTCCAGAGATTGGGTTAAACATAATCTTATGGAAACAGCTATACAACATCTACTGCACATACAAGCCATCCAACCAGTAGCTACCAACCAACGAGGACGGGGTTTCTATTCACATCTTTTTGTTCCCAAAAGTTCAGGGGGGTGGAGAGCAATATTAGATCTGAAACATCTCAACCGTTTCTTAGTATATCGCAAGTTTAAAATGCACTCCCTGCAATCTATCTTGCTTGGCATCAGAAAAGGTGACATCCTTACGTCTATAGATCTGACGGAGGCATACTTACATATTGCTATTCAGCCTTCCCACTCTAAATTTTTGAGATTCTGTTATAATAAACACTACTTCGAATATGTGGCCCTTCCTTTTGGACTAGCTTCTGCCCCCAGGACCTTCACAAAGGTTCTTGCAGCTCTAGCTGCTCATCTCTGTGATACCCCTGTACAACTCCAGTGTTACCTTGATGACATCTTAACTTTGTCATCTTCCAATCATCAAGCAGTCAGAGATACTCAGAACACATTACAATCCCTATAACAACACGGGTTCTCAATAAATTGGAAAAAGAGTCATTTAACACCATCAACTTGGTTAATCCATCTGGGGGCAGTCATAGATATGGTGGAAGGCAAAGTTTTCCCTTTTACCAGATAGACAAAACAGCATTCAGCAATTAGTTAAGGAGATCAGGGGTCTTAAGAGGGTGTCCCTAGCTGAACTATCAAAATTGTTAGGCAAGATGATCTCATGTATATCTATCATCCCTTGGGCCCGGCTCCACACTAGATCCCTCCAGTGGTTTCTGCTCCCGTACCAGTTGTCCAGCCGAAGCAACTCCAAATACAAGGTCAAGGTACCATCAAAGGTCCTCATATCTCTCCTCTGGTGGACCAGACCAGTCATCAACAGAGCTTGCCTCTTCAAAGAGCCACACAGACTTACCATCACCACTGATGCCAGCCTGTTTGGATGGGGAGCTCACTTTCAATCGCTCACAGCCCAAGGCCACTGGTCCACCATAGAACAGTCGTGCGGCATAAACTGGCTGGAGCTTTGAGCAGTACACCTGGCTCTCTGCAGCTTCCTTCCACAGGTACGCAATCAACACATACTAATATTGACCGACAATGTAGCAGCCAAAGCTCACATAAACAAACAGGGGGGCACACAGTCAAAACACCTCATGCGGGAAGCGGAGCGCTTGTGTCGTTGGGCAGAGAGCAACCTACTTTCCATCAGGAGAACACATTTCCGGCCTGTCGAATACACAGGCAGAATGACTAAGCAGGGCCACAATCGATCAATTGGAGTGACGCCTCCATCCAACCCTGTTTCAAGAGGTGGTCAGGCGATTTGGGCAGCTGGTGGTAGACTTGTTCGCTTCCCCCCTCAACTTTCAGCTCCCCAGATTCATTTCCAGGTATCCCTTGCAAGGGGTGGAGAACTTCAATGCACTCTGCTGCCATTGGCCCCAGGGTCTTCTGTACACATTCCCACCACTTCATCTGATCCCCAAGGTCATCCAGAAGCTGCTGGACGAGAGGGCAGAGCTGCTGCTAATAGTTCCTTACTGGCCCAGATGGCCGTGGTTTGCAGACTTCCGCAGTCTATCCTTATCAATACCATGGAGAATTCTGCCGGACAGGGTTTTGCTAACCCAGGGACCCCTTCAACATCCGGACCCTCAGTGGTTGCACCTGACCATCTGGAGGTTGAAGAGCAAAAAGTTTTCCAACAGAGTTATCGCCACCATCCAAGCTGCCAGATGCCCCTCAACAACCCTCATTTACAATGCCACATGGTCCAATTTCTGCAAATGGTGTACTAAGTCTCAAACTGATCCCATCTATCCATCAGTGGCTCAAATCCTAGAGTTTCTACAAGAGGGGCTTGACAAGGGATTATCACCTAATACGTTGAAAAGGCAGGTGGCAGCCTTGGCATCGGTTGTCACTTCTGAGGGTCTACTGTCTCTTTCTCATCACCCATGCATACGGAGTTTCCTTCGAGGAGCCACAAATTTACACCCACCAGCAGTTCACCGTTATCCCACCATTATCCCACTTGGGACCTTAACAAGGTCCTCATTGCACTCACTAAGTACCCTTTCGAACCCTTGAAATCGCCAAGTCTCCAATTTCTGACGTATAAAGTAGTTTTCCTTGTAGCAATCATTTCTGCTCATCATATTTCGGAATTGGCAACTTTGTTGATCAAAAAAGACCTTTGTGTCTTCCATTCTGACTGGGTGGTCCTTCATCAATTAATTCGGCATTTTACAGGGCACAAGAGCTGATACTTCCTAACTTTTGTCCCAGGCCATCTCAAAGGTTGGAACTACAATGGCATTGGTTTTATGTGAGGCGAGCATTGCGAATATATATTCACCACACAGCGACTTTCAGAAAAACGGAAGCTTTATTTGTGTCGTTTCAGCCAAACACTCAGGGATGCGAAGTCTCATCTTCCACAATAGGCCATTGGCTATGGCCTCTCCATCGCCCTTCATTAGGATTATAAAATAGATGTGTTTGGATCCACTGAGGCCTCCTTTGGCAGAAGAGTTCTGCAACAGGTCCACACGGACCAGGAGGGGATTCCAAGCCAGACGGAGTCCCTCCCATAGGACAGGCCAAGCTTTGGTATGTCCCACTACTGGATGCTCTGAACAGCTCATGGGAGAAAGGGCATTGGTACTTACCAGCCCCACCCTTTTTTCCATCTGGTGGGGTCCCGTTTGGGCCAATGAATTGTTAAGGTGTTGAGGGCGAGGGTGTTTATTCTCTCATCTTTGCCAAAATGGGGGAACACTGGGGAGGAGTCCCGTGGAGGAGGAGGAGCATTCCAGAAATTAAGCCCAGCCAAGACGTGCAGAGACTGAAGCACCTCCCACTACTGGATGCTCTTCACAGCTCAAAGAGAACAGGCATATCAGGTAAGTACCAACGCCCCTTTTTTACATGGGCCTCCTTGCGGTGGCTGAGGCAGCTACAGGGCAAAATCCCACCTGAGGACCTCAGGTTGCATCAGGACCTGAATAAGATTATAGCTGCAGCTCAATTGACAGCTGATGCCACCCTCACGTCAGCCAAATTTTCTTCCAGAGCCATGGCCTCATCTGTAACAGCACATAGGCTCATCTGGCTAAAAATTTGGCAGATGGACACCAGAAACAAATGGAAGCTGGGATTTGCTCCCTTCAAGAGACAGAGGCATTTTGGGAAGGCCCTGGATCCCTTTTTTGATGGAAACCAAGGACAAGTGAAAGATCCTGCCATCCCAGGGGAGGCGCTTTGATTACAGGTCTCCACCCTACTACAGGAAGCCCTCCTTTAAACAGGGGGAAGCTGGGGCAGGCTTTCCCCATCAAAGTAGGCCCTTCCTCCAAAGATCCTCACCTCAGGCCAGAGGGCATCAGAGGGCATAAGGTCTTTTTTGGGGTTCCAAAGACCTTTTAGATGCAACAAGTGACGCCTGAGCCTCAGCTCCCAAAGGGGGCTGTCTTGGACTGTTGTGGCAGAGGTGGGAACAGACCACAATGGACACTTAGATCCTGACAACCTTACAGTCAGGTCTCTCTCTGGAGTTTCTTTCCTTCCCCCAGGGGTCTTTGTGTGCTGCTCTGTCTCCAGGGACCCCTCAAAGAGGGACCTCATGGAATCGGCGATCTACTATCTGCTGGACATTTGGGCCATCCAGCCGGTTCCAGGAGACCAGGAGAGACAGGAGTTCTATTCAATGTTGTTTGTGATTCCAAAGGCCTCGGTGGTGTGTGTGTGGAGAGCAATCCTCAACTTAAAAGGGCTCAACAGGCATCTAATCTACCAAAGGTTCAAGATGTACTCCCTCCACTTCATTCTAGAGAGCCTGCAGGAGGGAGATTTTTTTGGCTTCGGTAGACCTGACAGAGGCCTACCTCCATGTGCCCATAGACCCCAACCACCGTCAGTTCCTGAGGCTTTGCTATGGCGGTTGCCATTTTCAATATAGGGCTCTCCTGTTCAGCCTGTCATCAGCCCCATGGACCTTTACCAAGCTTCTGACAGCCATAGCAGCATATCTCAGATCCTTACCCATAAGGATTCAATGCTATTTGGAAGACATCCTGATAGCATCCTCTTCCTGACCCCAGGCAGAGGAGGATCTGAGGTCAACAATTAGGATTCTTCGAGAGTATGGGTCCTCAATAAACCTGGACAAATGCCACCTAGTACCATCGACTCGGCTCTTGCATTTGGGGGCTATCATAGACACCTTGGCTAGCCAGGTTTTTCTCTCACAGGAGCATTGAGACAGTATCAGGGATGTCATATTGCAGATCCTGTCTTCCAGAGAGGCGCCTATCATCTTGCTGTCTCAACTTCTCAGCAAGATGATATCGTGCATCAGGATTGTGTCATGGGCCCACTTCCATTCCCAAACCCTGCAGTGGTTCCTGCTCCCTTACCAGAGGGCAGGCAGGGGCGACTCACCAAGGAAGGTTTGCATCCCCTTGCTGGTTCTTTGTTCTCTTCATTGGTCCCAAGCTATGGATCAGGAATGCTTGTACAGGGAGTCCCAGAGGATTACCATCATCACTGATGCCAGTCTGTATGGTTGGGGGGCCCACCTGGGAGCCCAGGTCACCCAGGGAAAGTGGTCACAAGAAGAGCTCACCCACAACATAAATTGGCTAGAGCTCAGGGCTGCCCGCTTAGTGCTCAAGGATCTAAGGCAGGAGGTGGTGGTGGGACATGCTCTTGGTAGACAATGTGGCTACCAAGGCCCACATAAACCGGCAGGGGGGCACTCACTCCAGATCTCTAATGCAGGAGGCGACTCAATTGTGCAGGTGGACGGAGAGACACTTGTTGTCCCTACGAGAAGAACACATCTTGGGAGTGTCCAACGTGCAGGCAGACTGTTGGGCAGAGCCATGATCAACCAGTCAGAATGGCAACTGCATCCCAGTCTGTTCTAGGAGATGATGGAATGCTTTGGCCATCCAATTCTGGATGCTTCGGCTGTCCGATTCTGGATCTCTTTGCATCACCAGAGAACTCGCAGCTCCCAAGCTTCTTTGCATGATTCCCTGCACCGGGAGCAGAAGGGGTCAATGCTCTCTGGTGCAGGTGGCCCCAGGGACAATTGTATGCCTTCCCCCCTTCCCCTGATTCCAGGGGCAATCAGAAAGGTACTGATAGAGAGGGCAGAAGTTCTGTTGGTAGCCCCTTACTGGCCCAGGTGCCCTTGGTTCACTGACCTGGTGGGCCTGTCAGTCGCCAGACCCTGGAGAAGTCCCCTGCACAAGATCTCCCTCAGCCAGGGCCTGATCAAGCACTCAGATCCAGCCTGGTTTTGGTTGACCATCTGACGCTTGAGCGGGGGATCCTGAAACGGGAGAAGTTTTCCAGAAGGGTCATTCAGACCATCCAGGTGGCCAGAAGACCTTCCACGACCAGAATACATGATGCAACATGGAAGATTTTCTTCACTTGGTGTGCTAGTCACCAACTGGAATCCACTGCTGTTTCTATTGCAAATATGTTAGAGTTCCTGCAGGATGAGTTGGACAGAGATTTTGCCCCCAATACTTTGAAGAGACAGGTGGCTGCCTTGGCCTTGGTGATTTTGGTCAAGGACTTATCTACTCTGGCCCAACACCCCAGGGTGAAAAGCCTTCCTTAGGGGAGCCACAAATTTGAAGCCACCAGTTGTCCACCGTTAGCCCACCTGGGATTTGCCTAGGATCCTACAGGCTCTGACTTCTCCCCCTTTTGAACCCTTGGATAAAGTCAGCCATTGCCTACTCATGTGAAAGGTACCATTCTTAGTGGCCATTACTTCGGCCAGGCTTATTTCGGAGTTGGCTACCTTATCCATCAGGAAGGATCTGTGCCTCTTCCATGTAGATAGGGTGGTTCTGCGGTTGGACCCTACCTTTCTCCCCAAGATGAACTCCTTATTCCATTTCTCACAGGAGTTGATTTTGCCTGACTTCTGTTCAGAGCCTACCCATGCACTGGAGAGAAAATGGCACACCTTGAACATTAGGAGGGCCCTCCCTATTTACATTAAAAGAACCTCTTCTCTTAGGAGGACTGAAGCCCTGTTCGTTTCCTTTCAGCCATCAACTTTGGGTTGCAGGGTGATATCTTCCACCGTGGGTCGCTGGCTCAGAGCCTGTATTGTGAAGACCTATGAGTTACTGGCTCTTCCTGTGCCCAGGAGAATCACTGTGCACTCAACCAGGAGTGTGGCGACCACTGCAGCCTGGACAATGCAGGCTTTGGTTCTGGACTTTGTAGAACTCCGATTTGTTCATCTGTGATCCCATTCATAAGACATTATAAAATTGACTCCTTTGCCTCAGTAGAGGCATCCTTTGAAAGATGAGTCCTGCAGGGCATTCATGTAGAAGTGGGGACCTCCGACCAATCCAGTTCCCTCCCTTAGGATAGCCATCAGCCAGCTTTGGTATGTCCCATCCTGGATTCTCCTTTCGGCTCAGTGGAGAAGGGGAGCCAAAGGGAGAATCCGGTCCCACCCTGTATTCTGTCAGGTTGGAGTAGGGAGGAAATGTCCCTTTTTTCACAGTATCAAATAAGCTATCGATTAGAGGATAAGGAGCAGCTGAATTTGCTTCTACATTGTTCAGAACTGGGGACAGTTACCAGGGGTTCAGTCCTCAGTTTTTCAACTTGGTCTGCAGAGCTGAGAGACTAGAGACTACCCATCTTGGATTCTCCCTTTGGCTCCCCGAGAAGAAGCATTCAGGTAGGACCAATGCCCCTTATATGCTGCTTAGGCAAATCATTAATTTCAGAATGACACATTTGTTCTAGATTTATTTTAAATAATCAGGATAGTCACACTGTGTAAGAGTTCATTGTTTTTGTAGTTTATCAGAGTTTTGGGAGGGTTGTACAAGATCTCATAAAAATTTGATTCCAGTCCCATTGAATGTTGTATTTCCTGTTTTAAGCCATATATGTTTTCATGCATATGGAGTACTCAAGCAATTTGGAATACTGCCATCAATCTTGTATCAGCTCCACATTCTTCCTATTATAATGCTTTTTAGTTGTTCTGCTGCTCAGGAAGAAATAAGGACAACAATCCCTATTACTTGCCATTACAGGATTCTTTAAATATGAAATATTTATATTGTGAAGTAATAAATGATAACAATCCATATATAAAATAACAAGAAGTAATGATTTATTGTTTGATTTTAAATATATAGTTAATAATCAACCATCAAATCAAATCTGTATTACTATAGGCCAGCATAAAAGTCAATTATATTGACTTCTCTTGAAATATTTTATTTCTGTTATTGTGCTTATAGAATACAAAGATAATATCTTATCCTCTGATAAGGAGTGGCTAATTTTCCAACAGTATAATGTAAAAAAAACATTTATAAAGTCAGTTACATTGAACTGCATGGCCTATTTGCTTTATAATTTCATAAACTTGCCAGCAATTTAAATAAAAAAGTCCATTAAATTATCATATCATGCGATTGAATGATATTGCCAAGTATATTAAACCATGTGTGTTCAGCCAGAATTAATTAAATATTATTACTTTTTTCTTATTAACATATTGAACTTACCCTTCCTACTCACTACTAGAAATAGAAGCTGATTAGCAAACAAAGCAAACTTAAGTGCAAAGTTTAAACATTCTCCTCAGGGTGTTTCATTAAGATTCCTAAGTTCTTTTGTTTAAACATTTGCTCTTGGCAAATGTGCTAGTATCGTGAAAATATTGCTATGCTCTTAGGTGTGAATACTCAATTTTTAAAGGAAAAACAGTTTTACAGTCTGCTACTATGAGTTTATGCACCAGCAAATAAATAGTCTATGATAAACTACAGTTAACTTTTGCATCAAGGAAATGACATGAACAGAAATGTGGCTGTGCATTGACCCAGATGATTTGAGTGATATTCAACTTTTGACAACACTCCTTTCAAATATGATGTACACTGTAGACTGCAAAACTATCTGCATGGAATAAAAGTTAGCACCATTGTATCTGGGTTGTAAATACTGTATCTAGATCAATAAATAAATGGAATTAATTCTTTGCTACTCTCATCTTCTTAGTAAGATATTTTGAGGGCAGACTTGGCAGCCCTGGAAGGAACTGTGTAGCATGAACATTAAAAGAAGGTGAATTTGTTCAAAGTCAGATAGTTTATCTTTTTCTCATGATCTGGTTCTCCCAGTATACATAATGCTTTTATTAAATGTCATCACACTGAGAAATATAGTGGTAAACCTAAATCCTGTCTTTCTGATTTTAACTCAGCATTTGATTTAATTTTGATACCTCTCTGGGACACACATATAAACTGGTGCCTGATCTTTTTTATTCAAAATCTGTAAGAGGATTCCAGAATTAGAATAAGATGTAACCTACAAGACTCATTATCAGATAAAATCTTCTATGAGAGTACAAAGTTGCAGTTTAGCTCTTTCTGTGTTCAACCGATATATGAACTCGCTTGCAAACTCCAATTCAAATTTCCACCCTTCTGAAACAGCAGATGTAAACATCCCCACTTCTGCTATATACAGATAATGCAGCTATTATCTCTTTAGATGAGCCCTTAGAAGGTTAGTACAATATTGTAGAGAAGAATATAATGATGACTTTGCCAAAAAAAAACAACAAAAAAAACCCACAACCACACCACAAACAAGCAAATGCTAGGAAGAGCAGGAAATTGAGCAAATGTGGAGTTTTAAATAGCTTAGTGTAGTGTTATCTGGAAAGTATAATGTTCATGGAAAAAACAGATCGATTTTGTGACTCCTGGGCTCAAAAAATCTCTTCACAATTCTAAAATTCTTCACCAAAAAAGGAAATAATTCATTCTTATTATTCTGTGATAGAATAGAATAGAATAGAATAGAATAGAATAGAATAGAGTTCTTTATTGGCCAAGTGTGATCAGACACACAAGGAATTTGTCTTGGTACAAATGCTTTCAGTGTACATAAAAAAAGATACATTCGTCAAGAGTCAAGAATCATCAGGTACAACACTTAATCATAGTCATGGGGTACAATAAGCAATCAAATCATACTAGGAAACAGTCAACATAAATCATAAGGATACAAGCGACAAAGTTACAGTCATACAGTCACAAGTGGGAGGGGTTGGGTGATAAGGAGTGATGAGAAGATTAACAGTAATTGTAATGCAGACTTAGTAAATAGTTGGACAGTGTTGAGGGAATTATTTGTTTAGCAGAGTGATGGCGTTCAGGAAAAAAATGTCCTTGTGTCTAGTTGTTCTGGTGTGCAGTGCTCTATAGCGTCGTTTTGAGGGTAGGGGTTGAAACAGTTTATGTCTGGGATGTGAGGGGTTTGAAATATTTTCACAGCCTTCTTTTTGACTCATGCAGTATACAGGTCCTCGATTGAAGGCAAGTTGGTAGTAATTGCTTTTTCTACAGTCCCAATTACTCTCTGGAGTCTGTGCCTATCTTGTTGGGTTGCAGAACCAAACCAGACAGTTATAGAGGTGCAAATGACAGACTCACTAATTCCTCTGTAGAACTGTATCAGCAGCTCCTTGGGCTGTTTGAGCTTTCTGAGTTGGCAACATTCTTGTTGTGCTTTTTTGATGATGTTTTTGGTGTTAGGTATCTATTTTAGGTCCTGTGATATGATAGAACTTAGAAATTTGAAGATCTCTACTGTGTTGTCTAGTATTGTAAGATTATTTGCTGCTGGATCTTTAGTCAATTGTTTTATAGTTTTCAGGTGGGTGCTTACCCTAATTATAGATCACTGGCAGTAATGCAAATAGATTCACAAAAATAGTATTTCATACATTAATGTGTACCCAATACAGTTCTGAAAATATAGATAGATTTTATCCATGATGATTTTTCCTTAACCTGGTCCTTCAGCTCTTCCAATGTTATATCCATAGCTAGTGTAACTAAATCCATCCATCTTATTGTTGATTGTCTTTTTCTTTCCTTTCCTTCTACCTTTCCCAGCCCTAGATTCTTCTATGGAGCTATATCTTCCCATCAAGTATATGAAATAGAATAATTTGAGTTAGGACATTTGTGCCTCCATTGAGAATTGTGGTTGATTAGTCAATAGTCTATATATTTTCTTGTCTATCTATTATATTGTCAGGAATCATCTTCAACTTCCAGGTTCACAAGCAGCAATTATCTTTCTATCTTGCTTCTTCAAAGTCCAATTTTCATTTCTATAACTATCAAAGGGAATATCACAGCTTGCACCACCTGATCTTTATAGGTGTTGGCATATAGTGGCAGTTGAATATTGAATATTCATCTAGAAAAGTTTGGCAGGTTTTTCACCCATTTTCAAAGTTTATCAAAATATAAAATTCAAAGAAAATGAAAATAATGAGAACCTAAGGGAGGAAAAAAGGGAAGAGGAAAAAGTATAGAGGAAAAGAAAGAAAACCAACACTTTTTAGCACTTTTTAGAAATTTTGGATTGCCACTTTAAATCTAAATTAAAAATGGAAAATGTACATATAATTGTCTTGAAGGAAATTCCTGCCAAAATTTTGAGAAACAGAATATACCTCCCTAACAGACATTCTGAAGGAGAGAAAGATCCCATTTCTCTGGGACAAATGTCAAGGAATGATATTTGCTTATCAAGAACAAAGATTCAGACTGAATTCTATAGAAAAAGTCAAGAATTTTCTGATTAAACATAAATTATTTTTGGGCCCGGCATAAGAAATGGATATATCAACCTCAAATACTAGATACAAAAAAGCAGGAAGTGGGTGCAGAGATTATAACACAGGAACTTGCTATAACACAGGAACTTGTTTAAAGATGGAGAATTACTAGAGCAAATGCCCTCTCTAGCCAGAAAAAAATATTTAATTATCCCAACCAAGATTGATACAATATGTTTGCAAGAAATTAATACAAAAGACAAGAAATATCTAATAAATAAAAGATTAAGAGAGAAGTTCATATCAGCTGATCTAAAAAATAATAATGGAGACTTGTATGTAAAATCTCAATTTAAGCTCCAGTTAATATTACCAGATGAATATGGCAGATTCATATTTCAGAAATGGATCTTAATGGAACAGAATCAATAGTAGTGAGACTCTTTGTGGCAAATGATGATAAAAGTTAATTTCTGAATAACTTATGGACCAAGTAGCTACCTTTTTCTTATGAAAATTTGTTTTTTGGGGGAGACAGGAATTGAGTGTTTTCCATAGCTTTGAAAGAACATCCACCAAAGGGTGGATGGGCAATTTAAACATTCTCAGGATAAATCACCAAAGGAGAGGATGGGCAATTTAGCATTGGCAGATTCATGGAGGCAAAACAAAAAACAAAAAAAAGGACTTGCTAGAAAATACACTCCCCCCTCAACAATATAAACCATTCTCAAGAATTGATATGGATTTCTAAAAGTGTCACAAAAATATTTTAAAAGTTGATGACTTACCTAAATCCTTTTCAGATCACAATCCAGTTATTTTAATACTTAGAAAAGTAGTTCCAAAATATAGATGGAGATTAAACAAATCTATTCTACAAGAGGAGATGATTGTAATGTACCGTAAAAGAAATCTGCTTGGTTTGACTGAAAAAGTGGATGACTCTCAAAAATAAGAGATTTTGGACAGTCAAGTATTAAGGTTTCAATGGCAGGACTACTTATGGTATGACAAGGATAAAATAAATGTTGATTTCAATAATCACTTTGTAATGACATTCTGAGGGTTTGGAATAAATATAAAATAAGATTCTCTGACAATATCCCTCGCTGTGTATCACTACAGGAAGCTTTTTAAAGAAAAATAATAATGGCAAGGCTAGATTGGTGGGCCATCAAATAATATGTTTTAATCAAGATTTACCTACCATCAAATCCAAAGAAGAATTAGAATCAGTAGAGCATGTTTGTTACTGGTTTACATTTGGAAAAAGGTTTAAAATAGATTTTCAAAATTATGGATTTGACTTTCCAAATAAAAAATGAATTGGAAATCTACTGTATGGTGACTTGTTTTTGCTCAGTTTTATAAAGTACTATTGAAACTGAAATTGAAGAATAAATGTGTGAAGCATTGGATCATACAATGAGCAAAGGATGTTAGGTATAATATAATGCTTGAGCAAAGGGAAAATATTAAATGTTTAAAGTTTACATTGAATTAGAATTTAAAAGAAAAAATTATAAAATGATGTACTTTTGGTATTAAACACCAGATAAATTGTCAAAAATGTATAAAGGTATTTCAAATATATGTTAGAAATGTAAATGTAAAGAAGGAACTTATCATTTATCATGGATATGCAGGCTTTTCATCTTTAATGTCATAAATGTCAAACTATGTGTTGGGCTCCAATCCTGACAACTTTTTGAGGTGCGGAGCTCCATTCCAGTTGTATCCCTCCTTTCCGACATCCTGCTTGTTAAGGACTTCCATGTTCCTGTCTGTGTCACCCCTCGTTGCTCTAGTTCTGAGCTGGTCTATGTGTCTCTTCCAGTTTCTGCCATCTGTCATCTCTACCCTGTAAGAACGGGGCCCGGTTATTTGGGTCACTTTCACCAGTATCCACAAGGGTTCCCCTATAAGATTTTTTGCGTATATTAGGTCCCCTGTTTGGAATGTATGGCATTTACTGGAGGAGTCTATTGGTCTTTCTGGGTTATATGTGGGGTGTAATCTGTCTAGGTGTGAGCTCAGTTTCCTCCCCATTAGTAATTCGGCAGGGCTTTTATTTGTTGTGCACTGGGTGTTATATGCTGTATGCTTAGTTGTTTGTCTATCTTTTCTTGTGTGTCTCTAGCCCTAGCTTTTGTAAGGTTTCCTTAGTATAACGTATCATGCATTCCTCACGTCCGTTTGTCGATGGGTGTCCCAGTGCTGTTAGTGCGTGTCTCATCCCATTTTGTGCTAAAAATCCTTCGAATTGTGTTGCCGTGAATTGGGGCCCATTGTCAGATACAATTAAATCTGGCAACCCATGTGTAGCAAAAAGCCTCCTTAGCTGTCTGATGATGGCTTCTGCCGTGGTAGATTCCATGATGCTTACCTCTAGTCATTTGGAGTAAGCATCTACAACTATTAAAAATGTGTGTCCTTTGGTTGGGCCCACAAAGTCAATGTGTAATCTTGACCATGGTCTCCTTGATGTTTCCCATTCGTGTTTTGGTGCTGTGTTGGATGTCACCCAAGATTCCTGGCAGCATTTACAAGTTGCCACCCAGTCCCCTATTTCCTTGTCCATCCCTGGCCACCACACATTACTCCTTGCCAGGGATTTCATTTTTACAATACCTGGGTGTCCCTCATGTAGCATTTCTAGTATCCTTTAAAACTTCCAGTATTACCACCCGATCCCCCCATAGTATGCACTCCTTCAGTATTGAGAGTTCTGTTTGTCTGTTCGGAATGGTTTGACATTCTCGGTGGTCTCAGTCTCTGGCCAACCTTTTCCTACCCAATTTAGTATTTGCACCAGGGTTTTGTCTCTAGTTGTTTCCCTTGCGATATCGGCTGCTATTATTGTTAGGTTTTCTAGTGTCTCTATTTGGAGGGTAGATGTGGTTGGTGCTGGTCTTCTTCTGTGTTTGGTAGGGGGAAATGGCAGAGTGGGTCTGCATGATTTATGTTAATTTGTAGTTGTATGCAGCTAAGAATTCTGGCCACCTCGTCATCCGGGGTGACAGTATGTTTGGTGTAGCTTGTTTCCTGAGATGATGCCCAGGAGTGGGCTTGTGATCCGTGACTAGGGTTAAGTTCCTCCCATAGATATACTTGTGGAACCGCTTGATTCTGGTGATAATGGCCAACACCTCTTTGTCTAGTTGGCTGTACTTCCACCCTGGTTTTGACAGTTTTTGAATAGAATGCTATGGGTGCTTCTTTCCCGTCAGGTAATACGTGGCTGAGGATAGCGCCGACGCCAAAAGGTGATACATCATGGGTTAGGGTTATTGGGAGTGTTTCGCTGTATTGGATTAGTACCCAGTCTGATGTGATCAAATGTTTTATTCCCTGGAATGCCGTTTCTTCCCGTTGCCCACAGGACCAGGCTGCTTTCTTGTCAAGCAACCTGTGTAATGGTTCTGCAATGGTTTCTGCGGCAGGAATATGTTATAAAAGTTAATGAGTCCTAAGAAAGATTGCAGATCAATCTTATTCACAGGTCTAGGGGCTTCCTTGATTGCTCTGACCTTTCTCTCTGTGGGGTGGATTCTTTCACTGTCTATCAGATATCCTAAAAATTTAACCTTGCTGGCAGCTAATTGGCACTTCTCCCTTTTCACTTTTAGCCCTGCTTCCTTGAAATTACTTAGAACTCCCCTCAGGCGGTCGCGTAATTGTCATTTGTCCTTGGCTGATACAAGGACATTGTCAAAATATGGCACCACCCCTTTAATCCCTTGCAGTAAACATTCCATTAAGCTCTGGAATATCCCTGGGGCGACGCTGACCCCAAATTGTATGCATCTGTTGCATTTGAATGCCCCCTGTGCGTTACGATCGCCTGGGCTTCTGCTATCTCGGGGTCTACTGATAATTGTTGGTAGGCCGGTGTGAGGTCTAGTCTTGCAAAGATTCCGCCCCCAAGGAATGCAATAAATGCTGTACCACTGGGACAGGATATGCACTTTGTTGGAGCGCATGGTTAAAGGTTGCCTTGTAATCTCCGCAGATACACACAGACCTGTTTGGTTTAACTGATGTGACAATCGGGATTTCCCACTTTGCATGGTCAATGGGTTTTAGGACCCCTTGTGCGATAAGTTTATCTAATTGTTCATCGATCTTAGGTTTGAGCGTGAAGGGAACCTGCCTCACTTTAATCTTATAGGGGTTATGATTGGATTTAGATTTAAAAGAAATTGGGGACCCCAAGTACTTGCCCAGCTCTCTGTCAAATACGTCTTGGAATTCTTCCATCAGGAACTCCTCCCAATCCATCTCAGTCATGCTATTTATTCCTGTGACTTTGATTCCCAATGGTTCAAACCATTCGAGTCCCAGTAGACTGGGTCAGTTACGGTCTACTATGGTTAGTGGTAGGACTCTGGTGTATTTTTGAATGTTACTCTGAACTGTCCAGTGCCCACTATGGGAATTTTGTTTCCCTGGTAGTCTTTCAATGTCAGCATTTGTCTTTCAAGCTGCTCCTGGTTTATGTCTGGTATCAGTCTTTTTATGGTGTCCCAGGATACCATTGATAAGTATGAGCCTGAATCCACTTCCATGTGGCAAGGCTGGCCTTCTATGGTGACCTGGACATGTACCTTTCAGGCATTTGTCGTGTTTGAGTGTCCGATGATCACCATCTGGTGTGTTTCATCTCTCCCATTGGTGGCCTCTTTTCCTTGCCTTTTTCTGGTGGCGTGGTTCCAACAGCTTCCTGTTTGTTTCTCCCTGTCTCAGGAGTGTGTGTTCCATCTTTTTCTGGGGACGTAGTACTTTGATGCTCGGCAGGCCCTTGCAAAGGGTCCCTGCCATTCACAACATTGGCATATTGCATCTAGGAAACAGCACTCCAAACGTGGACGGTTCCCCTCTCAGCCGGCACAACGGAATTCTTTTCTTTTTCCATTTCGGTCCCTTAACGTTTCGTTCTGAGCAGAGCTGATTTACCCCCTCATCTTCCTCTTTGTCTTCCGATTCGGACTTGATGTCCACATGGTGGGTAGCGGTGGTGTTTTTTGATGAGTGTGGTGGCACTTTATTCATTTTCCACATGGTGGCCGCCGATTTCTGGGTTGCTTCTGCTGTGGTAGCCTCTTCTATTGTTTCTTTGAGTGTTATCTTGGTCTTTGTTAGTAGTCTGCCCTTCAGCGTTAGGTCTGTCAGTCACAATAATACTTGGACTCTCATAGTCTCATCCATGTTGAGGAATTTGCATGCTCCAGCGATGTCTCCCAGGGTTGTGACGAAATCGCTGATGCTCTTGCCTTCTTTTTGGTCTCACCGATAGAATTCATGTTGTTTGATGAGGCAGGATATGGTCCGTATGTAGTGAGCCCTCAGGATCCTCTCTAGGTCTGGCCAGGCCATCGTCTTCACTTCGGTTGGCACTGATAATGCTTTGGCCATTTTGAATACAGCAGGACTGCAGTGTGTAAGGAAGACAGCTCTCTTCCTGTGTTCTGAAATATTCATGAGGTCGTTCCCTTCAAGGAACTTGAAGGAATCGATCAACGTACAATTCCCAATCTTCAGTTGTCAGATCAAACGTGCAGGTAGCGTTTTTGTTCTGGCCATCTCATCTTGGTTTGTTGCCGGAGTTCCTTGGTCACCACGTGCTCACTGGTTCCCTTTGTCTCAGGATCCCACCTTTGTCACCAGTGTTAAATCGCGAGAATGATACTCTCAGAGCCAGCATAGTAATCAGTCATCTTTATTTCTGCTTAGAACTGAACTGCAGGAGAAACCAGGGCAGCCCTTTTACAATTGGTCTGCTTGTGGCTGTGGCCAGCGATGGCTCATCAAATTTCCCACCACCGTGGACCAACCAATCACAGGTAAGTATGCTAACACATAACACTGCTTTGCGGAGCAGAGGCGGCATTGCAGCTGTTTGCCCGGCTGTCACGTTTCATCTTCAGGCTGGTGTTCTATGTTCTCCCGGCATCCTGCACATCCCTGGCCATTCCTGCGCATTTCCAGTGGTTCCATTTCCACTGGCGGCTCCATTTTCCTGACGACGTCCTGTGTTTTCCTGACGGCTCCATTCCTCCGCGCGGGCAGCCTCATGGAGTGTTCAGATTCTCTGCCGGGGTCTTGCTGGAGGAAGGGTGGAGCTGTTCTGCTGGCTGCTAGCTGTTCTAAAGATGGACTTAAAGATGGATCTTTAAGGCAGGGTTGGAGTGTAGGGGAGCGATTAGGCATGGGATGGAGGCATGTGAGGGGGATTGCAGGGTGAGTGGGTGTAATGGCAGGGTGGATTATGTGATTATTGGGTCAAGTAGGTGTAATGATAGGGTTGTTATATGTCAGTTGGGGTGCATGGCTGTAATGACAGAGTTATTATGTGTTAATTGGGGCGTGTGGATTGAATCACAGGGTTATGCTGTGTTAATTGGGGGAGGAGGGTATAAGGTTAGCATGGAGAGGTGATTGCTCTCAATGCTGACTTTGAACAAATCCTTGTTACTGTTACTACTGAATGTCATCTGGAAATCCTACATTAAATCTTATCGTCGTGTTTCTCTTCCCTGTGAGTAGCGTGATTTCTGGTAAATGTGTCCAGTGCTTTACAGGCTGTGACAGAAAGCCAGCATTCAACTAAAGTTTGTTTGCCTCTCTTGCATTTCCTGGAATTGAGAAGTGAAGTGTTAGAGAGTTGGAATTATGGCAGAGGGGACGGAGCCTGATTTGTTAGTGGGAGAGGATACAGAAGTGGCTGAGGAAGCAGAAGAGGAAGTGGATAAAGTCCAATTGGAGAAGGAAGATGAAGGCAATGAAGGACAGTTAAGGCCAAGCCTTGGTCCATTAGTTGTACGACCAAAAACCTCTAGACATGGGAAGGAGGTTCGATTAAGTGAACCTATTAGAAAGAAGGAAGGTGAAAAATCTGAAGGGGAGAACCCTCTTTCCCCCCCCCCCCAAGTGGCAGGTGAAAAGATGGCCTGGAATGGAAGATAGCCAGTGGACTGCACCTAGGACTGAGACATTGGATATGTTAAGAATGCAGTTTGGTGACTTAACACTAAGGGATTCACCAAATAAGGAGGAAGTACGTTCAAAATATGGGTATATTACTGGTAGCAGTGACCCATTGTCCAGTTCCAGCCCTATGGGAACCCAGGAGACAGTCACTGGAAGAAATATGGGGTGTTCATCATCAAGATTCAAACCGAATAGCAGGGACATGCCTCAGTATGACAGACAGCCAAGGAAGGATAGGTTGTCTGATATGCAGGAATGGGAACTGGGACATTCATCAAGAAATAAATAGCAGCAGCGCTCCTATTCTACTTCTTTAGGGGTGGATCAAGGTGAACAATCACCAATACCACCTTGGGGTGGGCCATGGCTAAGAAGGTAGGTTCCCCTCCCCTAAACATAAAATTTGACGGCTAAGCTAACAGGATAGCTGTATTTTTGAGCCAAATTATTAATCATTTTGATTTGTATGGACAATGTTATCTGTTCCATTGGTCGATGTGTCTGTGACATTATGGGCCCCCCTTCTTCTGAATGAAGACCTTTGAATATTCATTTTTAACTTTCATACTGCCAAAAATGTAATTTCCCTCCCTCATACTAGGCTTCAAGATTTCCGTTTATTCTCCATATTCTGATTAATATATAGGAATCTGAGCTCTTTCATACTGTCATGAATGTGGGCAAATTTACATGTCCTAGGATCGTGATGATGAACCTAAGGCACGCGTGACACAGATGGCACGCAGAGCCATTTGTGTGGACACACAAACCCCAGTCAAACTTACCTGCACTGCACATGTGCATGCCTCCCAGCTGATTTTCAGCCTATTTTTGGCAGTTTTAGGCCTCCCAGAGGCTCGAGGGAAGCCTCTGCAGCCTTGGGAGGCAGAAAAACTGGCCTTCTGGAAATACTGGAAGTGCTCGTTTTCAGCCTCTGGAGAGCTTCTGGAGCCCCAGGGAGGCCATTTTCACCCTCCCGGGAACTCGAGGAAAGCCTCTGCAGACTTTGGAGGCCAAAAAACAGGCCCATTTTGGCATTTCCAGTATTTCCCTCGAACCTCTAGGGAAGGCGAAAAAGGCCTCAAATGGGCCAAAAATCATCTGGGAGGCACACATATGTACAGTACAGGTAAGGGCCAGGGGAGGGGTGTTGCATGCACATGCACGGGGTGTGTGTGTGCATTGCATTGTGGGTACCAGCACATGTGAATGCTTTCAGCACAATACAACAAAAAGGTTCACCATCACTGTCCTAAGATAATGTTGAAGGATCCATCCTGGTCAATTACTGGGACTGGAGGTTTAGTCTTCCAAGCTTTTAGACTAATGCTGGAACCCATCCTCAGGGAACTTCTGTCTCACCAGAATGTGCCTGAGGATGGGGTTAGACTAGAAGAACTCCAAACTCTGCTATTCTGTTATTTATTATGCAATTTTCTCAAATGCATGTTCTTTTTTAATGCATCCATTTTTGGTTTTGTGCCATTTCATTGTTTTATACTTTGCAGTTTTTCTTTGTGAATTTCCAAGACTTAATGATGGAGGCTCCTGGAACTGTCACCAAACCATGCTATGATTTTTTTTTTGTTCTAGAGGGTTAGTATCATTCCCTCTGAAATTTGTGAAGAATGTCACCTCTATATTTTTTATTAATCAAATAAAGAATTATGAGGTCAATTATAGAAGTATTCAAATATAACATTCAATAAAAGCAAAGAATCTTTCAAGGCCTTGTATGCATGGTTCTTTCTTTTGCAGAATTACCCATAACTTAATGATCCATAACTGACATTTGGTGCTCATATTGCTTGCGCTTATTTCCAGGGGTGGGATTCTATCTGGTTCAGAGAACTGGCAAATTGCACTATTGGCTGCCCCCTCCCCATCCCGCCCACTCTTTACCTGGCATGCACACCATCAAACTTGCCTGTGTTGGGTAAGTTGCTATTTTTCCTTTTTTTCCCCCAACCATCAGCTGTTCTGACTATCAGCTGTGACATTTAGGTTAGCTAGAAAGCAGGAAATCCTTGGATTTCTTGCTTTCTAGCTAATCTAAAAGCAGAGCCAAACCTTCCTTAGGACTGAAGCTTCTATTTTTCAGTATGGTCTCAGGTAGCAGATTGCAGAACAGTCAATCTCTGAGTGAATCTCAACTCAATCTGCCTGCCTACTTTGCCTGATTTTGGATGAAAGTTGCTTTTTTATGTAAAAAAAATTCAATATATGTACCCCTGCTTATTTTCAGTTGCACAAGTCAGTTGCAAATCATGTATTCCCTAAAACCATCATCTCAAATAAGTCCCATAGCTGTTTCAAATGACAAGTAATCCACAATAAACCTGATCAGTCTGTCTTTTAAAACCTCATGATTTTAAAATATAAGCATTATCTTTTTCTTTCCTTTCCTTTTTTTTTTCAAAATCCACATCATTTCTGTAAAGCAGTGCAGAAAAGGTTCAAGTGGTACTTGACATTCATCACATTCCCATGGAATGTGCATATTTATATATTTGTGCAATATTTTCCCTCTTCCATCCCACTTTCTGTATATGGAATGCATTATGCTGCCTCAGGCTTTAGAATCACAGGGGATCATTTTAAAGAGTTATCTTCTATTTTTACCTCTCTCTTTTTGTTTTGTTCAAAAAACTTTTAGAAACCCCCAAATTTAAAATGTGCTGCTTTATAATTACCAACATGCATTTACTCTAATAAGACAGTGTGGTTAAAAGTGGATAAGCATATCTTTAACAGCAGTCTGCCAGGAATCAGCAGAAATAATTACCATCAAGATTTAATTATGTCAGACAAGAGTATCTGTCCTGAATAACAGTATACACAGGGCAGACTAACTTTGCTGCAGATTTCAGCCTGTCCTCTATATGCTTCTGTTCAGCACTGTTTAAGTTATTCTACCCTAATCAAACCAGAGTATTAACCCTACAAAGCTCATCCAACCACTGAAAACATCACTTAAAGACAAAAACTGGAGAAACACTTGAATCTTGATGCATATTCAAATACTTTTAAAAACCTATTCAACCAAAAACATTCTGCAGGAATGGAAGCCATGTACAAGGTGACAGCTAGTGTGCCACAAGTAAAGAGCATTATGTTTTTCAAATTCAATAGTTCCTTTCTTACAATACTTCCTCTCTTAATTAACGCAGGTAAATGAGCTAGCAAAATGTGCTTAAGTCATATGGCTATACAGATATCACATGTTATGGGATAAAACACTGCACATGATGAGAAAGTTGGTCCTGTTGCTTGACACCTCCCTCCCCCGTCCAATACCAGACCATGTTTTGGGGAAGAGTAATGTCTTCTGCTACATTTGAATTGCTGAATCTACCAGATGGTTCCTGAGGATTATATTCTGTAGCTGGATTTGTTAAAATGGAGAACATAATATGTGCTATAGATGCCAAGAAATTGAATAAAAACCATCATATCATCATAATCATGTGTGGATACATTTGAATCAATGGGACATGCCATAGGACAAGGGTGTCATATTCAATTTCATTGAGGCCCACATCAGCGCTGTGTTTGACCTGGGGGGGGGGGGCATGGCCAGCTTGACATCACTTGTGTTGGGGGTGCCTGTAAGCCCAAGCACTCTGCCAGTGAAAACAGGCTCCTGAGCTTAGTTTTTTTCTGTGACGGCCTTCTGCAACCCTTTGCCAGTGAAAACAGAGCTCAGGAGGACTGCCCGTGGGCTGGTCTTTTGCTGTTTCCAAGGTCTAAGCACCCCACGGATCGAATCCAGCCCCCGGGCCTTGAGTTTGACACCCCCTGCCATAAAACATCTAACCATAGCAATTAGGGCAAAAGCAACCGAAGCGGATGTACTTCTCTACACTAGAGCAAGATTTGAAGCTGCTGGGAATCCAGCTGCATAGTGAGTTGAAACACTTCTGTGGCCATTTTGAGGGCTTTGGGTCAGTTTCATTAAGGTGATATAGAGATTTAATAACCTATGACCTTTTGTATGGTCATATAGAGATTAAGGAAGAGAAAGTTTCACATCCCATTTGATACTTGGATCTCAAGAGCTGCTAACTTTCCATTTACTAATGCTTGGTGAACATATAGTCATCTTATGTTGATATGTGCTTACAAACGTGCCACTTTTGGCAGCTATTAGCCAATAGTTGTTGGGATCCAGACTATATGCCAGGCACAAATACAATGCTAGCTATATGTTGTGGCTAATATATTTTCTCTGTGCTGAATAAATTGACCAGTGTTATATCTGTAAATGTTTCACAGCTCCTGGAAAGTGAGAACACACTTTAATGTGAAATTAAAAGATTATTTTAAAAAGTAAGGCATCAGACAGGCTTTGTAAAAGCTTCATTTCCTAAGAAGAAACAATCTTAAAACTAGGGTAATTAAATACATCTGAAATTAACCTAAACCAGGGATTCAGGAAGTGTGGTCTAATGCTACATGTGGCCCACCAATACTCCTTTGGTAGCCTCAGCATGGAGATGTCAAAGGGACAAAATAGGTGTATTAAGCTTTATAGCTGATTTTAAAATTAATTTCAATTCTTGAAATTCTTGAACTCTCCCTCTTTGATGCGGGCCCACCCATTTTTAGTGATTCACCATCATTATGTCCAAAGCCTAAATTTGGCATTTGCCTAGCTTCCTATGTCTTAGGAGATTCTTACTGAATTAAATGAACTATTCCTACAAATAGATTTAAGTACAGGTACCATTTTAGACTGCAAAAACCCACATAATCATTTGTTTAAAAATTATAGAAAACTCTATATTCTTGTTATCAACTGAAGGTCATTTAGATCTGGATCTCAAATATGGTAGCCCTAGAAAAACAGCTTCCCATAATAAAAATAACAGTTAATCACTTACAATTATCCTATATTATGCCATTTTATGATTTCAGTCTCATAACTGCATATATGACATCATGAAAAATGTATGCTGTATAAATTGTGTGCAAATAATCAGCAAACAAAATATGATAATTAGTTCTAACTTCCATATTTTCCAGTAAGGGCTTCATCAGGTTTGATCTATCCACCTCTCTATTGCAAGTAGACTATATGCATGTGAATTTGTGAAATGTGCAGGTTTTGATTATCCCACTGAATGATGTTTTTAAGCAGAAAAAATCAATAATCTGAGTAAATATTACACACTATTATTAAAAATTAAGGAAAAACAGAAGGAGAGAGAAAAAGAGGGAGAGAGAAGAGAGAATTGTGCTGAGTTAATTAAGGCTTCAAGAAACGCTTGCTTTTATTGGCAATTTTTTTTGTTGCAGGAAGAAAACTAAAAATTAAGAGGATAGTTGGCAGCAATATTGATATGCTAATGGATAAACATGCTAATTTAGAAAAAACTAATCAGCAAAGACATTACTAATGGAAATGTACTGGAAAATGGCTAATGCTGTATGCAAACCTGGCATGTACAAAATTAAGAAAAACTCATTTTGTATTTATAATTGTGACTCAGGAGCAAAGCCTCTCTGCTAGGCTATAGTTGAGATTAAAGGACATCTCAACTGACCTGTCTTGATCCCACCAAATCAATTCTATCACTATATAATGTACAATTAAACAAACAAATAAATTTACAGCATTGCACATTCTCCTTGGTATAGAGAAGATATAGAAGCTGGAATCCTTATCTTGTTTCATTCTAGTATCTGTACTCAACGAGTAGTCCTTAATGGGTCTAAGTCTACATAGATGGGTCTAAGACTACATGGACAGAAGTAAGCAGTGGGGTGCCACAAGGTTCTGTCTTAGGCCCAGTACTCTTCAATATTTTCATTAACGACTTAGATGAGGGAATAAAAGGGTAATTTACCAATTTTGCAGATGATACTAAGCTGGCAGGAATAGCTAACACCCAAGAAGATAGGCTCAAGATCCAAATGTATCTTGACAGACTAGAACACTGGGCCATATCTAAGAAAATGAAATTCAATGTAGAGAAAAGTAAACTCCTACACTTAGGCAAGAAAAACCAAAAGTACACATATAGACTGAGTGACACCAGGCTCAATAGCAGTAACTGTGAGAGGGATCTTGGAGTCTTAGTGGACAACCAGCTAAATATGAGCCAGCAGTGTGCAGCAGCAGCCAAAAAAGCTAATGCAATCCTAAGTTGCATTAACAGAGGATACAGTTGAGATGAAGTGAGGTACTAATACCACTCTATAAAGCCCTGGTAAGACCACACCTAGAGTACTGCATCCAGTTTTGGTCACCACATTATAAAAAAGTTGTTGAGACTTTAGAAAAAGTACAGAGAAAATTAACCAGGATGATTAGGGGACTTATGAAGAATGCTTACAGAAACTGGGCATGGCTAGTCTAGTGAAGAGAAGGACCAGGGGAGACATGATAGCAGTCTTCCAATATTTGGGGAGCTGCCACAGAGAGGAAGGGGTCAAGCTATTTTCTAAAGTGCCTGTAGGTCAGACAAGGAATAATGAATAGAAACTGAACAAGGAGAGATTCAATCTGGAAAAAAAGGAGAAACTTTCTGACAGTGAGAACAATCAACCAATGAAACAGCTTGCCCTTGGAAATTGTGGGAGCGTCATCATTTGAGACTTTCAAGAAGAAATTGGACTGCCATTTGTCAGAAATGGTGTAGGGTCTCCTGCTTGGGCAGGGGGTTGGACTAGATGACCTACAAGGTCCCTTCCAACTCTGATTATCTGTTATTATTAACTGTAGCAGGAAAATTTCATAATGTATGTTCTTACAAAACAATATAATCACAAGGATACTGATCAAGCAACTTGGTGAGCAATTAAGTTTGAATAACTGCCATATAGAAACTCTTTTTTTAAAGATTGGTTTATCTATTTGTTTATTACATTTAAAAACAATTATTGAAGGATAAGTGATTATTTTTTTGTATGGCAAAGAATCTGGGTCTGAAATTTCTTTTATCCTCTCAGGATCATATATTTCCATCAATTTCATGTTTTTTAAAAAATCTAACAACCAGAATTCTAAATTTAGCAAATAGTTTACATAACCAGTGCAACTCCAAATATTGGTGTATTTTGTGATTCTTAAACAAAAGTAATAGTGTTCATGTTGGAAGAAAAAACCCTAAGTTTTTCTACAAGGAGAAAGCAAAAAGAAGAAATCAGACTAGTATTTCAAAGCAGGCAGAGGTGGTATTCATGAGGTTCTGAACGGTTCCGGAGAACTGGTAGTAGAAATTTTGAGTAGTTTGGAGAACCGGTAGTGGAAATTTTGAGTAGTTTGGAATGCCACCTCTGACTGGTCCTGCTCCCATCTATTCTGTAGTGGAAGCAGAGAAGCATGCTTTCTTTCCAAAACAGGTCAATGGAAATTTTACAAGCAGTGGAATAAAATTTATCCTCCTAATCCACTTGATCAATGGATCACTACTTGCTGTTTCCAGAGGTGAAGGTGGTGATTTATGGATCCATTACTACATCATCATCCAGTTATAAATATACAGAAAATCATTCTTAAAGCTTTAAAGTGTTTGCTTCATATGACTATGAACTTAGTATAAATCTTGTGCCAAGAGAGAGAAAGTTTTGATATCCAGTTATAATAAGGCTTTTAGGTTTCTCTGTAGCATCTAATATATGATCCTCCTATTTAGCACTTTTCCAGGTAGAACAAGCAGTTCTATGAGTTAGAGCTGAGCTCTCTCTTTGACCTCTTATATAATCATTGTCTAGAGATTTATATTTGTACATCCACAATTCAATATCAGTGGAAGATTCCCACCCCCATAAAACATAAGAGATCAACTAGAATGTTAAACCAATAAGCTTGTGATTCATTGGATTATGGAATTTTATTTAAATGATAAAATTGGAACTTGTACATTATTTTATTTTAATTGACTTGGAAAATCCATTAGTGCTAAGGTAAGGAGGAATTAAGATATTTTTTAGTTTAGAAAGTAGGATACTGAAGAATCTGATATCAGTTTCAGTATAAGATCCCATTGCGCTTTTTGAAATACAAATTTCCTACAAATTAAAAAAGCATTGTGCTAGCTGCATGACTTATCTTCCATCAGCAGCACACTTATCCTGTGGTTTATATGTGGTCAAAAGTTCTGCAGCAGAAAAAAATGTTTCTTTGGTTTGATGATATATTCTGGAGAGAAGATTGCCAGCCTATGACGAAAGTCAGAATGGTACCCAGGATTTGTGTAGACTGAGCATTTCAGTGCTTCCCGTTCACCTATGTTTACAGAGAAGCCGGAATAGTAACCTAGATCTACCACATCAAAGATAATTCTGCTTGCTTTCTCAGTCCTTTGAAGTTTCTATAGGGTTTGTTTTCTTCATACCAGAAGTTGGCAGTTCAAATAGATAGAAACATGCTTTACATTTGCAAATCTTCTGAGTCTGTGCTCTAACCTCTGTCTAGCTTAACGTACTCAAGCATGACCTACATAAATCCTCATATGTATGACTCTATTTGCTATTGCTAAGACACCTGCAGTATGATTCCATTTATTCATCTGTGTTTTTCAATAAACTCTTTTTGACTTTTTTTAAAATTTGGAGATCTCTCCCCCCCTTTCTCTTTCTCATTTTATTTATAAAGAATATATGCATATATATGTATGTATGTATGTATGTATGTATGTATGTATGTATATTTGTTTTCTGAGGTTCTCGCGGGTATTTGTATGTGGATCTTTGGTTGTTCGGGTTTTCTCCCGCGTAAGATTCAAAGTATCTAGGCAACTTTTTGATGAAGTCTCATTCATCATCTTCAGG
>NW_020769346.1:7064141-7080709 GCF_900518735.1 Pseudonaja textilis | reverse complement strand
AAGAGCAATATGCAGGGCAGTGAGTGTGTGTGTGTGTAGATATGAAGTTTAGATATTTACTTCTGATATATATTTAGATATAGAAAATAAGTAAGTTATATTATATTTCATGTAAATTCTATATAAAATTATATTTGAACCATACATACGTACGTATGAGAGTGTGTTACTGTGAAGTTCACACAATTCCAAAACTTCTATGAAAACTGCCTTGCATATTGCTCTTTTCACTCTATATACATTATAAAATAACCTCATTTTTCTTCTTTTTATCTCTCTCTAACAATGATTCTTTTTTCCACAGCTTCTTTTCTTATTCTACCATGCACCATTTTTTTATATTTCCCATGGGACAATTTTAATTATGTTACTTTATAACACAATCTTTTTCACTCCACTGTGATCAGTTTCCACATAATCTTTTCTTAAGTCCATTTTGCATTCATTGATTTGAGATATTTTTATGTACTCAGTCTAGTAGCACTCTTGGTTTCCCCCCCCCTTTTTAAAACGCATTTCCCCCAAAACCCATTCTTGATGCTATCAAAAATCATTTGTGTGGTATCCAGAAGTTCTCATCATTCTAGTATTCTTCATTAATTCTTTCACTATTTCAATGTGAACATCAATTTATTTATTTATTAGAATTTAAACACCATGACAGGGACAATAGGCATGTTAGTTCACTTATTCAGGGCCCCTCTATTAACCACTTAAGCATGATAAGGTCCATGGGAGTCAATTTGTGACTGAAACTGTGAAAATTTGTAGCTGAAACAACTGAATCAGGTAGAGCACTCCAGACTTTGACAACTCTGTTACAGAAATCGTATTTTTTATGTTTTAGAACGATTTGGTTGTTAGTGCTTATTATTACAATTAAAACAAAAAAAGTTATTTACAGGTAAAACATTACTACATATAATTTTGTATAGGTAATACTTAGGCCTGACCACAAGTGACTCTGTTTTAAGTTAAGTTATCCAAACCAAGAATTTTGAGCCTCGTAGCAAGACTTTTCTCATGAAATACTTCTGAACCTGCTCAATTATACTAATGTCAGATGTATGGTGGGGATTCCAAACAGTTGAACAATACTCTAAGATTGGTCTAGTATAAGTTTTATAAGCTCTAATTAGCAATACAAAAATACAAAAAACTGCACAAAATTAAATTTACAACTCTTAATGCTTTTTTAGCAATGTTGTTACAGTGAATTTTGGAGCATAGATCATCAGAGATAATTACACCTAGGTCCTTGATACAGCAAGGATCATAAGCTAGTTCAATGCCACCTAGCTGATACTTGACATTCTGATTATATTTACCAATATGTAAGACAGAACAGTTATTGATCGAAAGTTGCCAAAAGGATCACAATTCAGACAATAGTCGAGATCACTTTGCAAAACAACAGAATTATCTGTAGTATTGAATAATTTTACATAATCAGCAAAAATGACGCAATTGCTTTTAAGTTGATCATATAAATCATTGATATAGAGCAATGGGACCTAAGATGCTGCCTTGCAGAACACCACTGTTAACTCTGATTAGACAGCAAGTTACCTATTTGACTTTCTGCAGTCTATTAGACTGGAAAGCAGCAATCTATTTGTGCAAAGGACCAGAAATGCCATAAAAGGTAAATTTTAACAGAAGTTTATCATGTATTACTGTATCAAAAGCATTACAAAAATCTATATAAATTGCATCCACAGCTTTACCTTGATCCATACATGTAGTCCAGATGTTTTTACAGTGCAAAAATTGAAGATTACAGGATGAGTTTTTCCTAAAGCCAAGCTATTTGTTGGATAGCAATTATGTCATGATGTTTAGATCAACTCTTTGCTATGGTACCTATAGATAGACATATGCTTAAGCCATATATTTGAAACTAAACTAGGCAGATATTCACCAAGAACCATTTTCATTCATTATGCATTATATCTATAGTATGCTATCTATTTCTGCTCATTCATCCATGCCACCAATAAAAAATTTCCCTGGATTACATTTATTCTTCTTGGAATACAGTTTGTCCAAAAGCTTATTCCTGGTTTTTTAAATTATCATCGTTCATTTGGATAAAACTTGCAGCTATTGTCCAACCTAAGAATTCTTATTTTTACAGGTATCACCAATAAGTTAGATGGCAGCAATTCATACCTTGCAATATGAATTTATGTCTTCACTTTCAATGTCATGCATGTATTAATTACTACACTCCACAAGATCAAATATTATTTATTCGTTAAATACTTGTTCTCTCAAATTCACTAACACACATTTATTTTTTCCACTTTGGCTTTTTCATTAATTCATAGACTTTGCCACATAATGGCTCTTATATTCCAAGTTAGAAATTAAAAAAATGCCATAATCATCAAAATTAATATTAACCTTTATCACATCATGGCTTTGTCTAACTGAAGCTTTCATATACTACTTTAATAAAATAAAGGAAAATAGTATTTATCATAACTGTAGTAATAATTATGCCATATGAAGCAATGTCTGCTAATGGCAGGGATATAATACATTTTGGAAAGTACATTGTCCATGCAACCAAAACATACTTTCACACTAAATACTATTCTCCGTACCCTAACATCTGTGATCTTAAGTTCTTCCTTTAAAATTAATATACTGTGGCCTGCATCCAATTTACTAGGAGGTATTTGCACTTTTCTGCCACACTAAGAAATAAATGCTTAGCTGGAAATTTAGAGACATAGAGTCCTTCTCCCAGTATATTGGGTGGTATTAGTTAGAAAACATAACTGATTTTTTTTTATTTCTGGATATTAACATACATGTATATCACAGTGTTATAATTAAAGTTTTTTTTCTTGTTATTCTTTCTTGGTTACCTGTTTTGGGGAGTATTTCCAGTGGAGAAGCAAGCTATTAATATCAATAGGATTCAGGAGCTAACTGCCTTGCTAATATTGATTCTTAATTTCTTTCCTAAATAAGCTCTTTCCATCAACAAAAGTAAACATATCCCTTTTTAAAGGGAGTTATTAAGTAGAAGGGAATTCTTGTATCAGGCATTACTAACTAAAATACCAAAGTATCATTGTATAAACTTGTTTTGTAGAATCATTTGTTTAGTACCCAAATTGTGTTGTGATTTAGGTTTTGCGTAAATTAAAGTGCATTGATCTAAGATTCTGGTAGGTAGACATGACATGTTTTCTCAGAAATAACCACATTGAGTTCCATGAGTCATACTTGAAAGTATGTTCAGTCTAGAGCCACACTGAGTGGTGGGTTAAAGAACAAGGCTATAAACAAGAAGCGTGACATGATCCAATTATGTCACATTCCGGTTGAGACAGAAGTTCCCTGAGGATGGGCTTTAACATGAGTCCAAAAGCTCAGAAGGCTAAACATCTGGCCCCAGTGACTGACAGATTGGATTCTGCAACACATATATTTGCCTTCTTTCATAAGAAAATTAGGCACAAAGTCAATGAATTCTCTATCAGTCTTTGGAGAAAAGTAATGGCAAATCACTTCTAAAATTATAGTCAAGAAACCACATAGATTTGGCCAGGCAGTTCCTAGGAGTTAATAATATGAAGTTCTCTCTCTCTCTCACACACACACACACACAAACACACACAAAATACGTTCTGAGAATCATTCTTCTTTCAAACTTGTCAACCTCTGAAATACCATGAAATTAAAAAAGGAAGAAATACTTATTGTGGGATTTGTTCTACCTGTGGCATTTGAATAATCAAATATATTCATGAAATTATTTTTAAAATGTATTCTATAATATGTGCTGCATTTGAGATGTATTTATCATTTTCACAGAAGGTTTTTTCTTCAATATGAACTCGTGTTAAGTTACCATGTAAGAACAATCTAACCACAACATAATTTCTGTCTTTAGTTACAGATATACACATTCAACAATAACAACTAAAACAACAAAGACGATCAGTGAAGAAATGCATCACATCATCTACCCATAAGCATCCATCAGAACCTATTAGGTATGAATGAATAAATGAATAATTAACATATATTTTATGCAATTATTTTTTTAACATCTGTTTTTGGAGATAGACCTTTGAATGTCATATGGATATGTTTGCCATGGTCTGGCATATCCTGAATTTTAAGCTTCTGAAGCAAGCAAAGAATTTGAGAGCAAGTGAAGAATTTACAATCTTCCCAAACAAAATAAGAGAAAGCAGTTGTTGTTGTTTTTACTTTTGACAATAATGAAATGATGTGGGCTGATTCCAATGGAGGCGTTCATATAAGATGATGTGGTTGTGGTACCTTCTGATTATTATTGCTGAATCCTTTGCCATATTCAAATATTGAATTGTGGAGGGAACATTACGTTATCCAGCCATCTTAATTTAGAAATCATTGAAAAGGGAGATATAACCAAAACATTTTCCTGCTTAGAATTGCTAATTATGTATTTGCTGCACTAAGTCACCCAGTAAGCAGTCCTTGATTTAAAAAAAAATGGAGTGGATTCAGTTATCAGATTCTTAACCATGCTCAGACAATAATTATATTGCTTAAATATTCGGGTCATAGCAGTATTGATAAGGTCTATTGAAATGAATGTCCCAAAATATGTGAAGAATTCAAAATATTAAAATAACTTTTTCATTGAATTTTAATAGATTCATTTCTCTATTTTGAATGGATAGTATTGAAAAATCTGGTCATTTCAAATATTTTGAGGGAATATTGAAGTATAGAACAATTGTCTCTATTTGAATCCCTCACTCAAAGGCCCTGAAAGTCATAGTTATTGACATTAGAGCAATCCAGAATATTAAAACCATAATTTCCTGTGAAGTTCATAAATATATATTTTTTCTTTTAAAACTAAGTAGGTATATATTGGCATGATAACCTGAAACATAGTTTCAAAACAGATGTACTATAACCTCAAAATTGTTATCTATTCTGGATATTTATTCATAAAAATTTTGAATTGTTGGCAATTATAAGCACTCTTCAAACTTCAAACCCTGATAATTTAATCCTTTGTGACTTAAATCCCAAAGCTTGCAATTGCTGCAAATTTACTTATATCTAAACCCACTGAGCCTACTAAACCCACTGAGACTTATTTATAAGCAAATATATATTATCCGCCATCACTTTTTTCTATCAAAATTGGCATGTAATCTAATCTTTATAATATAATATTAAGCGAAGCTTACTCCCAACTAAGTCCTAATATTGCAGATCTAAAGGAAGCAAAGCTCTTTAACAGAAGGTAATATCTAAATCATTATTAAACAATCCCCATTGTCCTTACTACTTTGTCTCCCTGTTGTACAAAAATATTGCCTTTTTCTTGACAATAATTATGTTGTATAATGAAGATAGGGTGCCATAACTCAGGAAGTAGATGTCATTTAGGTGCTACTTGTGTATCATACAGCTGCCACTGAACTTCACTTGTGCAAATATTTCTGTGTCAGAAATTATGGTTTGCCTGAAATACACTTAAAATCTATATTTAGAAAAACAGTTCTCTTCTCAAGCGAAAAAGCACAAGCTACAGTGGAGTGACCATATTGCAGAATGCATTTCATGTTACAAAGTAATTCCTTGAGGGACCTCAAATGTCAGCTTTTGCTTCTTAATTTCTTAATTAGCAGCATCATCTTTAACTTATATAGGTGTCTGAGGTATAGTGCCTCACTGTGTTGGAATAACTCTTAAAGCTTTCTTTGTTCATAGTAAGTTTAATAAGAATTTTTTCCTAAAAATGTACTCAGTATTTCATGAGCAATAAAGTTGGGATCAATCAATTATTCATTCACCATCTGAAATTACAATTTAACAACCTCTTCTCCTGAGAATGCCTGATACCCTAAGGTGAAATATAAGGTGAAAAGAGTAAGAAAAGAAAAGATGGTGGATTGTGTCAAGTTTCTAAAATATAAGTTTTCATATTTTCATTTGTGATACATCAAAAAATACAAATAATATATTAATTATTATAATAAATAGTAATGTATCCAATGCATTAGTCCCTGCATTCTTGGCAAGGTTTTTCAGGGGTGGCTTATGATGGCTTACTTCCTAGGGCTGGGAAAAAGTGTGACTGATCCAAAGCAAAGTCAGAACTCAGAGCTTCTCAATTTCTAGCTCAGTGCCTTAACCATTACAATAAACTGACTTTCTGATATCCATTTTATAGAAATAAAGGTTTTCTTTATTTGTTATGTTTATTTATATTGTTATATATCTATAAGCAACACTTCCCCCTCCCCTGCAAAATGCCACAAAAAAGGCAAGATCTCAGGAAATGTAGAGAATGCAAAATGATAATATAGTTTTGTCATTTGCAAAAGCAGCAAGCCCACACCACATTGTCTCCCCCCACACCATCATACACCTGTTAAGAACAATTAGGAAAGGCAAAGGAACTACTCAGAAATTCCCCATGGAGAAATTTAGCAAAATGGTTCTGCAGTATATCAGATATGAAGGGAGGGACTTCTTGTTCACTAAGAATCTGATTCTGAGATTCACTGCTCTGGAAATTACCTTTGTAAAAGTTTACTGGGAATCACCATAATAAATCATAACAGAGCAGGGGTATTTAACTTATTTTTATGAATTACCCAGTACTTTAGTGAAGTTGGGAAAAACTCATTTATAATATGGTTCATTTGCTGAGTGCATGAACGGGTCTTAGCATGGTCTTAAATGTAATTTACACACACCAAAAGGCTTCTTTAAACAACCAAAGTGGTATAGAGGGGCCTTAGTGTAAATGATAATCAGACCCAGAAGAGTTCATCACTCACAGCAATTAAAACCAAAAGAATGCAAAAAACCTTGGGCAATAATAATTAATTTCTGAGAAATATGGATCCTGAAAACAGCTGCAAATACTCAGGATAGTTGTGGGGAGGAGAGGAAAGAATTAACTATCTATTTAGTGCATGCAGGCACACACACACACACACACACACACACACACATGCACTCATTCACACATACACAAAGGGCATAGATACTATGCAGAGTTAAACTAAAGATTACATTTGTTAAATCAAACATATTGAAAAAAATTTAAAGTGAATCTTTAAATATTTTGGATTTAGCAAAGTAGAAGAGCATCTAAGCTACACCTGTATACAAATACACACGAATAAATGGAGAGGTGAAAACATCTTCAGTCTTTCAAAAGAATCATTATAAAACATAGAACAAAAATAATCCTAAGAGAATTTTTAAAAAAGCAGAAGTGGGCAACATTCCGTATCTCAAGTTTTTTTTTTCTCTTGCATAATAGTTACATATTTCAGACCTTTGCCATGATTACAGGCAGGCTCTCTCCCCTAATGAATAGCAATAGCACTTAGCCTTAAACACTACTTCACAGAGCTTTACAGCCTTCTTTCCAGGACTGTTAAGTAAATTGTGACCTCTTTGGTCAGGTATTCGGAATAAATGGAAAGACTAGTATATTGGTCTGTTTTAAATTCAATATCTAAGTTTATTTAACTATGGCTTGGCTGGAGACGTTATGTTATGTCAGTTTTATTTTACTTTTATGATCTGGATATGCATCCTCATCATGGAATATTATTGAATCAACAACCAGACATCTTTGCATTGTATGTGTTAATAGCATGTCAAGTAAACCTGGGATCGTGATTTGTAATAAGAGGAGGAGCAAGAATCTCAGACTTGGATGGCAGATGAAATAATACTTAGTTACTCATGAGTAGAACCAATGAGTATGATTACAGAATTGTGCACCTGGTTATGTTTCGTTGACACTAAATCACGATATGCTTATGTTCAGCAAAATAGTTGTTACTTAATAGCAGTTTTGAAATATATACAGATCTTTTACTATGCCTTTTGAAGTTGCAATGCTCCACTATATACCATATTATCCTTTATTTATCCTTTTACCCATTTCCAAAGGTCAGAAAATCAGGCAAAGCAAAGGCACTCTCTCTTGCCATTTAGCTTAAATATGTTGCAGGAGCTCCTTCCAGAGAAAAGTGCAAGGTCACCAAAAGGCTTGTAACAGGAAATCTCCAAAATTTATTCATCCTATATTTATTTATATGGTATATATTTAGACTTCTATCTAAAGAGAAGCAGTGAAAGTGTTAAGTTAAAAGAAGTTATTTATATCACAAACTATATAGGAATTTTCCTGTGAATTCCTGTTTTTATTTAATATTTTTTAAATATTTATATATTTGCATATATGACTATACCACACTTAGTCTCAACAGTAATCAATTTTCAAGCCACAGCTATCCTGGATGATCAGTATGATTGGACTGTCAATCACCACCAAATTCTGAAAGTATGTAACCATTGGAAAATGACTGTCATCATGTTTTAAACACACACTACACACACATGTGTGTATGTATGTATGTATGTATTGAGTGAGAGTGTTATAGGGGAGACTATTTTTATGCTATTTAGCTAAAACTTCACGATTCATTGGCTAGTCTTATGCCTCATCACTGCAACAAATAAATTTGATTTAATTTTAAGTGATAAACCTCATAAATATATGTAACGTCTAATAAAAAGGGGAAAAAGATGTTGCCATTATCATTAAAAGTAGATTTGAGAGCCTTGACTGAACTGATTGCTTTTGACAGCCCATAGGATATTTATATTTTCACTGAACTTTCTGTACCAATTTTTACCACTAACCTATTTACTCTTTGTGGCATAGCTATATTTGACTCCCTTGATTGTTCATATGGGAAGAAGATTATGATGTTATATTTAATTTTCATTATTCCTGTGTGTATGTGCAAAAAACTGTGTGTATGTGCTTGCCAATGTGTATTCTGTTCATATCACATTATTATAATTTACTCTTATCCTTAACTCAGTATTTATTAGTTTTTATTAGAACAAAGAAAATGCCTTCCTTTCAATATTAAGATCATTTCTTTTTTTTTTAAACAAGTTTTATTGATTTTACAAACAAACAAACAAAACAAAACATCATTAAACATTAAAAACATAAAACCTCTTTCCATTGTAAATCTTTACAAGGCAGGTAACACATTGCTTTATATCACATACTTATAATTTATCCCATTTCCATATAAACACGTAAATTCCCTTTACCAAATTCCACATTGTTTCTCTTTAATCATTATTCAATCATATTTCCTTTCTAATTTATCTGCTATTCAATCATCATGTTTATATTTTCCTCTGGCTTGTTTATAATTGTTCTCATCTAGTCTTCCTCCGAGATTTTATTATTTAATTCTTAATTGAACACACACACATAAGACGTAAACATAAAAACATAAAACTTTCTTTTAGAAAGTAACTTGGCCCCAGATTACCTCTTTTTGTATGGACTTCAATTGAATTCATGCTCTTCTTATATACCATTACCTATCTTGTTTACCATTCATATCTATTATATAACTCCTCTCCACTTTTGCCTCATCTTAATTCTGTTTTATATATTTAATCTTGCTTTAAAGAAAAATATTTTTATATCTTTTGTCCATTTCTCCATTTACATCTGTCTCATTTCCAATATAAAAAAGAATAGTTTCCCCTGGAATCACTAATCAGAGTATGATGCCTTTCTATCATTCCCCTAAATTAAAATTTAAAATAACACCTAAATCCCAATCAGATTCTGCTTAGTACATTCTACTATTTCAGAAACCAATACTACAATAATAAATCCATAACAGTCAACACATTAATCCATTAAACTCTATATTTAAACTAATATTTTAAACATTCCCTTTAGTATTTTATTAAAACTTAATATCATTCATTATTAAACATTTTAAAGTTATACCTTAATATTTTAGTCTTTTATTAGATCTTAAAAAGTTCTGCTTATCTACTTTTAATACAAATATCACTATTACAATACTCATGTGTACTTTGCAGAATCCCCCCTTTTTTTTAAAAAAAAATCCATACATTACCCATTATCCCTAAAAAATATTTTCTTTTCTCCATCTTGTTTTATACCTTTGTAACTTTTTCCCCCTTTTCCCTTTCCTTCTTAGCCCGCCTAAACCTTTTACCCCCTCCTCTCCAAACCTCTGCCTTTTTGGTTTCCCCTTTCTGTTGCATTCCTCTTTCCTTTTGCTTTCTAGCATTCTGTTGTTTTTGCATCTACTTTTTCTCTTTCATAAATATTTTTTTATTTCTTAAGTCCTTCCTTTTCGCTCCTCTCTTTCTCCTTCCTTTCTTAGTCACACCATTTAGTTCATTAAAAATGGCTTCTTCTTCCTCGGCTTCTTCCAGCTGTTGTTTAATTTGCTGACACATGACAAGCGCCATATCTAGGAAACAAAGGGCTTCTCCCATAACATCTTTGCCGTCTTTCCTTATTTTTAAATATTGTTATTTTAGTTCATCAAGAGATAGAGCCATTTTAAACTGTTTCTTCTTCTTTTTCTGTATCCTCTTCTTATTATTAAGCCAATCAGTTATTTCCAAACTTAAAACAGTTCCCAAAAGTCCCAAAATCCCGCAATCATCAAACAGTCCAGGCAGAGTACAAACTTCTTCTTTTTACAATTTCTCTTCTAGGAGTAAAGTCAAATTAGGGAAAGAAAAAACGTCGAGTCTGTGCTTTAAATCTTTGTTAGAATTAATTTCTATTCTCTTTATCTTCAAGGCATCTCCTCCAGCAAAGTCTTAGAGTAAAATTTTTTTTTTCCAAGCCTCTCCCTTCCCACTTATAACAAAGGAGTTTAGGTTTTACCTTCTATTAAAAGGCTGGTTTCCCTTGTCCATTTGTTAATTCCATAAGGGCGGGAGAGTAACTTCCCCTTTTCATCACTTTTCTTCGCCGCTGAAAACATCAATCAGGAACATTGTAGCATCCAGAAAAAAGCCAATACTTTCCCAGGTGTTAAATATGTCCTTAAGGTCCCAGTTCAACCAAGAAAAAACTTTTGTTTTAAAACTCCTTCTTCTTCCTCCTGCACATTCTTTATCCAGTTGCCGGCTTCTTTATGGCGGCCATTAAGACCGCCGCTCCACCATCTTGAGAGAAGGGGGTTATTGCCGGCTGGGGAGGGGGTTTGCGATACTCCTCAACCCCTGTCCGGATACCCCCTTTCTTCAGCTGCCCCAACAGGGCAGCCTTAGCCTCCAAATCCGTCAGGATCGGAGGCACCAAGGCGGCTAGCACAGCAGGGATCGCAGAGAAAAGCGAATCCCTGCTGTCACCGAAGCCGACAAACCAGAAGTGTAATATTAAGATCATTTCTACAAAACTTGATTTTTTTAAATGTAAATGACAGGAGATGAAGATTAACAAAAAAGGAGATTGTTTTTCATTTCTCAGTGGTAAGCCAAAGATATGGTCAAATATTCTATATTCTCTTTAAATAATGTTTTCACCACATTTCCTCAAGTGCAGAGGGGAGCAGATCAGAAAAACAATTTGGACTTGAAGCTTAAGAACTTCAAACATGATGCAAGTATTAGGCATATTTTCTAATGTATTTTGTACTTCCAAAAATAAAATCTTAGTTTTCAAACATAAATATATTTAGGTAAATGTCAGCCCGTGGATTTTAAATTTGTCTTCTCCTAGGAAAGAGAGTCTGAGTTACAGGAATGGAGATGGAGAAAGGAATCTAATGAACTTCAAGGCTCCAGTCAGTGAAATCAGATACGTAGCATATGCATATAAACTAGCTTTTCCTTCAGTCCAGCTGTTTATTAGCAGTTGAATGTTGGATCATCTCCTTCTTTTAGGTTTGTCAGTGAAGATATAAGTACAATTTTACATATTATTTGTGGATGGGATCCCAATGGAAATTATTTCTTTTTAAATATTTACCACTGTCCACTGTAAGACAGAGTTGGAAAAAAAAACATAGATTATATCCTTAATCCATTTGATAAAACGACTCCTCTTCCTTGACTCTTATAAACTAGCAAAGGCAAAGGGCAAACATTGTGATTGAGTGTGTGTAATATATGAAATAGTCCCTTATTGTAGTGAATTCTTGCAATATAAAACAATATAACAATACTTGCTATTGACATTTGATGCAAAAATTTTCTGAGTGAATGATAAATTCCCAACAGCCACATAGATTCTATTAAGGAAGCTTAGTACAAATGTTTATAAATACACATATTTATATGGCAATATATACAGTAAAGATATACACATATTTTTATAACTGCAATCACAAGTTATGATATGTACTTGTGCATCTCAGGGTGACCTGGCAAGTAAAAAATGGCTGTGACTCACCAGGTCATACAAGCTGCAACTTAATTATGTTTCTTAGTGTTAGGTTCATTCCACTTTAAATAAACCCATTTCCTCTTCATTACCCCTCCTTGTTTGTCTTTTTCTTCTGAAACCCAGTAGATTTCACCAGAAAATAACTGCACATTTTTCTTTCTCCTGTCACACTGCAGGTGTACATATACTGACGGCAAGGAATAGCAGAAGTAGAACTATTCATTCACTCATGTTTCAGGAAAATCTGAATGACTTATTTAAATGATAGCATGCAGCCAACAGAATACCGTAGCTCATGCTAATGCTGCCTAAAACTATTGTGGGTATAACTTTAGCCTCTCTATATATAGTAGATATTTTCCCATTGATATAAGTGGACATAGACTAAAGAAAAGTGAAGAATAGATAAATAAAAGAGAAAGAGATAAAGAATTGTTTATCAATCTTCTCTATAGCTTTTTATCATCTTTTTTTTATCATTTCTTTAGGGCTACAATTCCTTTCTTGCCATATTTTACTCTTTCTAATCATAAAATCCAGAAAACACCAACTCTTTTTTTCTGTTTTCAACAAAAAGTCCATAAAGGGTTTCCTGTCACTAATAAATTCTTTCTTGTTGACTTGTTGTCTTTTCCCTAATCAAACAAGCCAATTTTGCCATTCTACAAATTTTGTCATCTTCTCCAATCATTCCTCCATTGTAGGTATTTCTGAATCTTTCCATGTTTGTGCATATAATAATCTTGTAACACTTATGATATAAAAATAATCTTCCATGATTGGACTTCCATAAGCCCAACCCCCCAAAAAATCTGGTTTCAGTTTAATGTTAATCTTTAATTCTTTATATCACTGTATGTATTTGGATCCAGAATTTCTCAACCTTTTCACGTTCAACATGACCTTCATGTTTTCCATATTTCTAATTTAAATTTGAAGTACCTTTATATAGTGGATACAGAAAGACTACACAACCATATTATTATAAGCATTTTAATTATAAGATTTTCCCTCTAAAAAATTCAGTTTGTTTTCCAATTGAATTGTACAGCTTACGTGTCTTAATAAAAAATTCTGAAGTGATTTATTTTGGTGTGATTTTTTTTTTTTACATCTCAAGAACTTGGCATTTTAACATGGGTGTGCAAACTTTTTATATCCCTTATATATCCTACATAATAGTATGTATATAATATTATTTATATCCAATATACATCCTACATAATTTTTATGGAATAATACATTGATAGCAAATCATGTTATAAATCTCTTTTAAATTAGACCATGATGTAAATTTCAGACCTTTCCATCACATTTTTCCTATTGATTCATCTGTATATTATAACCAAATTCTTGGCCCATTTTATTGTATATTCTTTAACTACTTCTTCCATTTCAAATTTCAATAAGAACCGATACATCTTAGCAATCACATATTCATTGTTTGTACAGAATGCAATCTTATATAATTGAATTCCAGTTGTCTAACTTAAGTCTTTCTCTCTCTCTTAATTGTATATATAAAAGCAAACTAAAAACTAAATCCCCCTGCAGTTAATTATTTTATTGCTTTGATTTTAAGTTCACCATGTTCCTGAATTAACTTATCTTGATACATTAACCTGCTCTTCACCTGCTCTTTTTGTTCTGCAAATCACTTCCTGTGGTGATACTAACAAAGGTATCTTTTGCAGCATCCTTTGAAAGTATTTCATATTCTCATTGTGGTATATCTAACACAATGGTTTTTAAAATGTGCATTAATTTTAACTTTATCATAGCATAAGAAACTATGCCATTTGAACCCAAATTGACTTTCCAATACAAGTATCTTTTTATTTGTTTAAAAACAACAACTCCTTCATCCAACTAAATAGCAGGCTGCAAAATAAAGTTTTAAATTGTTCTCTTTCCTTTGAGAGGAAAATCCTGGAGAAATTTAAACTTAACTCTTGGTTTTTTTCACCCGCCATCTTTTATTCATTGCAGCAGTGGATGGTATGATTTACTGAAACAAAAATAAGATTCTAGGCAATACATTATATTTTTTCACAGAAATTGATAACTATAATGATAATTATAAATGATAATTAAAATGATAATTATAATTTTCTACATCATAACATATTCTTCTTAATTTCATTCCATTTCTTAACATAGTTATTTTGAAAAAACACACAATTTATATTAGACATAATAATATTTAATTATTATACTTTTTAATTGAATTTCAAATCAGATTTTTTCCCATCAGTTCTATTTGATTTTTGTTTTTCATATTTTGTTACTATCTTTTGACTAAAAGCAGCTAATAAACAAACATCTTCTAATTCTCCAATTAATATCTCTATTCTCTCTAGAGGATTTTATAAAATTCTAATTAAATTGTTGCACAGGTCTTTAATTTATAAGATTATTTTTCAATTATATTCCATCAATCCTCTAATCCTGTTTATATTGCTATTCAAAATTTCAACACATTTTAATTGTTTTTTAATTTCCTTACTGTTAAAATAAACTATTATTGTAAAACGTTGTCTAATTTTGTATTACATTTTGTGTAATACTTTTCCAGAAATCTTTTAAATTTTCCTTCTTTTATTTTTATCTTTATTGAAATTGTCTTTTCTTTTAAAATTTATTATCCTACTATATAAAATTCTCTCTCATAAAGGCTTCGTTGGCATGTCAAACCATCATATCAATGACTTTATTGAGATTATTCCCCCCAAATTAATTTTTTTAAATATAATCTTTATGTATTCGTTCTTTTTGCAAATATTTTTTCATTCAACCTCCATCTAAAGGATTTAGTTTTTAGTTTGGGATCATGATCTGATGACCCTGACTTAAAGTACTGACAGCCAACGGCTTCCACAAAAGCAAAATCACTGGCCTGATCCACAAAAAAACACTGAGACAGAATGGAGACCTAGAAGATGAACACACCTATGGAACAGCTGTCCTGCCCTACATAAGAGGTACTACAGACAAAATCAGTAAGATACAACACAGGCATCACATCAGGACTGCCTTCAAAACAGACAGAAAAATAGCAGCCATCCAAAGAAACCCCAAAGATAAAATTGACCTGGAAAACCAAGGCATATATGAAGTCCCCTGTGCATCATGCCCTGCCACATACATTGGACAGACCAATAGAAGAATAAGTACCTGCCTGGATGAACAAAAAAATGCAGTAAAAAAGCTGGAACACACTTCCTCACTAGTCCAGCACATGAAAGCCACATATGTGGAGTGGAATCCAGCCTAACTAAATTAAATACAGATGAAGCTGATAGAATAAGACACCAAGTCACTAACATCCTATGCACAAGCAAGCCACCCAAAAGCAACTTGCACAAAGAGGAACTAAAAGCCCTGCAAGCCCTAAGGAATGACAGCAGCATAATCATACTTCCAACAGATAAAGGTAATGCCACAGTAGTAACGGATAAAAAAGACTATGAAACAAAATTGACAGACCTACTTCAAGACTCCACATATAAACCCATAAGCATGGATCCAACCACATATCTGGAAAAAATAACCAAGTAGAAAATTATAACCAGCCACATGAGCAAAGAGATCCAACAAATGATCATCCCAAGAGAAAAATCTTCCAGATGCCCCAAACTATATGGCCTCCCCAAAATAAACAAAGAAGCACAACTATAATGACGTGGGAAAATACCCGAACAAAGCTGAATATGTGTGTGTGTGTGTGTGTGTGTGTGTGTGTGTGTATTTTCTGAGGTTCTCGCAGGTATTTGTATGTGGATCTTTGGTTATTCGGGTTTTCTCCCACGTAAGATTGGAAGTATCTAGGCAATATTTCGATGAAGTCTCATTCATCATCTTCAGGCTTGTGTCTTCGGCTCTGTGCTTCTCAGAGTGATGTGAGCTTGCAGCTGCTTCTTCCTTTTAACTGGTAGTGGGGGTGTGACTTGATTGGGTGGGGGCTTGGCTGTGTTCTGATTGGGTGGGGGGGTGTTCTCATTGGTAGAGGGTTTGGCTGTGTTCTGATTGGCTGGAGGCGTGTTCTGTTCAGGTGGGGGCTTGGTTGTGCTCAGGTTAGTCTTAGTTGCTGGGGAATTTAAGCTGGTGAGCTGTGATCCTGCTGTTTGGCTTCGAGTTCGTGGTCGTGCCGCATCTTCATGGTGGGTGTCGGTTTGCTTCATGTATGGCTCGGAGGGGTTTGAAGTGGGTAGTAATGCAGCTGCAGTGCGGCTTCTGGTCCATGGTTGTGTGTGTGTGTGTGTGTGTGTGTGTGTGTGTGTGTGTGTGTGTGTGTGTGTGTATATATATATAT
>NW_020769346.1:7016218-7064041 GCF_900518735.1 Pseudonaja textilis | reverse complement strand
ATTTTTTTTTACATTGCTTTAAATTATTTGAAGCAATTCTCAGTCCATAAAATAAATCTGTATTTTTCTTTTTAATTTATTCATTGTTCCTTTTTCCAATTGTATTTTGTATCTTCATATACTCTTGGATTTTATATTTATTTTTTCAGCTTTCCTATATATACAGATTTATTTATTGGACTGAGAATTGCTTCAAATAATTTAAAGCAATGTAAAAAAAATACCTGTTAGGACTTTGCAGATCTTTTATGATAATGTTTCCTTGGGTATATGTTCTAAGTGCTCTCTTAAAATGATTGCATAAATTAGGCCCTCTTCTCTGTAGTTGTAGAACAGTGTGACTGCCATATCACTTAGCTTGCAACAATAATTCCAGCACATGCACAGTACAGAGCAAAATCCTTTCCCTCTAGAACAGCTTGTTCCCCAAGGAAGGATTTGTTTCTATCCCAAGATAACAAAACTTCTCCTCTTTAAATGAACATTCAAACTCATTGATCGAAGTTACAAATTTACTTACAGTTTGTACCAGTGTTATTTATTGTTTTATAGATGGAGTTGATGATTAAATTAACGTTTTGTCTTATAACATTATAAGCCACCTAGTAAGCCACCAAGAAGGAGATGAATAGACAAGCATATATAGTTTTGCAAATAAATATAATTAATTAATTGCTAAAATGGGATTCAATTATATGTGCAGATGTCTTCTAAAAGCAACATTATAACTTACAGTGAAGTAATTTCATGAAGTAGGCCTTTATAAATTTGAGTAAGGAATAAAACAATAGTCTAGTTTTCTTGTAAAGACTTGTAAACCTAGTTTTCTTGTAAAGACTGTTGCTACGCAGTTGCTAGAAGAGAAATAAAGTGGGCTTCTTGAGCAAATGGTTGGCCACTCTGAGATCAGACTACCGGACTAAACATACTGGGGATCCCATTCAGCAAGAGCTACTTACGTTTTATGTAAAAATAAAAACAAAAGTTTCCTGAAGAATCAATTTAGCTCGTAAGTTATTATCAACTTATCATAAATTTTCAAACCAGACACTACAAAATGAAATAATTAAAATCATATTATAATTATGCATTTTCCTAGTATAAAAAGCAGAATAAATTGATAACACTGATGCCATCCTTTAAACAAACACCACATTGTACAGATCACAACTATAAATCCCACTACCAAGGTTTTTTTCTGTAAAAATGATTTTTTTTTAGGGAATCCTATATTAGGAAATTCATGAATCATATTCAATAATGGTCATCGACCAAAATAGCATTGATCTTATTTGTTAAAAATACAGATTCAGTGCAGACAGTTTTTAGCATCTTGTGATCTTCTGACAAAACTTTTGTCTGGTGATCATAATCACCAATCATAGTCAAGAGTCTGTGGTTTTAATCAATTGAATGATTTATAGAAAACTTATGTACATCATTCAATGACCTCCAAGTACTCTTTAAAATATATGCTGCTTTGACTCAATTCCAATTCAAATAGAAACATGCATAAATAATTAAATGGTGACTTATGTTTTGTGAGTCTGCAGTTGCAGTCCAATTCTCTGTGTAGGAAGATGAGACATTCCTGGACAGAGTCATTCAGTTTTAGATTGAGAGAGTGAATGAATCTAGTAATAAATCAGAAACAAAATAAAGGTAAAATGGATCTATATAAGCAGAAATCCATAAGCACCAGAAGCATACAATAGTGGAAATTAACAATAGTGGAAATAGTTTAGATGGCTCATTAAAATGTAAAATGAATCATCTTCTATAACTACTTTAGCGCTTAGGTCTTTTAAAAGTTTTGAAGAGGTTCTATTCGTGTTTGATAGTGCAAATGGTGATAAAATAAGTTTGATTTGAAAGCATTTTGCTAATTCTACTTTGAAACAAGCTTGACACAAACCAAATTGTCATTTCCAGATGATTTAATAGATCTAATGAATTTGATTTCATAGATCTAATAGATCTTTTGTCACATAAAACCAAATATATTTTCAGAATAATTTTAATGCATGCTAAATTGATTAATGAAGTGCGATGAAGATCTGAGATGTAGCTTCATCAAGACAAAGTTCAATCTAGAGGTGGAGTAGAGGCATTAGATACATTATATGCAACTTTCTAAGTCTAATGTATAAATAATGTTTGGAAATTTAGATAATATTAGGAAAGTCTTACTGCCTAATTATTTATTTTCTAGAATAAATCTACAATATTTTTCTGAATTATGTTCAGAAACGTCAGCGTAACACAAAATGTCAGCATAATACAAAAGAGTCCAGTATCAACAGATTTCCAAAACTTGAATAACAATATCCTGAAAATTATTATTAACTTAAATCCTAAATAAAGGTGGGATGAAATGTAATAACCTAAGTGGAAAATTGGATGGAGACAATCCATATGATGATACAACCAATGCTGCAGGTACTGCTTATTCTTATTTATTTATTTATTTATTTATTTATTTTGGCTGTTTCTCTTGCCATTATATTGTTGGAGATAACATAGAACGGATATGAAGAAGGAATTAAGCCACTCTGTTTTCGCTCTGTTGTCCATCCCTTTCTTCCTGTCCTCTCCCATTAATGGACCAATTGACTTTTTAATCTTGTTTTTTATATGTTGAAGGAAACTTTTTTAAAATTATTTTTGATATTTGTTGCAAGTCTTAGTTCATCCCAAGCCTTAGCTTTCCTGGCTTCATCTTTGCAGACTTGACCTATAAGTGGGTGTTCTATTTTAGTTATGTGTTCCTATTTCCATTTTTATCTTATCCTCTTCATCTTTAAGTTTATGAGAATGTTCTTTGTGGAACCGTGATGGTTTCTGCTTGCATTTCTTATTTTTTGTTTTCAGTGGTATTGTGTTGGACTGGGCTTTATAATCATATTTGTTTAGACTTTCCTAAACTCCTTGGGTTGTTTTCCCCTTTAAGATTTTCATCCATAGAATTCTTTCCAAGCTTTCTCTAAGTTTGTTGAAATAGCTCTTTTAAAGTCTAAGACATTGGTTTGATTATGTTATATTTCTTGTGTCTGTATTACATTGAATTCTAATATGATATGTGTTCTATCGCCAGACAAAACAGACTCGAAGACCGGAGTTGAATTCAGCTCTTTATTAGCATTCAGTAACTTCAACTGAAGTCAAGCCGCAGCAGCCCTTTTTATAGCGGCTGCTCCCAGCTCAAAACCAATGGCATTTATTTAAACTTCCCGCTGCTTAGGCGGCCAATCCAAAACTGTCGTTATTAACCAATCGTTAAGCTATGTTAACTACCCAATAGGAATGCGGTATTAGAAGTATGTACATGAGTACACTACACCCCTCCCCTCTTGGTTTGCTCCAATGTTACGTGACGTAGTCGCACAAGTAGGCGGGGCTTTTGTGAGTCCTTGTTGACCTGCGCAGTTCAATCTCTGCATTGGCCTCCACTGGTTCGGACAGGCCCGCCTGTCCTCTCCACTCTTCTCCTTGGAACTGCCTGGAAGGGTGCCTCAGCCATACTGCTCCCGCTGTGCCTTGTTGGGTTGATTGTATGGTCCTCATTATTCCTCTGTAATGTGTGCGGGCAGGTAGAGTCGGCTTGGCTGCTTCTTTCCTGGGTCTCCTTCAGCTCTCTTTTTTTGACTTCGTCTAATTGTAAGTAATTTTTATTTTTTTCTGGGTTTTCTGCTTCTGGTTGGTGGTTTGTTACTGGAGATTTTTCATTTCCTTTATTATTTAAAGGTTCCCCCCCCCTCTGGTTTTTTTATTAATTTCTGGTGGTGCTTGTAGAATTGTTTGTTCCATGTTGCGGGAAGTGTTGGTGTTACGTTCGATGTATCATGACGGTAATTGATCGATGTGTCTTTTCCATGATCTGCCGTCAGTTGTTACTAGTCAGTATGATCGGGGACCTGTAATTTGTTTGATTGTTGCCAGTAACCACAACGGTTCTCCAGTAAGGTTTTTTTGCATATACCAGGTCGCCTGGCAAAAAAGAGCAGTACTTACTGGAAGAGTCTGGTGGCTTTTCAGGGTTGTAAGTGGGATGTAGCCTGTCCAAATAGGAGCACAACTTTCTGCCCATTAATGGTTCAGCTGGGCTCTTGTTTGTTGCTGTGCATGGCGTTATATGTTGGATGGTGAGCATGGTGTTGATTTTTTCTTGCATGTTGTTTCCTTCAAGTTTTTCTAATGCTTCTTTTGTGTAATGAACCATACGTTCCACCCTTCCATTTGCCTCCGGATGAGCTGGCGTTGTCAGATCATGTCTTATTCCTTGTTCTGCGAGGAATTGTTCAAAAGCCTGGTGGTATTGTACTTGCTAAGTACGTTATATCTAAATGTTGTTTTGATATATCTTATTTTTCTGCAAATAAAACTCTTACAGCCCTGCTTATTTAATAAATACTCAGATTAGAGTTGCACTTTCACAGGCACACACAGAATGTTTCAACCTCCAACATACTTCATATTTACAGTGGCTGGCAAGATGAATTTTGTTCCCCAACTTTTAAAAGAAAGAGACAAAATAAAGCACAATTATTTCTAAAATTCTGAAAGAGGAAAGATAGCATTTCTTTATGAGGATCCAATAGTTCTATAATTGTATAAGCCTACTATAAAGTGCCTTCCACTTACTTACTTATGAAAATGAAATAAAAATTCTTATTAGGGACCCCAGCTACTATGTGAAAGTATTCAATAACCTAAGAAAATATTAATTATCTTTATCATTTATTTACTATAAATATATCTAAAAAAATCACTAGTGGATTTGTCTGTTCAATCATATTCAATTATTCTTCCATTCAAGAATAAAAAATTGTTTTGTTAACCAGTTTTTCAGGTCAAACATGTAGCAACAAAAAAAAAAAAAAACCCTTTAATGATTAAATGATTTTCAATCATTCAGGTCACAGTTGTCCCAAAGGTGTTTTTTGCAAAAGGCAACTGGAAAATCCTTCCATTCTCCACTGAGCCGAAGGGAGAATCCAGGACGAGTAGTCTCTAGTCTCCTAGTTCTTCAAACTGAGTTGAAAAACTGAGGACATACCCCCTGGTAATGGTCCCCAGTTCTTCATTCGGTCTCAGCATGTTCAGACCACCCTTTAAGGTTTCTGAATAGTTCAGATTGTAGAAGAATCACGCCCTGGATTGAGGTTTTTGCTCTTTGAGAGGCTTAGAGCAGGTTTCACAGCTAGCTGGCTTGCTGGTTAGCACTTTTGTTTTTCTTTTCTCTTTTTACTCCCTTTAAAAAAAATTATTTGCTGGTGGACTGGTTTTTGGAATTGTGATTGTAAATTTGGTTGGAGGTGCCCCTGTGAGCCCGCGTGGCCTGGGGTTGGGGGGGGGAGGGAGTCAGTATCTTGTTCAACTCACTTTCTCCCAGTCTGCTCTTATTGATCTGTGCTAGCTGCGAAAACCAAGAGGGGCTTCTGCCCCTTTTCAGCGTCGGTGGCCATTTCAGACGTTTCAGGACAATTCTGCAGTTTGTCTCCAGGATTGTCCCTTGGGGGGGGTACTGGCCATCTGGATTGAATCCTGACCCCCTGTCCAGTCACCAGACCACCATGGCAGCTGTGAGATGCTTGAGACTGCCAAATTGATTGCTGTGCATCCAGCACTGGCTTGCAAGCCTCTGATCTGTCAGGGCTTGTAGCAATTTTAAAGAGTCAGCCATTTTTTTCCGTTTTTGCTTTGACTCTTGCCTTAAATTGCGAAGCTTGCTGAGTTCACCACTTCTGGGTCGCACTAGCCTCCTGAAGTGGTGAACAGCTGCTGTGACCAAAGCAGACAGCTTTAGATCAAATAAATTTTGTTTTTATTTTCCTTTTGCCCCTTTTTTCCTTTTCTCTCTCCCTGTCAGTGACAATTATTTTTGGTGAGCTCAAAATGGCCACCAGGGGAGCTGGCCAAGAATAATCAGCTCTTCAGCAGAGTAGGAGAGAGCTGCAAGGGGATCAACTAAGTCCAGGCCTGCTGGGCTGAAGGCAGCAGCTAGGATCAGAGCTAGGACCCTAGTCCCTAAAAGACCCTCTAGGGCAGAGGATAGTCAGGGCAGGCATAGACAAAAAGCCCTAGATAAGGAGTTTTATAAGGCAGTGAGAGACTCCAGGATGGCTGAAAACAGGGCCATCTCTCCTCTGCTCCCACAAGATGGCAGGCAGCAAGACCAATTGGCAGATAGAAAATATTTGATTGCCTGATCTCCTGGTGGCTCAAGTACTCAGGATTTGCAGGGAAACCTCCAAATCAAGGCAAAAGCCATTCATAATAATTCTGAGCCACCACAAGGATTTTTGATTGCTGCATCTGGAAGCCAAGCCTCCAGCAGAACCAGACCTGTACCTGAAAATAAAATAATAATAATAATAATAATAATAATAATAATAATAATAATAATAATAATAATAATAATAATATTTTTAAAAGCCACCTTTATCCCTACAGTGGCTGGGTTGTGGCCTGAGGAGACCCACAGGCAAGAGATGCTATCCTTCATGAGAGCCTGGATCTCCCAAACAATTAGACTAGAATTTCAGGCTTAAGTCAACCAACTGCACCAGCTGCCTGGTTTGGACACCAACAGAGGCGTTCCTCGGGGGCAGGGGCAGGCTTCTTCAGAACAGCCGATCTACTTCAGAAATTGTTCTGCATCCCCTTATGTTTCTGAGAGGGACCTCCTTCCAAAGAGGGCTTTTTGGATGGGGAGTCGGAGGTAGCAGGTCTCCCCTCCTTTAAGCATCTTTTCCAGCTGGTTCTCTCCAAGACTCTGTTGGCACGGCTCTTAAAAAAAAAGGGACAAGGTCACCTGGGATCTTCCACCAGAGGGGGAGGATCAGGAAGATTACCTATTCACTGAGAAAGCACCTGTGGTGGATGCTGTACCTGTGCCCCAGATGTTTATGAATGTGATTAAAAAGCAGTGGGAGTCCCCCACTCACCTCAGTGGGTCTTGAGTCTACCTTATTTAATGGGTGGCTGTGGCAGCTGCATAGTAGAATCCCACCTGAGGACCTCAGGGTGCATCAGGACTTAAATAAGATAATAGCTGCAGCTCAATCGATAGCTAATGCCACCCTCAGGTCAGCCAAAATTTCTTGCAGAGCCATGGCCTCACCTGTAACAGCACGTAGGCTCATCTGGCTAAGAAATTGGCAGATGGACTCCAGAAACAAATGGAAGCTGGCGTTTGCTCCCTTCAAGAGAGAGAGGCTTTTTAGGAAGGCCCTGGATCCTTTTTTGATGGAAACCAGGGACAAGCGAAAGAGCCTGCCCTCCCGGGGGAGGCGTTTTGATTACAGGTCTCACACCCTACTACAGAAAGCCCTCTTTTAAACAGGGGGAAGCTGGGGGCAAGCTTTCCCCATCAAAGTAGGCCCTTTTTCCAAAGATCCTCATTTCAGGCCGATAGACCCCCCCCCTCTTTGCTGCCAGAGGGCATCAGAGGCAAGATGACAGAAGATCCTTTCAGGGTTCCAACAGACCTTTTAGATCAGGGGTGGGCAATTAATTTCTGTCGGGGGCCTCATGGAAAATCAGATCAGCGTTCGAGGGCCGAACCAATTTTATAAAAGGCAATTATAAAGGGCCCATTATAAAACGCAGCAAATTATATATAAAAGTCATTTACCTGTTCAGTGGGAGAAATTCAGTCTGTCTTGGACTTGAACAAGTGCACTGAAATCTGGTGGAATATCTGAGGTGGTTATGCGAAGGACAGCTGAGAGGTAGTCATCAGTGATAGAGGATCTGTGTCTGGATTTGTTGAACTTCATCACTGAGAATGTCTGTTCACATATGTAGGTAGATCCAAAGAAGACTAGAATTTTCAGAGCATGTCTCCTCATGTGTGGAAAGTTCTCCTCTTTGAGTGATGACTAAAACTCAAGCAGTGGGACAGACCTAAAGTGTGCTGCCAGAAGTGTGTCAGACTGCAAGTCAATGAGTTCCATCTGAACATCACTGGGTGCATTATCCACACTGCAGCTGAAGGGAGAAGAAACCATGTCCATTTCACTCTCAAGTGTTTTGAAGTCTTGAAATCGCCTTGAAAACTCAGCATGCAGTGCTTCTAACATGGATGAGTACCTGTGGAGGTGATCAGCTGATGGTTTGGCTTCCTTCAATGTTGGCATGTGAGTAAGAATATTGTTCCCCATTTGGCTTGAGAGAAGCTGCAACTTTCTCATGAAAGCCTTCACTGCGCTGTGCATTTCATGCACAAAAAGGCCCTTGCATTGCAGTTTGACATTCAGGTCATTCATCCAAGAAGTCACGTCTACACAAAACTAAGGTCTGCCAGACAGTCTGCATCTGAAAGCTGAGGGATGTCATTTCCCTTGTTCTCACAGAACTGCCAGATCTCCTCTCTCAGGTCCCAGAAAACTTTCAGGACTTTTCCATGACATTTGTGTGGTAGCTGATGTCACGATGTTCAGACTCATTTTCCTCCAATAGTGCAACAAACTGTCTGTGATTCAGTGCTCTTGCTCTGATGAAGTTAACGGTTTTAGTTACAACATCAACAACATGGTTCATTTTTAATACTGACCTACACAACACTTCCTGATGTATAATACAATGCAAAAATGTCAATTTCTGCTCAGGGTTAATTTCAGTAACTTTATCCTGCATTCTCTTCAAAAGTCCAACATTTCTCCCCGTCAGATTTGGACAACCATCTGTTGTCACACCTACAAGTTTGTCCCATTTCAGTCCCAACTTGTCTAAACATGCATTTACTTCCGTTAGGAAATCACTCCCTGTTGTTGTCCCTTTCATTGACTGCATGGCTGCCAGTTCCTCCGTTATTTTGAAGTCTGCAGTGATCCCACGTAAGAAGATGAGTAGCTGGGCAGTGTCGCCGCTCTCATCCAGAGCCAGGGTAAAAAAAGGAAAATGTAACCGCTCTGTTCTTCAGCTGAAACTCCAAATTTCCTGCAATGTCCTCAACCCTTCTCGTCACAGTACGCTGGGACAGAGGGATGTTCTCAAATGCACCCTTTTTCTCTGGACATATTAGCTCAGCAGAGTCCACCAAACACTCTTTAATAAACTCTCCGCCAGAAAACGGTTTACTTCGTTTAGCTATTTTATGAGATATGACATAACTTGCTTTGGTAGCTGTATCTTTGGAGAGAAGGCAAGGAAAGGAGCTCTTTGTCCGCCAGTTAAGTCTCAGTTTGCAAGGCTTGAACTGACTCGGTGATTTTATTTCGCTACCGAGGTTAGCGAAAACTGGAATTGCTCCCGAGCTGGCAAGGTCCGATCACCGAAGCGCTCTTCCAAAAGAGCAGCTTCCGGAAGCAAAGTAACACTGCGGCTGCTCCTGCTACTACTTTCCACACTTTCCAATCATGAGTCCCAGGAGAGAACAAACAGCAAACCACGCTCAGGGACATCCAAGCCCACCTAAAGCTAGGCCGCTGCTTGTGGAGCCTTGCCCTGCCTTGGTGCCCCGTTTCCCGGCTCAGCGGTCCTGCTTGGGCGGCACTTTAAAAGCCTGCTCCCAGCACCCAAGCAACTTCCCAGCAACTTGCGGCTTCCTTTTTCCTCATGGGCGCTCGTGCCTGGCCCTGAGCTGCGTGGCGGAGGGGGAACCCGGAGCGCTGCTGGGTCGCCTCCTCCAAGCAGCCTGCCCACCCACCGGGCGGAACCCTTCCTGCTCCTTGGCGGGAAGTTGCTTCCGCCTGCAACTTTGCCTTTGCAAAGTTTAAGCCTGGGAGCCCCGGAAACCCAAGCAACTTCCCAGCAACTTGCGGCTTCCTTTTTCCTCGCGGGCGCTCTTGCCTGGCCCTGAGCCACATGGTGGAGGGGAAACCTGGAGCGCTGCTGGGTCACCTCCTCCAAGCAGCCCACCCACCTGCCAGGCGGAACCCTTCCCGCTCCTCGGCGCGAAGACTCTCCCACCTGCAAACTTTGCCTTTGCAAAGTTTAAGCCTGGAAGCCCCAGAAAAAAGAGGGGGATCGGCGGGGACTCACCTTTGGAGAGGTAGCACTTGAAGGTGATTTCGAACTCCCAGCCGAGGCCTTTGCAAAGTTCTTCTTTTCTTTCCTACCCCGAGAGCACTCCGCGCTGTTTTGCAGCTGTGGGGGCCACGCAGCGCAGGGCAATATGCCATGCCCAGCGATTTTTTTTCAGAGGCAGGCTGGATTGGACAGACCAATGGGCCGGATGTGGCCCATGGGCTGTAGTTTGCCCACCCCTGTTTTAGATGCAACAAGTCACACCCAAGCCTCCTCTCCCCCAGTGGGCTGTCTGGGACTGTTCTGGCAGAGGTGGGAACAGATCATGATGGACACTTGGATCCTGACAACATAATGGTCATGAGAGTTTCTTTTCTCACCCCCCCCCCCCATCTTTGTGCGCTGCCCCATCTCCCTCAAAGATGGATCTCATGGAATCGGTGATCCACCATCTGCTAGACATTCGGGCCATCCAGTCGGTTCCTGGAGACCAGGAGAGACAGGTTCTATTCAATTTGGTTTGTGATTCCAAAGGCCTCGGGGGGTGGGGGGGTGAGCAATCCTCAACTTGAAGGGGTTCAACAGGCATTTAATCTACTGAAGATTCAAGGTGCACTCCCTCCACTCTATCCTACAGGGTCTGCGGGAGGGGTATATATATATATTTGGCTTCGGTAGACCCGCCAGAGACCTACCTCCATGTGCCCATAGACCCCAAACATCATCAGTTCCCGAGGTTTTGCTATAGCAGCCACCATTTTCAATACAGGGCTCTCCCGTTCGGCCTGTCATCAGCCCCACAGACTTTTACCAAGCTCCTGGTGGCTGTAGTGGCATACCTCAGATCCTTACCCATAAGGATCCAATGCTATTTGGATGACATCCTGATAGCATCCTCTTCCAGACCCCAGGCAGAGGAGGATATGATGTCGACAATCAGGATCCTTCAAGACCATTGGTTCTCGATAAACCTGGGCAAATGCCACCCAGTACCATCGAACCCTCTCTTGCATTTGGGGACTATCATAGACACCTTAACTGGCCAGGTCTTCTCTCACAGGAGCATCAGACAGTATAAGGGATGTCACATCACAGATCCTGTCTGCCAAAGAGGTGCCTATCATCTTGCTATCTCAACTTCTTGGCAAGATGATATCGTGCATTGGGATCTACCCAGGGCCCACTTCCATGTCTGAACCCTGTAGTGGTTCCTCCGCCCCTACCAGAAGGTGGGCAGGGGCAACTTACCAAGGAGGGTTCGCGTCCCCTTGCTGGTTCTTCATTCTCTCCATTGGTGGCAGTCCTGAGCCATGGATCAGGGTTGCTTGTACAGGGAGCCCCTGAGGATTACCATCACCACTGAAGCCAGTCTGTATGGTTGGAGGGCCCACCTGGGAGTCCAAGTTAGGTGGTCATGGGAGGAGCTCGTCCACAACATAAATTGGGTAGAGCTCAGGACTGCTCACTTAACTTTCAAGGATCTAAGGCAGGAGGTGATGGGGAGACAGGTTCTTCTCACAGACAATGTGGCCACCAAGGCCCACATAAGCTAGCAGGAGGGCACTTGCTCCAGATCTCTAATGCAGGAGGTGGGTGGAGAGACACCTGTTGTCCCTGTGAGCAGAAAACATCTCTGGAGTTTCCAATGTGCAAGCAGACTGGTTGAACAGGGCCACAGTCGACAAGTTGGAATGGCAACTGCATCCCAGTCTGTTCCAGGAGATGACAGAATGGTTCAGCCATCCAATTCTGGATCTCTTTGCATCTCCGGAGATCTTGCAGCTCCCGAGGTTCTTTGCGCAGTTCCCAGCACCGGGAGCAGAAGGGGTCAACACTCTACAGTACAGGTGGCCCCAAGGACGATTGTATGCCTTCCTCCCTTTCCCCTGGTTCCGGGGACAATCAGAAAAGTACTGACAGAGAGGGCAGAGGTTCTGTTGGTAGCCCCTTACTGGCCCAGGTGCCCATGGTTCACTGACCTGGTGGGCCTGTCGGTCACCAGACCTTGGAGAATTCCCCTGCACAGGATCTCCCTCAGCCAGGGCCTGATCGAGTACCCAGATCCAGCCTGGTTTCAGTTGACTGTCAGGCACTTGAGCGGGTGCTCCTGAAACAGGAGAATTTTTCCAGAAGGGTCATTCAGACTATCCAGGCAGCCAGAAGCCTTCCATGACCAGGATATATGATACATCGTGGAGGATTTTCTGCGGCTGGTGTGCCAGTCACCTATTGGAACCTACTGCTGTGTCTATGGCAAATGTGTTAGAGTTCCTGCAGGATGGGTTGGACAGAGGTCTTGCCCCCAATACTTTGAAGAGACAGGTGGCTGCCTTGGTCTCGTTTTTTTCAGTCAAGGACTCAACCACTCTGGCCCAACACCTCAGGGTAAAAGCCTTCCTTAGGAGAGCCACTAATTTGAAGCCACCGGTGGTCCACCGTTACCCCACCTGGGATTTGCCTAGGGTTCTGCAGGCACTGATTTCTCCCCCATATGAACCCTTGCAAGAAGTCAGTCTTCACCTACTCATGTGCAAGGTGTCATTCTTAATGGCCATTATTTCGGCCAGGCGTATCTTGGAGTTGATGGCCTTATCTATCAGAAAGGACTTGTGCATTTTCCATGCAGACAGGGTGGTTCTGCAGTTGGGCCCTACCTTTCTGCCCAGGGTGAACTCCTTATTCCATCGCTCACAGGAGTTGATTTGCCTGACTTCTGTCCAGGGCCTACCCATGCACTGGAGAAAAAATGGCACACCTTGGACATCAGGAGGGCCCTCTGTATATACATCAAAAGGACCTCCTCTTTTAGGTTGACTGAGCCCTGTTCGTTCCTTTCAGCAGTCAACTTTGGGTCACAGGATGACACCATCTACTGTGGGTTACTGGCTTAGGACCTGCAAAGGCCTATGAGTTACTGGCTCTTCCTGTGCCCAGGAGAATCACTGTGCACTCAACCAGGTGTGTGGCGACCAGTGCAGCCTGGGCAATGCAGGCTTCGGTTCTGGACTTTTGTAGAGCTCTGATTTGATCCCATTCATAAGACATTATAAAATTGACTCCTTTGCCTCAGTAGAGGGATCCTTTGAAAGATGAGTCCTGCAGGGCATTCATGTAGAGGTGGGGACCTCTGACCAATCCAGTTCCCTCCTGTAGGACAGCCATCAGCTAGCTTTGGTATGTCCCATCCTGGATTCTCCTTTTGGCTCAGTGGCAAAGGGGCATTGGTCTTACCTGAATGCTTCTTCTCGGGGAACCGAAGGGAAAATCCAGTCCCACCCTGTATTCTGTCTGGTCGGAGTAGGGAGGAAATGTTTTTTTCTCACGGTATCAATTAGGCTATCTGTTAGAGGACAAGGAGCAGCTGGATTCTCTTTGACATCGTTCAGAACTGGGAACTGTTACCAGTGGGTGTGTCTTCAGTTTTTCAACTCGATCTGCAGAGCTATGAGACTAGAGACTACCCATCCTGGATTCTCCCTTTGGCTCCCTGAGAAGAAGCATTCAGATAGGACCAACGCCCCTTCCCTTCCAGTCAGAAGAAGCTTCTTTGATGATAGGTAAAACATTTTAAAGAAAAATAGCCAAGAAAATCCAGTTGCTTTTTGAAAAAAAAGTATATTTGAGATTTGTGATGATTTATTTATTTATTTGTACAATCCCATAAGCTTGTCCAAGGATTAGAAAATATTAATCTTTACCTTTCATATAATTAATAATGGGTATATAATTCAAATATGAATCCGTGGTGCTTAAAGAACTGATTGCAAACATTTTATTACCTGATTCATATGTTAAAGCACAAATGCAAGAATGACTGTTTTCTTTCAATCTTGCATCTTCAGTGCCATTGGGCTTACCAGTTATATCTGTGCTGAATAAAAACTGGATAATCATTAGGTAGCAGTAAAGTATTCTTTGCTGTCATCTAGATTTTTTTGCAGCCTTAAAGGACCAATTTCTGGTATAAGATATGGAAAATAAGGCTGTTAGCAGTTTCTAGCCATGATGGCTTAATAAACTAGACTAGATAAATTTTTGACTTAAAATTGTTTCTTAAAATTATGGGTCTAACACTTTAAGTTAAAGTTCTTTGGTATTTGACAAAGTATTTTATATTTCTTGGTGATCTATCATCAAACTGTAACTAAGCTTGACTTAATGTAGCTTTTCTGAGATTAGCCAAGCTGTAAAAAAGAGAAAAGGGAAGCTGTTGTAAAGCAGTCATGAGCTTCCAGAATCATATTCTCTTTCAAGATTTGGATAGCCCAAATTCTCAAGAATGTAAACATTCTTAGGGAAAAAAAAGATTGTGAGTGACTATAATCCTGTGCTTTTTTGTTTTGTTTTATAAATACATGCACATCTTCCCCTCTGCAAGAAGGCAGAGTAACAGAGGTGGTATTCAGCCAGTTCTGACAGGTTCTGGAGAACTGATAGCAGAAATTTTGAGTAGTCTGGAGAACCAGTAAATACCACTTCTGGTTGGCCCTGCCCCCATCTATTCTCTGCCTCCCGAGTCCCAGCTGGTCGGCTGACTCTTCTTTTGTTGCCCTGCACAGGAGAACGGAGCTGGAAAGCAGGTTAGTGGGGTGGAGAGGGAATGGGATTTTACAGTATACTTCCCTTGGAGTGGGGTGGAAATGGAGATTTTACAGAATCCTTCCCCTGTCATGCCCACCAAGCCATGCCACATCCACCAAACCACACCACACCCACAAAGTCATGCCCACAGAATGGTGGTAAAAAATTTGAAAACCACCACTGCAGAGTAACCTTAAGGTTCAAATAAAATGACATAGTGGAATAATTCTACAAGTTACCATAACCTTATTTGGCAATAGACAGATTCGATCCAAAGTCAGACTTTTAAATACAAAACAACTGAAGTCTCTACCAGAATGGACTAGTCTGTAAATCTCTTTCCCCAAATATTTTAAAAATGTATAAATGGACAATTTAAGAAGCATTCGCCTAAATCACTTGGCAATGAATCCAAACATGTAAATGTAAATTAAATTAATGTTTGTTTGATTATGAAACTGAGTATGTAAAACTAACCAGTATTTCTAAAAGCCTTTCTGATCACTTTATTACTTACTTTTCTTTTCTTAAGCACATAATGCTAAGCAATGTCTTTTGGCTCTAGAGGATATAGCATCCCAGATGGTAATGCTGCTCTGAAATATACCACTTCATTGGCTCTACAGCCCAAGCAAAGAAGAATTAATCTGTTAATTATGTCGTGCTATATCTGAAATTCACCTGCAATACAGTTTGAGAACTGTTTAAATAATTCTGCAGGCTGTAAATACCATGTGTCTGTGGGATGTTCTCCTGAGATTAATCCCAAAGACGAGCCAAACCTATCTCCTCTTATATTGTGACCTACGTAGGAAGTCACACAAGACTTGAAGCAATTTAATTAGCTAAATGTTGCCTTTGGGTTAATAATATAAATATCCTTTTCTCCCTTCCTAATCCATATAAATATAACTCTTCAAAACTGCTGTTCCATATGGCAATTAGAAATATTTGCTACATTTCTTCTAAACTATTCTGCTTATGAACACACTACGAGGGAGCCCTTATACCAGTATTTGGGAAGGATCCAGAATAAGTTGGCTGAGTTTAAATCCCATTGAAATCAATTTGAAAAGTAAGTATGACTTAAATGATGCCCCATTGGGACCCTAATGCAAATACTTTATCTGGGTTTCATTCACTATCATTACTTTATTATCACTATTATTAGCAGCAGCAGCATTTCTAAACTTTATGCATCAAATCTTACAATGTCATGTTTCCTGAAGGAAAATATTCTTCAAATATTTGCCAGCAGTTTTCACAGTTGATGACAGTATAACATGACTTCTTCTGCTTAGATTGAATATAATTTATACAATCATAGGAATTTCTCAGCGATGGTCCTTCATCCAAACATATAAGCCTAAATTAAAGCATTACTATGTAAGCTATAACAATACTTTTCTTTCTTTCCCAGTACCCACCAGTAATGCAACAAGAAGATTGGAAATATTTGCATCTATTTTAAGATATCCCATGTAGGGTATATTTGTCTAAACCAGAACAAACTCTGGTTGGTACAACCTAGAATTCCACAAATCTTTTCCTCCTGAGTTTTTCTGGGACTACATTTCTGGAAAAAGAACATTAGCAATGTTGTTTTGAAACTCAAATGCTCTTTTTTCTTAATACATCTGTGTGTGAGATTGGGGAAGGCTAGTTTAGATTACAGAGAGAAAGAATAATTTTTCCCAAGATCATTCAGCTAAAATATCTGTGGTTAATACAGACAAATGTGGCTGTAAGAGAATAGAAAAGAAAACAAGGCCATTTAGATCGGTTTGAAATCCAAAATCATAATGTAGGGCACAATTTTCAGGAAAAAAATAGCATGTAAACAGCAAGCAAATTAGTTTCAGAAGGTTTTTTTGCCTAGATCCTAAAGACTTTTGATTATTTTTCTCTGAAACATTGCTTTGTGGGAAATTTTTAAGAGAAAAGTTTGAGGAAAATTTTAAGAGATGCATACAATGCATAAAAGTTTTAATCAGGAACCTTTTTAACTTCAACTCTCATAATATACCCTACCTATTTAGTTTCTTCTTCTTCTTCTTCTTCTTCTTCTTCTTCTTCTTCTTCTTCTTCCTCTCCTTCTCCTTCTCCTTCTCCTTCTCCTTCTCCTTCTCCTTCTTCTTGTAGTTTTTAGCTACTACACTTCACATAAAAATCCAGATAAAGAAATCTGACATTTCAGCCCCTAAAAGAAAGTAGAATGATACTCTAACTAAGCCACCCTTTGCTTTTCTTGGTAAAAACTATGCAGGTTCAACCTTAGATGGCACCTAAATGGAACACTCTCAGGAATGCCTAACCAGAGTTGTACAAGGGAGAAAGGCAGCCATACCTGCATAACGTAGCACTGCTCTTTATATGTATGTCATAGATATGATGCACAAACAAAATGAGAAGGGCTTTGATCACATGGTTGCCAAAAAAGCCTTCCAAAAGAAGGCCATGTGATGTGTCCTGTGTTGTTGTCATCAATCTCCCATGGAGGTAGTCAATAGGAGTCAAGCTTAACTCAAAGATGTTTGTATTTTTTGTACATATTACTCTAGAAGTCAAATTCTCCTTGCTTACTTGTTTTGGTTATCTATTCCTTTTCATTTAAAAAAAGAGAAATACATTGTGTGATAAATTCTACAAATGTCTGAAACAATAAAACTACTTGTAATAAACAAGCATAGGTTAAAATAACTTGCAAAAAGAAAAAGAGGAATAAATCTAGTTTGTGAGATGGATAGTGTGTGTTATCTATGTTGATTCCACTTACAAAGGTCACAGCAGCTGTGACTAATTCCCCACCAAAGTTAAATGCTGTAGGCAGCGGCATTCCCTCAATAACCCAAGGAGCTGTAAGCCTCTATGGAAGGACTGTTGCATTGACAGGATATAAATATAAAATGCTAAAGGTCCATACAATGATTATCTGTAACAAGATGCCTTTCTAGCTCATTTTTTCCTCCAGCTTTCTGAAAAACAGAATAGAAAGGGTGCTTTAGCCAATTACCCCATCAGTCTCTGTTGGTAGTCGCCTGTGGATCTCAGTCCAAGTATTGATCCTGGACTGTTTAATGCTGCCTCAGTCACCAGCCTTCTCTGGGAATAAAGACTTCTGGGCTCCATGTCCCAGACATCAGCCCAGAGACCCAGCCCAAGCTGCATTTCTGCTCCCATGTGTTTCACCATTTAAAGGCTTATGAATGAGATAGGAACTGGAGTGTGCTCTGAAACCCAACTATATTTTTAGTTCCTTTGTAGGTGATTGCAGATTTTTGGCAAACAAATTCATAGCTTTGAAATTTGTGACATATCTATTTCTGTACCATGTTGGATTACTATGACTTACTTATTCTGACTTAGCCTTTTAAAGGGAATGATGCTGGGGTTCTTACTAGATATGCTGATTGGATGCATATTGAATTTGTATTTAATACTGTTATATGCCAAATGCAGATAATAGCTATTTGGCTGTCTTGCTAGTGTCTGTCATATTTCAGAACTGCAGATGCTGCTTGATTCCACTCCAAACAGAATTTGGTGATGAATGTGTTGTTCCTCTGTGTGTTCAGTGTAAAATATGCTGCATTGGTGATGTGCAGTTTCTAATGGAAATACATTTTTCATTAGTTCCTTACTTTCGTATGTTCATGACATAATAAGATCAGTTTGAAAATAAGATGTAACATAAAATAATTTCTTTCTGAAGTTTTTTTTTAAAAAATAGAAAGGAAATTGGTTTAATTTACCTCACCACTATTCAGCTTGTATCAATGTAATGATGGGTTATTTAACCCAAACCAGATCCATGCTGCTGTTTTTCAGTGCTCTCTCCTCGCATTCTGTCTTAATTCATTCTTTTCATCATAGCATCAATGTGCTGCACTCCCAACTTGTGTTTGCACTTTATACAATTTAAATGTATACCATTTTAAGGCCTGTCATCAGTTGTTCTCCTAGCTGAAATTTGAGCCCTCCAAATGTTAGCCCCGTAATGTAAATGTCTTGTTCAATTCAGGACCCAATGCTCTGATTATATTTTTTTCCCTTTCCCTTCATATTGTTGACTGAACATGTATTCCTTGAAACCTTAGGCTGACTGTTCAATCTTTTGACCACTAAACATCAGCAGAAAGTAGTATATCTTTTGACTCCATCTAGATCAATGTTTTTCAAGCTTGGTGATTTTAAGATTTACGGATTTCAATTTTTGTTTAGAATTCAATTTCAACTCTGCATGGTGTCATTTTAAATTTACAGATTTGAGAAACCCTTATCTAGAAGTAGCTGGAATTGAACAGCTGTTAGAAAATGAAAAGTTGGAACTGAGAATGAGAATGTGTGGGAGTTGTTAACAACCCTAAGATCATTATGTCAAGAAAGGAAAAGAAGAGTCAGAGCTTCTGGCAATATCAATCACCAGGAAGGAATGTCACAGAAATGCAAATAATGAGTCCTTTCATTTACGTTTCTAGTTACATGACTTAAGCCAGGAATTGGCGAATTAATTTCATGTTTTGGACCAGTAAGCCAACACCTTTTAAAAGGAGTCTGGGGGATAATTCCTATGAATGCTGAGATCTGGTCTACTTCATAATCAAAACAGGTCTAAAGCACAGGAGAACAGGTCAATGACTAGATGGAAGGGGTATGTCTAAAATAATCTGCCAGAATATACTAAAGCCATGACCAAACACATGTCATTTCAAGCTTCTCTATGCACATTGTCCCATAATGTCAGCTTTTCAGATTGTTCAGACAGGAAACACAATCAAATAAACTAATTCTACTTTACTATAAAGCTACATTATAGCAGAATAGCAGAAAATTTCAAGTCTGAAAGTATAATTCTTATGCCATCTTCTTTTCAGTATGAGAAACTAAGTAGGATCCCTCCAGAGATCCTTGCTCTTCCCACTACGTTCTCTTTTATCCTATCATTCCCTAGGGAACATCATTTCTTTCAATTTTCCAAGGTCATTCCCACGTACCATTATGCACACAGTAAATTGAGGAGGAATAAGAAGGCAATCACCTCTTAAAGAGGAAAGAAAACACAAATCATGCACTTCATTTGGGTATGGACAATGAGATACAGGTAGTCTCCAGATATTCCTTCTGGAAATTGTTTGTAGGCTGTCTTCACAATGGGGCAAAGAAGCTGAGTAGATTTGCTTGAAAAATGATTCCCCCTCCCAAAGTTATCCAATGTGCTTCACTTAAACAAACAACTTTCTTATAAATTTAATTTGTATTAAGTGCAATTTAGTAAAGATGAAGCTGGCATAGGGCTAGCCTTGTTTTGTTGTAGCCAGTTCTTATTCTTTTTCTGTGCTTTTTCTAGGAATTCTATTTAGGGGTTTAACACTGTTTCAGACTCCCCACAGTCTGGTAGCAGGAAGAGGGGTTGTAGAGATAAGGGGGGATGTTGTAGTCTAAACAACATTCTTTCTTGTGGGAACTGAGGATGTGACTGCAGGTGGTTGGAGGTGGAGTTTGGAGGCACCGGATTGGATGGACTGAGAGATGATTGGGGAATGTGACTTTGGGGGATAGTTTCAAAAGTTTACTTTTTATTAGGTGTAAATCCAGGGTGCAATCAGAACTGGATTTATATCAAGACTTTGCCAATTTGATATATTGCAGCATCTATTTATTTTATTTATTTTTATTTATTTATTTTATTTGGTTTGTCAATTGCTTACAACATAATAGGTATAGGTAAAAACATAGTTATCCAATGTGATATGCAAATGATGTAGTAGTTTTATCATGGACCCAAGAAAAGCTTTGCAAGTTTTAGCACATTTCTTCAGTTTCTTCTTTCTGCTATGTAGCAGAAATATATACAACATATATATGACTATGATAATAAAAGTTATCTTAATCTAAACTTGTAAAACCATGCAATGATAATAAAGGTTATCTTAATCTAAACTTGCTATTTGCTTTGTAAAAAGAAAGGAATGGCTTGGGAAATTGAGGGGCAAAGCATCAAGCAGCTGGCATATTGGCAAATTCCAAATTCAGAGATTTTGTGCTTGACAATCTACAGGAAATTTGTATGCCCACATTGCTTATGTTTTACTAGATAACAAAATGAGGTCTTTGATCATCATTTTCTTTGGCTGCTTTAGGGTCTAACATTTCTACAATTAAGTGAGGCCAAGCCATTGATACCATTTCAATCATGGGGTCCTCCTAAACCCATGCATTCAGTTTTACTAAATTGCACTTAATACAAATTAAATTTATAAGAAAGTTGTTTATTTAAGTGAATTCTTAATTCAACATTGCATAGAAGTAAGATCAGCATATGGATAAAAGAGTTCAATTACCGAAAATAGCTAAACTTCCTCCTGCATGGTTTGGTCTTTCTAACTCTGACCAACCAATATCAATCAGTCCCTCCCTCCCTCCCTCCCTCCCTCCCTCCCTCCCTCCCTTCCTTCCTTCCTTCCTTCCTTCCTTCCTTCCTTCCTTCCTTTTTTCCTTCTCTTTTGTAAGCTGGTGGCAGATAGGCAAATTCCAAATATTTTGGGGTTTTTTTTGTGATACAGGTAGTGCTCTATTTACAACAGTTCATTTAGAGACCATTTGAATTACAATGACACTGGAAAAATGATTTATGACTGTGTTGACCCTGGCTAGCCTTGTTTTGTTGTAGCCATTTCTTATTCTTTTTCTGTGATTTTTCTAGGAATTCTATTTAGGAGTTTAACACTATTTCAGACTCCCCACAGTCTGGTAGCAGGAAGAGGGGTTGTAGAGATAAGGGGGGATGTTGTAGTCTAAATAACATTCTTTCTTGTGGGAACTGAGGATGTGACTGCAGGTGGTTGGAGGTGGAGTTTGGAGGCACCGGATTGGATGGACTGAGAGATGATTGGGAAATGTGACTTTGGGGGGTAGTTTCAAAAGTTTACTTTTTATCAGGTGTAAATCCGGGGTGCAATCAGAACTGGATTTATATCAAGACTTTGCCAATTTGATATATTGCAGCATCTATTTATTTTATTTATTTATTTTTATTTATTTTATTTGGTTTGTCAATTGCTTACAAGATAATAGGTATAGGTAAAAACATAGTTATGAATACATGGATACATATAAGAAAAATAAAAGAAACAATAGGACAGGGACGGTAGGCATGTTGGTGCGCTTACGCACACCCCCTACAGACCTCTTAGGAAAGGGGTGAGGTCAATAGTAGAAAGTCTAAGGTTAAAGTTTTGGGGGTTTGGGGAAGAAATCAGAGTCAGGTAGAGTATTCCAGACATTGACCACACTGTTGCTGAAGTCGTATTTCCTGCCATCAAGTTTGGTGCGATTAACCTTGAGTTTGTATCTGTTGTATGCTCTTGTATTGTTATGGTTGAAGCTGAAATATTCATTGACAGCTAGGACATTGCAATGTATGATTTTATATACTATACTTAGATTGGACTGAAGGCAGCATAGTTCTAGGTTGTCTAGGTCTAGAATTTCAAGTCTGGTGGCATAAGGTATTCTGCAACAAGTAGAGGAGTGGAGAACTCTTCTTGTGAAATATTTCTGGACTTTCTCAATTGTGTTAATATCAGATACATAATGTGGGTTCCAGACTGATGAGCTGTATTAGAGTATTGGTCTAGCAAATGTTTTGTATTCTCTAGTTAGTAGTGTAATATTACCAGAGAAAAAGCTACGTAAGATTAGGTCAACAACTCTTAATGCCATTTTGGCTATGTAGTTACAGTGGGCTCTAGCACTTAGATCATTAGAGATGAGTACTCCAAGATCCTTGACAGAGTTTGGATCATCAACAAGGTCTTGACTATTCAGCCTATTTTATTTTCTGATTTTTTTTGCCAATATGTAAGACAGAGCATTTATTTGTTGTCATTTGTTTGACCATTCTGATACATAGTCAGGGTCTTTTTGAAGGGCAGCAGTATTGTCTGTGGTGTTGAATAACTTTACATCATCAGCAAAGAAAACTCAGTTGCTCTTAATACGATCACAGAGGTCATTTATGTAGAGTATGAAAAGAGTTTCCTAGAACACTGCCTTGGGGACACTACTGTTGATAGGTACAGAATTTGATAGGATGCTCCCAATTTTGACCATTTGTTGTCTGTTTGACAGGAATGCTTCTATCCAGTTATGCAGGTATCCAGAGCTACCATAAGATTTTAGTTTTAGGAGTAGTTGGCCGTGTACCACTGAATCAAAGGCTTTACAGAAGTCTATGTAGATTGCATCCATTGCTTTGCCCTGATCGAGTTGTATAGTCCATATGTTTTTGCAGTGTAAGAGTTGCAGATTACAGGATAGTTTTTTTCTAAAACCAAATTTTTTATTAGAGAGTAGGTTGTTTGTCTCTGAGTGGAGGCAAATAATTGGTTAATAATTGATTCCATGACTTCACAGGTGACGCAGCATAAGGAGATTGGTCTGTAATTTTCAACTAGGCTGGGGTCTCCCTTTTTGAAGATGGGGATGACTGTGGCTTGTGACCATAGTTTTGGCAAGGAGCGTTATCTGAAAGATTTTTCAAAGATTATGCTTAGAGGTTCGGCTATGGCAGTGGATTGTGTTTTTAAGAAGTAGGCACATATTTCATCTGGTCCAATAGATAGAGATGGTTTTAGATTGCGTAGTGCTTTTTCAACATTGTCTTCTGTAAAATCAATGTATGTTAGATCATTGTAGTTTTCTGTGGTTCAACTAGGAAATACTGGACGTGATCCATTGCTGTTTACAAATACTGAGCCAAATAATGTGTTAAAGAGGTTGGCTTTAATGATGTCATCATTGCAGTCTTTACCATTAGGTCCTTTCAGGAGTGGGATAGACCCTGAGTCTCTTAGTTTGTTGTTTACAAAATTGTAGAAAGCGCAGGTGGAATTGGTGCATAGAAGGTTTTCTTCTTGTTTAATGTGATAATTGGTGCATTCAGTCTTTATCTGGTGGTATAAATTTTTGTATCGGCTTTTGAAGTTGGCAAAGTGACCAGATTTGTTTTTCCACCAAAGTGATCTCTTTTTGGATTGAAGCTTCCTTATTGTTATGGGTAATCTGTTTTTTCTGGGTTTCGTAGTTGTTATAGATTGATGACTCTTTTGACTTCAAGTAAAAATATGTTGTAATGCTCTTCAACAGTATTGCATCCAGTGAGTAGAAATTGCCAATCAAGGGATGAGAGATCATTGTCTATAAGATCATAGTTACCTTTTTTGAAGTTGTAATTGGGGATCACATCGTTCTGCTGATTTTTATGGACGCATGTTGAGACAAAAGTCAATCATGCTGTGGTCACTGTTGGAAAAGAGTTCTGTAATTGTATTCCGTAAATTGAATTCAAATTATTGAAGAAGATGAGATCAAGGCAGTTGTTAAGTCTAGTATTGTTGGTTACTAGTTGTTCCAGTTCCAGGTTTATTACAGCATTGTAGAAGTTTGCATGTATGGGTTCAGTTGTACATTCGTTTAGGGTCCAGTTAATATGGGGTAGATTGAAGTCACCAAGAAAGATAAAAGTGTGTGGGCAGGATGTTGCCCATGTTAGTAATGAATTTAGCTTGTTTACATATTCGATGTCATAATCATGGGCTCTGTAACATAGTAAGAACCAAAATGTGATATTTAAGGACAGTTCACAGACGATGGTCTCAGGAAGAGCAAGCTCCTCGGTAACTTGGATGTTTTTTAGATGTAAGGACTTTTCATAGAAGATAGCAACACCATCTCCTCTACGGATTTCATGATCTGATTGGTAAACATGATAGTCTCTTACTGAGGTAATGGAGTCAGGGAGAGATGCATTGAGCCATGTTTCACAGACAAATATGATGTTGAATTTAGCCATATTTAGTAAGAGGAGAAATTCAGGTATTTTATTCACAAGGCTTCTTGCATTGAGTAGCTCGCATTTAAGGCCAGTTGTAGTTGGAATTGAGGTAGTTAGGGGTGTGTGTGCCTAGTTTTGAGTGATGGTGACTTGGATGAGGTAGGGTTGGATATGGAGTTGTGGGTTGTGTGACTTACTTTTGATACAATCAGTGTGGTAGTCAATGTACAGATCCTTCTCTTCATTGTCTAATGGCTTTTGAGTTCATTGCGGAGTTCACGGGAGTGGATTCTTTGCAGTATGGATAAGTCTGGTCTTGAGCGAAGGTTTTTTGTGGTTGGGATTGGTTTTTGCAATGGCATTTATTGTATGAATGAATATGCATTTAGTGGACTCGTTTTTGCATACAACTCTACAAAATTTGGGGGCCATAGAGCCGTCAATGTATTTGTACCCATGGCCATCTCTGGTTATTTCAATGATAACTTCAGGAGAGATGTTTGTTGTATTTGAGATGCTTATGATATTGCAAACTTTGGTGATGTCATCTGATTCGTTGGTGTCTTCAGGACCAAATTAGATGGCATTTGGACATTTCTGATCATGTTTCATAATGTCTCTGATGAGTAAGGGGATATCATTTGTGGAATTATTTGATGGGATAGTAATTATTTGTGGTTGTGGTTTGGTGGTTATTTTTGGTTGTAATTGTGATTGTAGTTGAGGTAGTAGTTGTGGTAATGGTTGTTGAGTTGGGATTTCATTTTGAGCTGATAGGGAGTCGCTTATCAGTGTTGTATTTTTTTTTTCAAGAGAAATTAGGCTTTCTTGTATAATTGTTTCAAAACGTATTGCTAAGCTTTTTTCTACTTAGTGCATGAGTGATTCTATGCTATCAACTTAAAGTTACTTAATGAATGTTGGTAATTAATAAATGTTAATTGATAACTTAGAAGACAAATCAAAAGTAAGGTTACTTATTACTAAAAATCAATCAATCAACTTATTACTAAGAATCAATCAATCGACTAGATAATCAATGATAGTATTAAATCTCTATCAATTCAATAAATCAGTAAATTAGTGGTCATTTAACAATTAATTATTATACTATTATATGATAAATGAATTATTGTAGACAAAGCATTATCTATCAATATTTGGTCTTGAGATACTGAAATAGTGAAGATAGTGAAGTATTGGAGGTTTGTAATGGAAAGTTCCTTTGTTTTTCTTTAAAGCCACATTTTTGTTTTTGTTTTAAAGAGGAAGTGTTGCTGTTCGATAGATTTGAATGAAGAAGATTTGAATGAGCTCACCAATCATCTACTTTGGAGTTTGAAAAGGATGAGATTTGGGTGGGGGTTTAGTGGAGGTTGTCCAATCAGCTGAGTGGGAATTTAAATTTAGGTTGACTAATCAGCTGGGTGATTTAAATGGAGCTGGGTGATTTATATGGAGACTATCAATTCTCTGTGAGTCTCCTTTGTTTTCCCCAATTAGTGGCCGTTTAGAATTATAGTCTCTTGCTCTCTTCCAGTCCCTACTCCCTTTCAGATGTTTAGGATTACCCTCTGTCAGTTTCGTCTCTTTCTCTGCAGTTCAGATTCACACTCTACATCACTCAATCTTCACTCCCAGAATCAGTCTCTCTGTAAGTGTCTGAATCAAACTCTCATCTAAACACAGCTCGTCCCAGCTCTTATCTGTATCCACTCTCCGCTATCCACTCTCCACTATCATTTATTCACAGCTCCTGTCAGCTCTTATTACTATCCGCTATCTGCTCTTTGATCTTTGCACACCCTATTCATTATCCACCAGTCCCAGTTCTTTCAGGTTGCACCTGTTCGGAATGGCGTCCTATAGAATGGAGTCTTAGGCTCTCCGCTCAGGATGATGTCCTGGCTCACTCTCTTTGCTCACTCTCAGGAGTGCCGGGAAGTTCTCAGTTCTCAGAACTTTCAAGAACCTTTCAACAGTCCCAGTTGAGATAGACTGTGGCTCCGTTGGCACCAGACCTCACCCCGTCTCCAGCGATGTGGTTAGGCATTTGCCTTGATTGCCATTTTGTTTATGGACACATATGATCAAAATTCAGACACTTGGCAACTGATTCATATTTATGGCAGTTGCAGCGTCCTATAGTCATGTAACTTTTTGTGACCATTTGACAAGCAAAGTGAATGGCAAAACCTGATTTATTTAGCAACTGTGTTGCAGACTTAACTACTGCAGTGATTCACTTAACACTTAACTCAGAATAGAATAGAGCTGGAAGGGATCTTGGAAGTCTTCTAGACCATCTCCCTGCTAAAGGAGGAAACCTATACCATTTCAGATAAGTGACTGTCCAGTCTCTTCTAAAAAACCTCCAGTGATGGAACGCCCATGATTTCTGAAGGCAAGCTGTTCCACTGGTTAACTGTCCTCACTGTTAGGAAGTTTCTACTTAGAAGACATTGTTTTTTCTCCTGCTCTTTGGTACTTTAGAGAATAATTTGAGCCCATATTCTTTGTGGCAGTCCTTCAAATACTGGAATACTGCTATCATGTCACCCCTAATTTTTCTTTTCGTTAGACTAGCCAAACCCAAATCCTGCAGCCGTTCTTCATATGTTTTAGTTTCCAGGTCTTTGATTATCTTAGTTGGTCTTCTCTGAACTTTTTCCAAAGTTTCAATATCTTTTTTGTAGTATGGTGACCAAAATTGATTGCAGTATTTCATTTATGGCCTTACTAGGGTTTTACAAAGTGGTACTAATACTTCACGCAATCCTGTTTCTATGCCTCTTTTTATATAACTGAGAATTATTTTAGCTTTTTGGCGGCGGCTGCGTACTACTGGCTCATATTGAAGTGATCATCCACTAGGACTCCAAGATTCCTCTCACAGTTACTGTTTTTGAGCCAGGTCTTGCCTAATTTCTACTTACACCTTTCATTTTTCTTACTGAAATCTAAAACTTTGCTTTTCTCCACATTAAAATGTCATTTTGTTGGAGAGGGCCCATTGTTTAAGTTTGTCAAGATCTTTTCGGATCCTGAGCTTATCTTCTGGGGTGTTGGCTATTCCTGCCAGCTTAGTGTCATTTGCAGATTTGATGAGTTCCCATTCTATTCCCTCATCTAAGTCATTTATAAACATATTGAAGAATACTGAGCCAAAAACAGAGCATTGTGGTAACCCACTGCTTACTTCTGTTCATGTGGATGTAGTGCCATTAAGGACTGCTCATTGAGTACTGTTTGGTGGTGATGTTGTCTATTCCATATTTTTTTAGCTTATGAAGAAGTAAATTGTGGTCTATTTTGTGAAATGCCTTACTGAAATCTAAGTATATTATGTCCACAGCATTTCGCTGGTTTACTAATTTAGTCACTAACTAGATTAATTGTTCTTAACAATTACAACTGTTGGAAGAAAGGTTGTAATATAAGGCAAAACTCACTTAGCAATTGTTTTATATAGCAACATAAATTTTGGGCTTAATTATAGTCATAAGTTGGACTGCCTGCATTTCTTTTTTATTCCAAATTAGTAGTGAAAGAATTTCTAGAATAATTACTTTCTAAACTTTTGGAGAAGTTAGTAGAAGAGCTCTACTTGGCACAATATAACAAAACATTTTATTTAATTTTAAAATTTTTAATTTAATTAATTCTATTAAGTCACCAGCTGACCTCAGACCAAGAAACCAGGTGGTATACAATAAAAGAAATAAAATAATGAAAATAATAAAAATACAATAATTATGGGGGGGAAATGAAATACACAGCAAGAAAAAATAATGAGTCTGGCTAAGCATACCCGCACACAATTCGGCACTGGCCCCACCTCCTTTATGCCAAGGCCTGGGAGAATAATAAGCTCTTTAAGGCTTTCTGGAATGCTAGTAGGCTCAAGAAACATAGATACAAGAGAACCACATTCCAGAAGGCAGGTGTCATGATAGAAAATCATGCTTAATCCTGATAGGTTGAGTTCCCCAACCTTTCCGGCTTTGTGGACCGGGAGGGTGGAGGGGATGGTTCCATGTGGATGGCAGGCAAATGAGTATGTATAGCTCCATTTGTGTGAGTGGTGGGCACTCACCATTTCTGCAACCTTCCAAACCACTCAAGGTTTATAGAATAACAGAATTTGAAAGAACCTTTTTGGTCATCTAGTCCAACACCCTGTTCAAGCAGGAGACCCTACACCATTTCTGACAAGTGGCTGCCCTGTCTCTTCTTGAAAGTCTCCAGTGATGAAGCACCCACAACTTCTGATGGAAATTATTCCATTGGTTGATTGTTCTCATTATCAGAAAATTTCTCCTTATTTTTAGGTTGAATCTCTCCTTGGTCAATTTCCAGTCATTGTTCCTTGTCTGGTCTTCAGGTGACTTGGAAAATAGCTTGACCTGTTCCTCTTTGTGGCAGCCACTCAAATATTGGAACAATGCTACATGTCACCCTCTGTCCTTCTCTTCACTAGACTAGTCAGGCCCAATTCTTGCAACCATTCTTTATCTATTTTAGCCTTCAAGCCCCTAATCATCTTACATTCTTTCTAGAATGTCAATATCTAGAAATCTCTCAATATATTTATTATAGTGTGATGACCAAAACTAGATTCGGTATTCTAGGTGTCACCTTACTAAGGCTTTATAGTATTAGTACCTCACATGATCTTGATTCAGTTCCTCTGTTAATGCAATTTAGGGTTGCATTGGCTTTTTTGGCTGCTGTTGCACACTGCTGGCTCATATTTAAATGATTATCCACTATTCATTATCCAACTTCCCTTTGACAGTTACTGCTATTAAGCCAGGTTTCACCTAATCTGTAGGTGTACTTGCCTAAGTGCAAGAATTTACTCTTCTCTGTGTTGAATTTCTTTTGTTAGAGAGGGCCTAATATTCAAGTCTGTCAAGATCCACCTGGATCTTGAGCCTATCATCTAGGGTATTAGTATTTCTACCAGATTAGTATCATCTGCAAATTTGATAAATTCCCTTTGTATTCCCTCATCTAAATGTTTATGAAAATATTGATGAGTACTGGATCTTAAGACAGTATCTTGTGGTTCCCCACTGTTTTCTTCCCTCTGTGTAGCTGTAGTACCATTAAGGACTATTTGTTGAATACTGTTTGTCAGCCACTTACAAATCCATCTGGTGGTGAGGCTTTTTTTCTAGTTTACCAAAAAAATAGTTTGTTGTCTACGTTGTCAAATGCCTTATTGAAGTCTAAGTATACTATGTCCACAGCATTTCACTAGTCTACTAATTTAATTACTTTGTTGAAGAATGAAATAAGATTGGTTGGAATTATCAGTTTTTAACAAATCCATGTTGACTTTTAGTTATAACTTTATTTGTTTCTAGATGTTTGCAGATCTATTTTTTTTATTATCTTTTCCAGTATCTTCCCAGGATTGATGTTAGACTGATTACTCTGTAATTTCCTGGGTCTTGCCTTTTTTCCCTCATTTTTTGAAGATGGGAACCACATCAGCCTTTTTCCAATCCTCAGGTTGTTCTCTGGTGCATCAGGATTTTTAAAAGTTATGGTACAATGGTTCTGAGATGACATCTGCCAGCTCCTTTAGAACTCTAGGATGTAATCCATAAAGTTTCAAAGATTTATATTCACCAAGATCAGGCAGGGGGTTCTCTTAACATTTTCTTGCTTATTTTAATTTTTATTTCTAACTGTCTTTTATAGTTATGTTACTGGGTTGGGCTATAGTTTCTTTTTGTGTGAAGATCAATGCAAAGAACAAGTTAAGCGGCTATTCTTTCTTGTTACTGCTTGTTACTTCCTTGCCATCTTCTCTCTTTAGTGGACTGTTTCCTTGACTTTTTTCTTGTTATTTATAGGTTGAAAGAACCTTTTTAAAAATTATCCGTGACTTTTGTTGCAAATCTTTGTTTATTCTGAACCTTTGTTTCCTGACTTCATCTTTGCAGATTCTGCCTACCTGCTGATATTCTGCCTTAGTTATGTGTCCCTCTTTCCATTTGTACTTATCTTTTTTGTCTTTCAGTTTATCAGAGAGATCTTTGTGCAACTTCCTAGATTTCTTGTTTTTCTTTTTCAGTGGTATTGTTCTGGACTGGGCTTTTATGCTCATATTTTTCAGAGTTTCTCAAGCTTCTTGGTTGTTTTCCCTTTTAGGACTTTCATCCAAGGAATCTTTCCCAAGCTGTCTCTGAGTTTGTTAAAATCAGCTTTTTTAAAATCTAAGACTTTGGTATGATTATGTTCTATTGCTTATGCTTGCATTATATTGAATTCCAATCTGACATGGTCACTCTCACCCAAGGTTCTTGTAATTTCAATTCCCTCTATCACTTCTTCTCTGTTAGTAAGAATTAGGTCCAATATGGCTACCCCTCTAGTTCTCTCCTCTACTCTTTGGACCGCAACATTGTCAGCTAGGTTGGTCAGAATGTGTTCAATCTCTCACTTGATGCAGAATTAGTCTTTCAGTTGATATCAGGGTAATTAAAGTCCCCCATTATTATTGTGGTGTATTTCCTACATATATTTGTCAATTGGTTAGCAAAAGGCCACAGCTGGGGGTTGGACATCTTGCAATACATGTCATTGTTTAATTAAAACTATCCAGAAATAACAAATCCTACTGGATTGGACCATCTAGTTTGCACAATGGCTAGAATGTAGTATTGCAGGCAGCAGTTTTCACAGCTTTTATTCTGATGGGCTCGAGTTGACTCAGCCTACCATCCTTCTAAGGTCAGTAAAATAAGGAGTTAGAATGGGTGTTATGGTAAACCACCCAAAGAGTGCTGTAAAGTACTATGGGTGGTATATAAGTCTAAGTGCTATTGCTATTGCTATTACTATTGATACTACAGGCGATAGACAATCTCTCAAGAATCTAGGCCCTATGTTATGTAAAACTTTATGGGTCATAACTTGTTTCTTGAATCACTAGAAGCATATTAATAACCACAGAAGAAATGCGCGCACACACACACACACACTTCAAATATGTGTAAATTCCAAAATTAGGCTGAAACGTGTGAAATTAGGTTGGTTCAGTGAAATCCTGAAATATTCCTGTGTTTAACAGGTAATTCTTAGTGCACTAGCCACACCTTCAATGTCATGTAAGGAAAGTGACATAACATAACAATTAAGGAAAAGCTATGTCTATGTTACCATCTTTCATTTCATTTCTATCATTATATCTGATTAGGAAGGACTAAAATGGTGTTTTAGCTCCCTGTTTTAAATTAACATGTCCTATAGTGGAGAAATTTTGCATTAAGATCAACTATGTGGGATTTCAGCTCATGTGTAAAGTTTTCTTTGGGAAGTGAGAAATATTTACAAAATATAATGAAATTTTAAATCAGCAATTTGATGGCACTTACAATATTTTATAAAAGCAGATCTGAAAACATTAGCTTTATTAAAGAAAATCCTGACATATTGTTAAAAATATTGCCATTTTCATATTTGCTTTTTCTGCTGAGACCTGATAGACAAAGGCAGCTTTTCAGCTAACATCATTATTATGGAAATTAGTCCCAATATAATGGAAATAATACAAAAAATACAATTCCTAATACATCTTCATGCAATTGTATTCATCTATAAATTACCTTCTTTTCAATGGTGCTTACAATTCCTTGCTTTGATGCTTTTTTAATAGCCAGAATTCCCCCCCGCAACTTCTTTCTAGATTTCCAAGAACAAGAAAAAAAACGTTCATTTCAAAGGACTGATTGCCATATATCCAGAATTGTTACCCACATATTTGGATATATATCACTCAATGTGAAACTTAATCCACCAGCACAGAGGCAAAGGAATCACATGTATTCTGAAATATGTCAAAGCATTCCACACCAAAATGTTGATTCTGTGCTCAATTTTATGAATGCTGGTGTATCCTACAAACAGTATGCTTTGGAGAACCCTACAAATTTCAGAATATGAGCAATATGGTAATTGTCATGGATTATGGAAATTGTAGTCAAAAATATTTGAAAGATATGTAATGAATATAATATATGTATAGTATAGTTGGTATAGTATAGTATAGTATAGTATAGTATAGTATAGTATAGTATAGTATAGTATAGTATAGTATAGTATAGTATAACAGAGCAGAGCATAATATAATAATATAATAAATGAAATTGATATAGTGTAATTAATATAAGTAATATATTACAACACACACCAGACTTCCTGGTCAATCTGGTATATAGGTTGCCAAAGCATGACATGATGCCAGGCCTCTTCAATGAAGACAAAAGGAAGCAAGTCTCAAATCCATAATAGTGAGATTCATATTTAATGTACTTTTCAATGAATCACCTTTTATGGCAACTTCGCTTTTTAAAGAAACCTATCTTGTAATTAAAAAATGAATTAAGTATTGCAAAGAACTCTATTATAATAGTCATGATGCTTTCTTGGGGTATGTTATTACTGGACTGATCAGTCAATAATTTGATGCAATTTCTTATCTCAGCACTACAGTATACAGTCATGGTCTAAGGCTATCTACAGACTGCTATCTACAGCCCTAGACCTCTTACAAATATGGTGAAGGGACAATATGGAAGAATAGCTTTGGCTATGAAAATAAATGATTGAGGTAGTACAATGGTCTTGAAAGTAGGATTTGCTATTCATATATAAATCTAAAAATTGAGGTAGCTGGGGACAATGGCTGTTTTGCTTTCTTGGTATGTAACTGGGGTCAGATAACTCAGAAGTTATTTCTACAGATAAGTTCCTTCTGCTTCTTATTTAAACATTTAAAAAAAAAATCAGTGCAATGTTAATTGTACGAATACGTAGCATTTCATTTAATCCTGATAATGAATTCCAGGAATGCTTATGGATCTCTGATGCATACATTTTCCCCTGATAATTTTCATCATGGTATATTTCTGGACTTAAGCCACTTTGAATGCTGTTACATCAACGGAAATGAATTAAAGGGTACTCTGGAAGGCAAGATCTGTTCCCAGATGAGTGCCAATGGCAGCATGGAATTCATGTAGATTTCAACACGGATAGAATCAATTATCATTTTTTAGTGCAAAACATTGATATTTCATTTCGCTATTGGATTTAATTCATTTTACTTGAATAACATTTTAACATACAAAAGGATAATAATCAGGTATTCTTCACAGAAAATCCAGTAAGCTCCAAGTATTTCTCTTTCTCTTCAGAGTAAGATTTACAGTATATGCTTTGTAAAGCAACATCTTTCAGCTCTCATGTAGAACCATTTATTTCAAAATAAAACAACTATTCTTCCTTTAATGAGAGAATGTGTAAGAGATGAAGTTGGCCAGCTATAGTTGGTAACTTTTTTAGGAACATGGATATAATATTGTAATATATAATATAATATTTCCTTTGATGTGCAATGTTGTGTAAGTATTTCCCTTGTCTCTTCCTAATGTGAGACTCCCTGACTTGGCATGAAGCCAGTTTTGTTCATTTTCTGCAGCTGGCATGAAAGTAAACTCATTTTTTTACAGAACTGACCCCCATTATTTCATTTCGGCTAATTCTAAATGTGTTGATGAGCTATAATGCAAAGCAGCACAATTAATTGTATAAGGCATGTTCAGTTAGCATGGAGTTGGTGATTGGCAGGTAGGGAGGAGGAGGAGGAAGAGTTAGTCAACTCTAATGATGAAGCAAACATTTGCTAGGAAATTAACAGACATAAAAGAATGGAAAATATATAAAACAGTAAAAATGAATGGAAAACAGGATTAGAGATCTATGAAAAGAAACAATTTCTTTTAGGGATATATCAAAGACGGCATGTTTTGACATATCTCTTATATGGTACCAACATGTACCTAATAAATTCAAAAAATCTATACAACTACTATTTGTGTGAAATAGTATGAAATGGTACTGTATGAAGTTATAGGCTATAGACGAATGACCTCATGGAATATCAAAATGTCAACTGAAGGGCTATATGGAGGTCCTTTCTGTTTCCAATGATCCTCAGACCTTCCTACATTAAAAGAAGGCTTGGTAGTAAGGCTTAAATTACAGTATATTACCTGGTTGATAGTCATTTCCCTTTGCCTGGAGTCTCCTGTGAGGTGATATTCAGCAGGTTCTGACCAGTTCTGGAGAACTGGTAGTGGAAATTTTGAGTAGTTCAGAGAACTGGCAAATAACACCTCTGACTGGAGATTTTATAGTATCCTTACCCTGCCACACCCACCAATCCACACCCACAGAACACAGATTTTGAATCCCACCACTGAGTCCCCTATCCCCCATAAAAGAAACATAGTCTTAACATGTGACACTGACAGAATAGCTCTATATGGCTGTATGGGTTTCACACAAAGTCAAGTCTTGACCCTTTTCTGAAATGCCGAAAGATGAGAAACTTTTCTCACCTCTGAGAACAAGATGTTCCACAAAGCAGGGCAGCTTTGTGGAGCATTAGTGACAATTCTTTTTCCTTTTTTCTTTAACAACCACTCTTGATTAAATATCAGGAGTACACCTCCCCTCCCCCCAAAAAAGCTACATAGAGGCAAGCTATCTGTATAGCTTAGAACAGTGAATAATTGTAAACCCTTCTCTATCATTCATTGCAAGTTATTTTGTAAGTTGAGTCTCATATTGTGCACTTCATTTACAGTAATTGTACAACAGCTGTATAATAGGTATAGTTTAAGGCATGAGTGTTGCTCAGAGTGAAGCTTAAACGTCCACTGTGAGATATGAATATGAATACAAATAATCCTGACTGCATAGTAATTGGTAGTATTACAGAAGAGAATGAGAAGCTACATATGGATTAATGGGTGAAGCATGTATGGGTTGTAGCACAGGAGACTAATGGCAGATTTTATTTCCTTGTTTTTTTTCAAATAAGTAACTAGATGAAATTGAAAAAAGAGATAAGGAAATGCAAAATGTGTGTGTGTGTGTGTGTGTGTGTGTGTGTGTGTGTGTATGTAGTCTCATTCATTTCTGTTCTTTGAATTTAAATGCACAGCCAAAGAGCTGTATATTATAAGACATTAGAACATTAAGTTTCAGGTATTCCTTACCTGAATGAAACCTTTGAATAAATCCTTGAATCCCTAAAAAAAACCCTTTTTTCACTCAAGCCATAAAAAAATTAATAGAGACTGAAGCAGCTGAAAGGATAGTCAGGGAAATTTTATTATTTACAACTTGTAAATAAATAGTTGACCTTGAGTCAAGGGATTGGGTCTAAACAAGATATGTGGTGTTAGGCCCCCCTATTGATAGTAATATAGTTTAAATCCAAGTTAGTCAAGTTTACTTTATTTAGACTTACTGTAAGTAAAAATAAATTAGCCTGAAACTAACTTAACACAGTTATGCTGGATATTTATAGCTGAGATAACAACAGTAACAAAAATGGAAGTAGATGGGAAGAAAAATAATATTACAAAATGGATGTTCTTTTTTGCAAGAGTTGGAACAGCATTTGTAGGAATTATGATGAAACTATGGAGGAGAAAAAGGGGGGAAAGGGGGAAAAGATTCCCCACTCTACCTATTTTTCCTGTAAAATGTCTTCTGTCTCATTTTGTTGCAATATATAAATGGAATATCTGAGTTTAGGTAATTGTATATATGTGCATGTTTTATGTATTTGTATGTATATATACATACCAGATTAAATAGTGATTCTTTTTTGTAAAAACTTTACATTGTGCTTCATTCCAGCACAATGCAACAATCTCTCCAGTTTAAAAACCTGATTTTTTTTGTCCCTTTTCTCCAAAATTCCTTTCTCCTATCTCTCCTCTTCCCAATTGTTTCATCCTCATTCTTCTCACTACCACTTAGAATTTAAAGAAATATATATACTCCAAACAGTCCTGCATTTATTTTATTTCATATATGGATATGGATTTAATGATGGAATTTGTTTAACAGACAGAGTTTTAAAATGAAACAGGATTTGCCTGCAAATGAGAAAATTAATTAGAGGTTGACACACCCACCCCATTTCTCTTGAACATCTAATTGAATAGGACTGACCAATCTGAAATAAAAAAAGACTGGGTTATAAATTAATGGAATTTATTTGGAGTAATTTGAATGAGAAATTGTTTGCCTTTGACAAAATTAAAATTAACCCTACTATTTATGAATTATCACATGTCAATACAAATTAGCACGTGCAAGTTCCTAATTACAAGTTTCTGTAGGCCTGTGGCTTGAACCATCTTAATTGATAGGACCCCCAAGATTTATTATCCTTAAGATAATTTATTATCCTTAAGAGTAGAAGGGATTTAGCATGGAAGGTTTTAGGAAACTGTCCTATGGCACCCTTTTGTGTAGAAATGTCCTTTGTAGAGTAAGAAGCATGAGCTTTTCTTTCTTTTGCTCAACCTTAGCTAGTGCAGTACAATCTGAAGCTAAAATGGATAGAAAAAAATTTACCTAGTTTTTAATGCTGATTGTAAATCAAGTAGGAGAAAACATATCAGGTCCTTAGATCAAGAGTGTCAAACTCGAGGTCCATAGGCCAGATCCAGCCCACAAGTGCTTTAAATCTGGTCTGTGGGGCCACCCTAAAAACTGTGAAGGACCAGCCCATGGTGCCTCTGTCAGCAAAAATGGATCTCAGGAGTCCTTTGAGCTGTCCTCCCGAGCTCCATTTTTGGCTGTGATGGCCTTCTGCAGACCTCTGCCAGTGAAAATGGAGCTCAGGAGAGGCACGTGTGGCCCTCCTGGGCTCTGTGTCAGCCCCGGATCCATCTTGAGACAGATTCCAGACTGCCACAGTGGGGGATGGGCAAACTGTGGGAAAGGGAGAGTAGCAAAGGGAGTATAGCCACAACATTTTTTCACCAGAGATCAAGGACAAGCTGCTGGCATCTGGAGGGGAATGACTGGAAATTGGCAGAAGCCAAGACCGGAGGTCGAATGGACAACATGACCTGGCAGTCACTAAATGGGACAGGGAAAACCTAAATCTGAATTACCACATTTCCTCCCCTCCATACTAAAACTCACTAAAGTTTTGGTATGGAGGGGAGGAAATGTGGTAATTCAGATTCGGGTTTTCCCCAGATGTGCCAACATGACTTCTCTAATAAATTCTAACTTTGATGGATTTTGTCTCCAAGTTTTGAATTGTTTGGAGAATTTACTTGGAATGCTGACACTCCATTTTTGCTGGCAGAAGGCTAGAGGAGGACATTGTAGCCAAAAATGGAGCCCAGGAAGACAATGGATCCCCCCCAGCCTCACCTGGGCCACCACAGGTGCCCCTGACATGAGTGACATGGATCTGGCCATGCCAACCTCGCAAGGTCAAACACAACCCTCATGAAATTATGTCTTAGATAGTCCTTAGTTGGGAAAAAGGCACAGCCTTTTTACATTATTATACAGAAACAGGTCTAATATCAGAATGTGAAATCCATCATAGTATGAACTCTTAATTATTCATTGACTCCAACCCTATAACTTTCTTTCACCTTTTTCTTCTGGAAGATTCTTTTTTAATGATGTTAAGATCAGAAAGTTCCTTCATTTCATCACCTGATACACTTTCAAAGTAAGCCTGCTGGAATCCATCAACTAAAGGGGGAGATTAACAAATGTTAGTTTGTTGAGAAACATAGAAATCCAAGAACTTATCTTCTTCATGACATGAACATTTCTGTTTACTTTGCTATTATTAAAAAAATACATCATCTAGGAATTTTTTGGTACCACCTATTCTTTGATATATGTGGTTAGGATTTAAAAAAAACATGGCTGTCCTTGCTTGGAAGCAAAAACAACTTTTAGTAGACATGATGCAGTTTTTCCAAGCTTAAGTTTATATTTATCCCTTTACGAAAGAATAGATCTCAGAGTAAACCTAGGTACTGTTATGATGGTCATGATTTGGCCTGAAATGCCTTCATTTGTTATTTTGATTTTCAGTATGTCACTGGAACATCAGAATCTCTTTGTCTTGTTGTTATTATGTCTTATTTTACTAGAGATAAGTACTGTCTAAAATAATGAGAATGCGATACAAAACTATACCTATTTATGAATTCTAAAGAATAAATGCAGCAATATCAATTACAATTATTCATGTTGTTCTTGAAAATGACAGTACATGAAAAGAAAGGGGGGGGTCACTTACTCTCTCTTGTTGTAAGGCATTCTTTGTTTACCTAGTCTTCCAGTGATGACAAACTAGATGGTACATTTGCATAGGATAACTAACATATACAAACCATTTTCACGTCTGCATATACACGTGAGTTGCAGTAATTACACGTGACACCAATTACTCTATTACTTTGTATTAAATTATAATGGAAAATTCCACTAGAGAATTGAAACCTAATTGCATCTTAATTTGCACAATTTTGCATATTAATTACATCTCAGATGAATAATAAATTTCAGCAGATTTTTAATTTATGCATAGACACAAAAACAAGTGAAGAAATAATTTAAATGGGGGGAGAGAAAAAAAAAAAACAGCACCTATTACTTAGGGCATTTGACTAATTTTGCTTAGTTTAGCAAGACAAAACTTGGTGTGTTTAACACAGCATCTTTAGCCTGATTGCTGTTTATTTTACAATTCATCAGTCTTGAGGGAGATGCAGGGATTCATTTTCATTTACATCATTTTAGGTCTAAATACATTAAAATATTTCAAATAAAATGCAGATTAACGAATACATTGAGATATGTCAGCTGGACATGCACTTTATATAATCTCCAGTAAAGCCTCATATTAAGGACCTTTTTTAATAGTATAAAATTGTAAATTGATTGTACTAATAAACAGTTTGTTTTTTTGTTTAGAGACAATTGTATAAATAATGGTAACTATTCATTTCAATGAGATCATGATAAGAAAACTGCTTTTTATATATAATAATTTAGATAAACAATTGACTGTATTAATGATTGTCAACAGGAATGTTTGTAGATTCCAATGTTTAAATTATTACACTGGTCAAAATTACAGCTAGTTGTTTCATCCATCCCTTTGAACATAGCTTTAAATTCACTTATTGAAACAATTTTATTGAATCACAAGATCTACACATCTAACATTAAGAACATCTTTAGAACATGAGTAAAGCTTTATATGCTAGCATTTATTTATCACAATTCCCACACATATTCATTCACATTCCAAAGAAACATATTGGTTCACTTGCTGTGATAACAAATTGTGAAAAAATTTCCTATGTGTGAGTAGCTTTGCTTTGTAAAACAAAAAACCCAAACCAAATGACAACAAAAATCCTTTCCAACAGTGGGAGCATCATGCTGTTAGAATGTCCTCCCAGGACCGGCTATCATAATTGTCAGCCTACTTATGTTTCTTCAATCAAGTCTCTGAAACGGAAGTCCCAGTTCTACTATTAATTCACCTAACCCCCTAATCTGGTATTATTTCCTTTTATATCTCCTGCCATAGTCAATCTGAAAATGACTGCACCAAGAATAAAGCTATTGATCATTTGCCAAGTGATACAAAAGAAGCAGACATCAACACTGTAATAAATCAGAAAACTGCCAAGATCAATAAGAATAAAGCTCAAGCATTTTGCTTGGGGGTGGGGGGGAGACTATTCATCCATCCAAAATACATACATCTTCAGACCTTTTTATAGTTTTTTTTACTGCATGAGTTGGATGGAAGACAAAACAATGCTCCAAGTTCTTTGAAAATCTTTCATCAGATTTGCCACGTAATTTCTTTAAAAAATAATTGTAACAGGCCAGAAATGGTAAACCAGAGCAATGTCACATTTATATTACCGGTGGTAACTATTATCATTTATTTATGCATATATGTTAACAACAATTTCCTTGTCAAAAATTGAAATAGAAATCAAATCAAGCAATTGGCTTATGTTCATTTATTTATTTATTTGGTGCAACAAATCCATTAATATTATGTGTCCATTTTCTGTATCACTTTTCCATGAAAATTTCTCCATGTATCACACCAAATTCTTAGAAGTACTAGGCCTCCTCCCAGCTCTTTTTCCCGAAATAGTCTATAGGTTTCATAATTGAACATTCAAATATTCTTTTACTTTCTAAACATTTAATATTATTCTAGACATGCTTGATTATGTTCGAACAGAACAAACTGCCAACTTTTAGCCAATGGATCCCTCTCCTGGTCATGGATGAGTCCTGCACTACCAGTAAAGTTCCTTTTTTTTAAAAAAAAAATCACATGAAACAAAAATCAAGCTAATATCTGTTGAATACTATTAATCTTATTGAGAGAGTCAAAATTTTCATCACAGTCTTAGAACATATTTTATTTTTTTCAAGGGAGGGAGCTTCCAAAATGAAAATAAAATGTTCAGTTGTCTGTAATAATGTTTTTAGCCTAATGTTTATTTCTACATTTTAGTCAAATTATAGTATGGAATGCAACCTAATACTACAGAGAAGTTCTTTGTACTGTGTCCAAACTGAGAGGGAGTATTTGGTTAGCATTTGAAACTCAGTGAGTTCACTCTGTGAGCAAAACTGTGAATTGATCAAGGCAGCTTTTCTTTTAGAAAGAATATCAGTAAAAGGAACAGCATGAGGAACAAAAGATTCAAGGATATCCCCTCTCCAGTGAGCTTTATAATAAGCAAATATCAAGCATATAGTTAAAATTAAATTTCTGTGTAACATACCTACTTCGTTATGGAAGAGCCTACTTTGGGTACAGTCACAACTGGTTTAAAAAACAACTAACATTACACCTCTGCTTTATGGTTACATTGGCCTCCAATAGACTTTTAGGTGCAATTTGAATTGCATGCTATTTGTGAGAATGCTTATCTTTTATTAGTTACACTAACCCCACTAGATCCAACAGAATTGGTATGTTCTGGATCCCTTCTATTAAGTATTGTCATTGGTAGGATTCACGAAACATGCCTTCTCTGTGGTAGTATTTGTTCTGTGGAATGCTTGTCTCCAAAATTTAGATATTCCCAATTTTATAGAAAATTTTGTAAGATTCTAAATATTTGACTATTTCTGCAGGTGTTAAGCTAGAATATTGAGTGAAACAGGGTTAGAGAATGTAATAGTAATATTAATTGGTGGCCTTAGTTGCCAATCTATTTTGTTTTGATCTACATCATTTTTATGATGGCTTTTAATTTCTTTGAATACCACCCTGAGATACTCTGAGTTGGGCAGTTATATATGTTAATTGAATATATATAGCCTTGACAAATAGAAGTCAGAAAGAATAAGTGAGAAAGAATTAGCATTGCAAAATTGTGCAAATATTTCAAAGTCTATGTCAAGTCACATAGTTGGGCTACAGGATAAATTTGAAGACCATTTGAAATATAGGTGGATATGAATGTGCACATAAGGAAAGCATAATTATACCTCCTGTCCCATCCCTGAATTTTGTATTGTAATCAAACTCAGCTCATGTGACCCAAATCTCAATCATCATTTCCAGGTATTCAGAGAATGCCTAGATCTGTATCGCATAGTATATGTGCTCAACATTTCTGCCCCATGTTTTAAAAGAAAAAAAATCAACCGGAATGGATTTTCATACTGATCACTGGGCCACATCAAGAAACAACTAGTTCAGTAGTTGTGCAGTATATGTGAAATTACTTTCCAGAACTCAAAGTCAATATACCATACAGAATGATCTAACCCAACCAATGATAGATTGCAGAAATAATTGTTCATGTGATTTTTCAAATGAGAAATGTCTATCCTCATTTGTTTTTGTTTTTTCTATAGGCATAAGTCAAGATGAACGTCTTTCATAGTTTCATACACATGCCTCTTCTAATTTTATTGAATTACATATTAAGGGTCTGGTTTAGGCATCAAGATTATCTCATAACTATGAAAAATTTGAGATACAAGGTAAGAAATAGCATCACTACTTTTATAGTTAAGGTTTTAATATGACTAAAGTCCCCTCTCACAATAGTAAATTTCTTCACCATATCTTCAACATATGCCTTTGTTTCCTTACTTAAACATACAAATGTATTATTTATTTTCCAACATTACAAAATCCCACTATGATAAAATATAATCAGGATGGTAAAACAACATGGAGATGTCTACATATAATCCAGAACTGTTTTATAACCAAAGAACCAATCATTAGATTCCCAGTGAAGATCTGAGCTAAACATTTTTCAAAGGAATTGTAATTTGGTTTATCATTTTATACCAAACTATAAGTAATAAAGTGACCACATGGGATTCTATGATTTTTAAAATTCATAAGAGGCATTTTAGACACTTCCATTTGACCATTTTTTCTATTCCTTATCCCACAATAGAAATTTGTCAGATGAAATATATTTTTCAATCATTTTCCCATCTGCCAGTTTATATACATTCAAAACAAGGAATGAAAATAGTTCTGCAGATTTCAAGTCACCTCAACAAGCCTCACTCTTATTTCATACTGATGAGCAATGAATATGTCTGCTCTCTCCATCCCACAGTTCTCTTTATATGTCTGGCTGTATGAAAAAAAAATCAGTTCCTATGAAGAAGGAGAAAGTGAAAATCTCTCAAATCATCTTTCCCTTTGAAAGACTTGTTAGCATGGCTGCAACCTAGCAACTAGAAAATTTTAAAAAAGGTGAACATTCCTGCAAGAATATTGCCTACCCACAAGCCCCCAACAATTAAAATTTAAAAAAAAAACAAGCTAATACTTTACCTCTTTTCACTTGCTAAACTGATCCAGTATGGTCCAGAGCTATCTCAGAGTGGTACAAATATGACATAAAGGTGGTGTTAGACAGGTAAAGTGTGACAACAAAAACAATCACAAATTTTCTGCATCTTTTGCATTTGATTTGGCCTGCTTTAAAGGTAATATTTTATCTCATCCATTTAGGCACATATATTAGTAATTTTGTCACCTATCTCATTAGGACACCAAGTAAATAAGATAAACATTGAATATGAATTAAATTAATACATTATAAGATGGACTTTATATATTTTCTTATCTTCACTTTGCTAGAGAACCAAAATCTCAGAAGAATAAGAAAAGATGGAAATAAACTGATCTGAAGCTGATAGAACACTTTATCCCCCCCCCACCCCCGTTGCTTAGCAGCTTACTGAACTTTTTAGTCTCCCATATTGCAAATAAAAAGAGTGTTTTAAAATTGCATTTTTTCTTCTGAAAACACCTTTAAAAAGACTCCATTACTTTAAATGATTTAGATAATTGTGTTCAATGGTAGCCATTATTTAAAAATATAATTAGTTGCTGAACTCAGGGAGGGAAACATTTTGCAGGTGTTTCTCATTATTTGCTGTGCATACAAAATACCTGCATAAATTACCTTGATGCCAGTGCAGAGAACAGACAATGAAGCATTAGCCAGGAAAGAAAAACAGGGTTGACCCACAATCTGGCATAGTTGCATGGCTGAACCATGCTTTACTTTAGATCCTTAGAGCCATGTGTGAAATAATATCTAAGATTGAAGATGGGAGGCAACACCTGCAGTACGGCTGAGCATACAGCATGAGTCTACTGTGGCAGTATTAATAATGCACACAATCATGCACATTCACAAACTCTGCAGTAACATCCCAGCATGTGTCTATAAATCTCTTTCTGTCACTTGGGAAATTATCAGCATTGATAGAATAGACTGTTTTCTAGATGTCTGTTAAAGAATGTTTCTTAGGATGATTTTTTTCCTCTTCACTATAAAGCCAAGTCTGATTTATTTTCATACTGACTGGAATTCTATAATAACAAACAAATAAATAGAAATATGTAGAGATAAACCTAATTTAGCTAGAGGACCTAAATTCAGGGTGTTGGAATGCACAAGTTACACTGAAAGACCTCAGAAGCTGATGCTAGCTACATTGTGCAGACCAGATTAAGAAATGCTATACTAGAAGGCTACAACTACTTTTATTGAAATTGTTTATATAATAAGAATTTTCCAAGTGTGATTATATTGTACATTCTCCTCCTACCACTTACATATCAGTGAATTAGGGAGGTATTTCTCTTGAGTTGTTTCTGAATATTATTTATTATGGATTTAAACTATGTTAAACTCCTATTATCCAGGCAAAGGATTTTCCATAACTGTCTATGTCAGGTGTATCAAACTGGCAGCCTACAAGCTGAATGTATCACATGCAGACCACGCCCATCATGGCTCCGCAAAGGCAAAATACATCATGATACGTCATGTGACATGATTGAGTTTGACACCCATCAAGGTCATTACACATCACTGCAACTAAACTAGTACTACTATATTAAAAGTACATGTGAAACACTATACTTTATTTGTTTGTTTGTGGGGGTTTCTTTGGTCCTCTACCTCATATGATGACTCTAGATGGCTGACTGCAATTCATAAATACCATAATTAAAAACAAATTACCTTTCCTCTAGGCATCACACCAATCATTCTCATGACTCAAACCCACCCTAGCCCAGTGACTGGGGAAGAGCCATGCTGAAAGGATAGAGATCCCTCAGGTTTCAAGTGAGAAACTGAGACCTTTCCTGCACATGCTTTTTTAATCCTTGTATCCTGTGATTAACCTGTATTTTTTCCTATTAAAACCTGGAAGAGAGGCTGCTTAGACAAGCTAGCTCTCCCTACTTACTGGTTCAAGCTGTGAGATAACAAATTTCCATCTGTAACCTTAATCAGATAAATTATTTTCCTCTTTTGTCATAGCAGGTGCCAAGCATCTGCTAGACACTTAATGCTTATTCATATTTAAGCTTACAATGGAACATTTGTAGGTCAGGGTTGAACTGTGGGGTCCTTAATGCTTTCTGACTTTTGTTGTTTTCTTGCAGATGTTTCATTACCCAACTAGGTAATATGATCATCAGTGCACTGTGAGGACTCTACATATCTTCCTTTCCTGATGCCTAAATAGAGAAGTGTTGGGGTGGAGGGGGAAGCGAAATTGCAGGGCTATAAAATTTGCCCAGTGAAAGCAACCATTTTGAGAGCCAAACTGCAGAGACCACTTTTGGCATACTTGCTATGACTGATATAGGAGGGTCTCCTGATGCTGAATGTAATTAATAGGTATGATGTAAATAACATTATGTTATTTATTTCAGTCCTGGAATCTCCTTTCATATTCTCCTGCTTCTGTAACCATCCTTCAAAGTTTAAATCAGCCAGTAACACAAGCATCCTGTTTGTTTATGAAACTTGTGGTGCTTATTTTTAGTAAGTAAAATGGCCTTGAAAGACTAAACCTTTCATCAAGTGTTATGCAATATATATCCCTCTTCAATAATAATGGGTCCATTCTTCACAGTTACAAAGCTGAGGATAATGAACAGAAGAAGTCTGGAAACTGTTATAGAAATAATGCTGATTCTAAGTAAATTCTGTAAGAATATCTGAGCAGTAGGGAGGAAGCAAATGTGGGTAATCAGTCACAATGTAAAAATCCAAATAAGTTAAAAAAAACACACACCCTATCAGCTGGGTTTAAAGATTCATATTGGAAATGTTCTTCTTTGAATATAGCCTGAGGGAACCACAGAAAAGCCAGCAGAGAACTGAGGGGCTTGGGATAAGAAAGTTGACAAGCAAAGCCACAAATCTTTTAGTTGAAGATGATCACCTGATCTATATTATGAATAAGGTTATGAATCATTGTGGATCCAACCTGCTACACACACACACACACACGTATGTATGTATGTATGTATGAGCATATGTATATGTATATGTGTTATGTCTCACCTGTGCCAACAAGGTGAGAAGTCCAAATTTCCAAATGAATATAAACAAGCAAACAAGTCCAGTAATGACAGGGTTAAATTCCTTGAGCCGGGAAAGTTCTTGACAGTCTCACACAAGCTGTCTGCCAAGTCCGATAATAAAGCAAGAACATAAATCACAAGCTATCGCCACACACAGAATCTTTCGAAGCTTCTCTCACAAATTAACACGTTGTCCCAAACAAGTTCTCAGAGCGAACACACCCACTTTTATTCTCTGTGGGGCGTGTCAGTCCCTCATCTCAGTCTCTGATTCGTCCTTTCTTTCTACGTTGCAACTTACACTTTTGCCTGCGCCGTTGCCTCGCATCAAGCCAGCATTCCTCAGCTTGATCCTCAGTCAGAGGCTCTGATACACTCTCCTGATTATCTGCCGACACCTGAGGCACAATCAGGGAGGAAGGTCCTGCCGAGGAGGAAAGTCCTGGGGAGGAAGGCAATTCCAAATCCTCTAACAAAGCAGGCTCAAACCTCAGAGCCAAATCCTTCCCTTCCTCACCATCCAAGTCTTCGTCCTCTAGCAAAGCAGGCTCAAACCTCAGAGCCAAATCCTCCTCTTCCTCATTGTCCAAGTCTTCGACCTCTGACAAAGCAGGCTCAAACCTCCGAGCCACAACTTATATGTATATGTATATGTACGTTCACACACACACACACACACACACACACACACACACACATATGGATCTTTGGTTAAATCAGTAAGATACTACACAGGCATCACATCAAGACTGCCTTCAAAACAGACAGAAAAATAGCAGCAATCCTTAGAAACCCCAAAGATAAAATTGACCTGGAAAACCAAGGCATATATGGTCACCTGTGCATCATGCCCTGCCACATACATTGGACAGACCAATAGAAGAATAAGTACCCACCTGGATAAACACAAAACTGCATAAAAAAGCTGGAACACACTTCATCACTAGTCCAACACATGAAAGCCACAGGTCATAGCATCGACTTCAATGGCACTAAAACCCTAGCCACTATAGAAAACCCCAGCTACAGAATTATCAGAGAAGCCATAGAGATTGAAAAAAGACCTGAAAGCGTGAATAGAAGAAATGACTCCACCAGACTGTCAATTATCTGGAAGCCTGCACTCTAAAACAAAAAAAATCTCCACATCACAAGCCAGGGAAACACCTGGGCACAAACAGACTCCCCCTGATACCTCCAGCACAAACACACCCCAACCAGGCACCCAGATGAAACCTTGCTTCCTAATAAATGATACCCATCCATTTACTCGGAGCCAAGCCGCACTAAAAGCCTCCAATACAGAAAACACAATGTTGCCAGCCAATCAAGACAAAAAAAGCTATAAAATATACAGAAGATATTAGAAACACCAATCAAGCAGAATACAGCAAACTCCAAGACCAATAAACAGACCAAGACTCCCAACCAATCAGGATGAAGAAAAAACCATTCTGGCACAGCGTAGGCTAGCACCAAATTTAAAACAGAAATGGCTGTGAAAGTCTGACTCACAGACGACCACTATATAGAAGCCTGATGATGGCAGATGAGATTCTGCCGAAATGTTGCTACAACTTTAGAACCACAACTATAATGACATGGGAAAATACCTGAACAAAGCTGAATACCATATATATAAATACCT